>SJYA01001967.1:0-43464 GCA_006410615.1 Neotragus moschatus | reverse complement strand
GAGAAGGAAAAGGCTACCCACTCCAGTATTCTGGCCTGGAGAATTCATGAATTCTACAGTCCACGGGGTCACAGAGAGTATGATGCTACTTTCACTTTCAGACAAAACTAATGAAAACCTCTTTCTTGAAGAAGGAAATGGCAACCCACTCCGGTATTCTTGCCTGGAAAAACCCATGGACAGAGGAGCATGATAGGCTACAGTCCATGGGGTCATAAAGAGTCAGACATGACTGAGTGACTTCACCTCACTTTTGCAAGGAATTCAATGCAATTCAGTAAATGTTTCCTGAGTGT
The DNA here is from genome assembly GCA_006410615.1 of Neotragus moschatus. NCBI lineage: Eukaryota > Metazoa > Chordata > Mammalia > Artiodactyla > Bovidae > Neotragus > Neotragus moschatus. The sequence goes on along the minus strand of SJYA01001967.1, from coordinate 43,168 downwards.
GTTCCCTATACCCACCATTGGAGATAAAAAGGAGGAGCCAGAGAGAATCTCTGTTCTCAAGTAACACATAATCTAGTGGAGGCATCAATCACATATACAAAGTAATAATAACCAAGAGCTGTGGATGCACAGAAAAAATATAAATGAATCTGAGTGTATTTAAATTGAGTGCTGATTAATGAAGATGATTTTGACAGATTTGGAAAGGAGGGTAAAGTTATAATTAATCAAATTAATATCAAACCAGTCCATCCTAAAGGAAGTCAGTCCTGAATATTCACTGGAATATTCATTCATCCAGTGTAAGCTGAAACTCCAATACTTTGGCCACCTAATATGAAGAACTGACTCATTGGAAAAGACCCTGATGCTGGGAAAGATTGAAAGTAGGAGGAGAGAAGGGGACGAGAGAAGATGAGAAGGTTGGATGGCATCATTGACTCAATAGACATTAGTTTGAGCTTGCTCCGAGAGTTGGTGATGGACAGGGAAGTAAGCCTGGTGTGCTGCAGTCCATGGGGTCACAAGGAGTGGAATACAACTGAGCAACTGAACTGAACTGAAATTAATATGAGATTTCTGGCTCTTCCAAGGGATAAGGGGAGAGACAGGTTATAGAACATCCACAGCAGAAAGATGCATAGTTCAGGTTGTATTAAAACACTTTGCTTGGCATGTACTGAAACTGTTAAGCATCACACTGAGACACTTTGTCCTTATCTCTCTCGCACTTCTAGTGAGGTTGTTACAATGCAAGCTCTTGGGCACCAAAGAAACTGATGTTCTCTGATTTTTTGAGGCAATGAACTCACCCATGATGAGCTGTGTTCTAAAAGGATAACTGATAACTAAATCGGGACTGAGAACTAGCCCCCTGATAATATGGTACTTGCTTTCACTGAGCTTGCATTCCAATGAGTGTAGCAGACACTAACTAAACAAACAGAAAAGATAAAAGCAGATGGCCATAAATGCACTGAAGGAAAAAGGGGCACTGGGGAGAACTCGGAAAGGACTCTTCAAAGTGTTGAGATAAAAGGAATGTGAAAATCAAGGAGAAAGACATTCTGGGCAGAAGGGAGAGTAGATACAAGAATATAAGAATTCCGAGGTAAGAAACTGTTTGGCATGTTGAAGAACCAGAATGCAAACCAGTGAATATAATGGTTCAACTTATGGAATGAGATGAAATTGAAGAGGTGGCAGGAGAAAGGTCAAGTGAGCTTTGTAGGTTATGGGGGCAAGTTTGGGTTTTATCATCAGAGGAAGCCATTGAATTATTTTAAGCACGGTTATAATATATTCTGTTTTTAGAGTTTAAAGACAAATTTAGCTGCTGTGTAGCGAATAGTGGGACAGGCTATCGGTTCTCAACTGAGTGCCACCACCATGTCCTTCTAGGGTTTCTGATTCTGTTTCTCAGCATCACCTCCCATGTTTGATCCTGGGCTACATTTTGCCAGGGAATGCAAAATATGTGATACCTGTAAAGTGGAGGTGAATTAGAAGCTTTGTTCTCTAGAGGTGAAGGCAACAGATGAATGTGCACATGTGGGCATCACAGAACTCCCAGCCACATCCTGAAAACTACTCATTTCATGGCTATTGAGTAAGACTCTTGGGGAGCTTCTCAGACTTGCCCAGAAGGATGACAACTTTCAGACAAGCTTAGAAAACCTATCGGATTTTGTCCTACAGGCTGAGGTCTTCAGGGTTGTCTTCTCTGACCTTCAGCTTCCAATTCTCTGGTGTCTGCCCCCACTCCACAGCTCTTTCAACAACCCCATAAGCCCCTACACTATGTTAAACTCTTTGTTTCTGGAATGCATAGCTTCTGTTTACCAACTGATGGGAAAAAAAAATATTGGAAAGTATTAGAGCTATGAGAGGGCACAATTAGGACACTACAGAGTACTGGAGAAAAATGATGGACTTGAGACATGCATGGTAGAAGCACAGAAAACATTACATATGTTTTGTTTGGGACAAAGAAGTAAAGAAGGAATGGAAGATCTCTTGTATATTATTAGCTTGATTAGGGTGCCACTTAATGAGTTGAGGAAGTTTAGTACTGAACAGATTATACAGACATATATCCTAAAAAAGCCTTGAAGAGGGAAATAACTGGCCGGCCAAGACCAAGAACTTTCTAGAATGGCATTATGGCTCTAGGGTTATTAGGGATTGTGTGAACTTTGGGGGCAAAGAGTCAGTCAGGAGAAGATACATTTTTACTTTTTTATGTTCACTAAAGGAAAAGGATTGAGAAGTTGGTGTGAGAAATCTCAGGAGCAAGTCCCTTGTGGCAGGAAGTGTATTTTTTTCTTGAGTCGAAGAGAACTGAGTTCAACCTTGACTAAAACTTATTAGCGATGTGTAACTTTGAGGGAACTGTCTAACCTGTTTGAGACTGCTTTATCTGTATATTCACCTGGCCAGGTGACATAGTGGTAAAGAATCCACCTGCCAATGCAAGAGATGCAGGCTCAATCCCTGGATTGAGAAAATCCCCTAGAGTAGGAAATGGCAACCCACTTCAGTATTTGTAGGCTATAGTCCATGGGGTTGCAAAGAGTCAGACATGAGTAGCATTGTCTTTATACTAGAGATAATGTCAATGTCTACCACAAAATACCAAATTAAATTATGGTTATCGTGTACCTGGTGATAAATAATATCCTTTATACCTGAATGCATATTTGTTGAAAAACTACTAAATACTAGACACTGTGCCAAGCAATTTGGACATAAATTCTCCTAAAATGTTAAGGGCGCTACTAATCAGATTATGAAAAGCCCTGGCCCACTCTGGAGTCTTAGGGAAAGTTTCCTGTGAAGTGATGTTTGAGTGAAACTCTGGAAGTTGAATAGGAATCACCCTGATATACACAATGGAAGCTTTTATCAGGTGGAGGATGGAAAAAAGATGGAGAACATTCCCAGTCACAAGTACAACATTGTAGAGGGCACTAAAACAGGGTACAGAGAAGTACATTTGCTATTCAGAAGAGACGAGAGTGGCTGTGGCTAAAAGCCTGCGGGCAAAGAGGAAAGAAAGACTTCTAGGATTTTTCCTCCTAATCCAGGCCAGCTCTTAAGAGTGAGATAAAGACAACAGCAGACATTTCATTTAGCCAAAATCACAATCATTACTGGATGAGCACTTACCATTTGTCAAGCACTGCATTAAGCACCTAACTCTGGTTTCGAGAACTATTATGTCTCAGACACTGGCATATGATGATGAAAAAGACAAGCAGTTGCTCTGTCTTAACTCAAATTTTACTTATTTAATTATCATAGTAATCAACTGAAGTTAGGGAATGAAACTTAGATAGGTCAACAACTTGCCAAGCTCATATAGCTAAGAGATATAGTTATTTTTCCATCTATTCACTTGCTCTACACATTTATTATGCACCTACTCTGTGCTGGGCACTGTTCTAGATTCTTTGGACATCAGTTCAGTTCAGTCGCTCAATCATGTCCGACTCTTTGCGACCCCAGGGACTGCAGCACTCCAGGCCTCCATGTCCATTATGCCAGGCCTCCAGGTCCATCACCAACTTCCAGAGTTTACTCAAACTCATGTCCATTGAGTTGGTGATGCCATCCAACCATCTAATCCTCTGTCATCCCCTTCTCCTCCTGCCTTCAATCTTTCCCAGCATCAGGGTCTTTTCAAAGGCTGGAAGCAAAGAAGATGTCTCAAAGAATATACATCCTAGTAGGTTAGTCCAACAATAAACAGTAGACATAATATGTGAATTACGTCATGGGTTAGAAAATGATACATTCTTTGAACAAGGAATAAGAGCACAGTAAGAGAAACTGGAAATTCCAGCCTCTCAATGTTGATAGAATATTGTGGTGGGATTCTTTGAAGAGATGGCATCTGAGAACTTGGTCCAGGTGTGGAGAAGTTAGGCTTGTGTCAGTCTGGTGCCTTAGTTTGCTCAGGCCACCATAACCAAACACCATAGTGTGGGTGGTTTAGACAACAGAAATTTATTTCTCAGTTTTGGAGGCTGGGAAGTCCAAGATCAGATACCAGCTGATTCGGTTTCTGTGGAAGACTGTCTTCCTGGTTTGCATATGGCTGCCTGCTCATTGTGCCCTCTCATGGCAGACAGAGTGAGGTTCTTCCTCTTCTTATAAGGCCATAGTTCTATCTCATTAGGGTCCTGCCCCTTCAACTTCATTTCATGTTAAATACCTCCTAAAGACCCTGTCTCTTAAACTAAGGGTTAGGGTTTGGTTTCTTTTTTCTTTTTTTTTTTCAGGGCTCTAACATAGGATTTTGAAGGGAATATGATTCAGTCTGTAGCATCTGGGGAAGTGCCTTCGAGCAGAGGAACAGCCATGGAAAAGACGCAAAGGCAAGAGTCAGCCTGGTGAGTTAAGAGCCTAATGTGGCTGCAAGTAATGGAGGTGTGGGAGAACATGAAGTCAGAGAGGCAAAGGGAACTAGTGTGTGAGGAGCTAGCTGGCTGGGGGCTCTGAATTTTATTTGAGTAAAACAGGGGCCAGTGCAGAGCTCTGAGCAGAGGAGTGACCCGATTTGGCTCATTTCAATGATATCACTGTGACTGCAAAGGTCCCTTGAAGTGGGGACCAGTTTGATACTACTGTTAGTTACCTGGACAAGAAATGATGCAGGCTCAGCCTAGGTGGTGACAGTAGAAAGAGTATAAAGCAAACATGTTCTGGTTGTAACTTTTATGTAAAGTAAACAGTACTTCCTGGAAGAAAATAGATTGGGATGTGGAAAAAAAAAAACAAGTCAAAGATAGCATCAAGCTTTTTGACTGGGATAACATAAAATGGGGTTTGTCATCAATTAAGATGGAGAATGCAGAGGTGGAGCTAGTTTGGGGACAAGATACGGTATCATCCTCCCAGTAGAGCCCTTGTTTTCTCTAAGTCCATGCCTGCAACGGTAATACTCGGGGGCGATGAGCAGAGGTTGGGTTACTAGTAAGGATGGTGCTTCCATCTTCTCAAAACTGCTCAGATTTCACTTGAACAAAGGGTTTCCTGGATGAAAACTAGTCTGAAAAACCATTTACAAAGGTCAACCACTCTATTTTACCAGAGAGAAGACTTAAGCCATGCATGCTTAACAGCTTAGCCCTGGTTGTACCCCCAAGGTTTGGGTAGGAGAGAACACAGAAAATCCACAGAGACAGAATACCTAGAAAAAGAGAAAGGAAGTCTCTGCCCAGTCTTGATGTTAGGCATTTTGAAGAGGCAATCTCGCCAATACTGCCAACCAGATAATGATAAGGAAAGGAACATCATCTACTGAGTTCTAGGTACCAATATATCATTTAATTCTACAGCAACCCAACATGACAGATAACAAAAATCAAGGTTGCACAAAATTAAATAAGTGGACCCTCAAATGTGATTTAATGGACATAAATGGGAAGCACAGAGTTGGGGCTAGAGCCCCAGCCTCGTTCCCAACCTCACATTCTCTGCACTATGCCAGAGTGAATGTAGCACCATTATTTTATTTTAAGCACTCAAATATAGCCAGGTCCATGCTGAAATACTGATCTGGAAATATAGACTGAAGACCTATGATGGGTGCATTATTCACTGATGGATGATGTGAAGAACAAAGAATTGAGTGAGAATTCATGACATAAACTGTAAGTGCATCCCCAGCTGCTGAGTCTTTGTCAAACAACACTTTATCCACTGGACAGCTTGACGTCTACTAGGTGATGGCTGTGGCATGGGGGACTTCATAAGAAGGGAGGAGAAAAGAATGTGGGGTATAAATAATATACACGAATTACTGGGAGCTCAATATCTCATGAAGAATGAGTTTTGTGATATACGGTGCCCCTCATCTGGGACCATAGGGCAGTCATAAATGCCAGAGTGACAAATGACTATAAAATCTCCAAGCCAAGCCTTCAAGAAGCCAACCTCCTGAGCTTCATCAAGTGGTGGGTCAGGTAGCAGAATAACAGAGGGCAGTCCACGGCCCACTCTGTGAACCCATCACTGCCTCCTTCCTCACACCTCACACTCCAGCATCCCCAGAGTAACTGCTTTTCCACAGATGCTCATCATTTCTTTCTTTTTCTACGCTATTCCCTGCCCAGAATACTCTCTCCTGCTTGTCACTATGATCAGAGCCTGTCCAAGCATCGCTTGCCCCCTCTGGGTTAGTTGCCCTCATCTTTCTTTTCTTGATTTTCTGTGCATATTTTCTCACTGTACTTACAGTGCCCTAGTAAGTGTGGTTGTGGTTCTCTTTATATGCTTATCTCCTCTGCTAGACACTGAACTCTCAGATGTCACGGAACCTATTTTTTCCCTTTTAAATCCCAGTGCCCAGCATACAGCCTATACACTAGTGGTTCATAAACCTTAGTGTCCATTTGAGTCACTCAGAGGGCTTCCTGGGCCTCATTCTCAAAGATTCTGAGAAAATCAGCTGAGTCTGCAGTAAGGCCTGAAAATGTGCATTTCTGACAAGTTCTCAGGTTTTGCTAATGATGCTAGTCTGAAGATAAATTTTAGAGCCATTGTTGTATACCATAGTTAGTTTTTGCTAAATACATTTATGTTCTAGTACATAAGTGATTATAAGCATCCACTAAGGAGTCACCCAGGACCTGAGTTTGAGTCATAGTTCTCCAAGCTAGAAGCCCTTAGAAACGTGAGTTAAGCTCTCTGAGCCTCAGTTTCTTTATCTAAAAGTAAGCTCAATTAGATAATGCTAAAGTACTTACCCTGATGCTCCACAGCTCCTGCTGATATTGAGCTGAAGATAGAAGCACCAGGATGAAGAGAAATAAGAGAGAAGGAAAGATGGAACAGTCCAGTAATCCCTGAATGAGGACCAGCCTCACACACAGAGCCCAGCCGCGAGTTTAATTAAATACTCCACACATTTACTTACTGAAGTATCCTATTTCCTGAACATAAACAGATAAGAGAGCAGTGGTGCATGGCAGCCTCTAGAGTGCTGGGAAGAATCTGTTTTGAATTTTTTTTACATCAATCAAATGATTCATATACACCTCCTCTTCAGTAGATGGCTTTCAGAATTGAGTCTGGTGGGTTTTCCACCAGGGCTCATCGCTAAAACCTTCTCATTAATAGATAATCAGCTTCTGCTGATCTGCTCCTAGGCTGCCTTCCAGAGCAGCTGTTCCCTCCTGTGTGGTGATTTAAGCTATGTTAACAGTGATGAAAACAGATTTGTGTTGCTTCTCTTCTCATTAACCTTATTACAGAGTTTTACTCCCAAGACACATACTTTCTATTAATATGTCAAATTTATAAAAGGATTAAAACTTTTTAACCTGCATTGGCTTGAAATTTCTCAATATCTGAGTGAAGGGTAAGTGATCTGGTAAATCTTCAAATTATGGGTTTGATTGGAGGTGATGGATGGTCTGTGGTCCAGCCTTTGTGCCTCCAATTTAGCTGACCCTCACATCTCTACTGCACTTCTTGGGGCTGCTCTCACTCTTCCCACACCACTGGCCTGCCTGATAGGACTTATTACATTATGGCCAGTTAGATCACCAGCCTTCCCTACAGCCTTCCCAGCAGGTGACCAACTATTCTGTTTGCTTGGAACTAGGAGCACTGTGAATGCAGGACTTTCCATTTTAAAACCAGAAAAATTCAGGAAAAACCTGGATGAACTGGGCACTCTGCTGTCAGTCCTGCAATTGGCAAGTAGCCAAGCCTTCAGAGTCCTGAGGTCTCGACTGTTTCCAAGTCACTTTTGCTGTCTCTGCAACATTTATCCCTGGAAATTTTGAATTTGCAAATAGCTTTTAATCATTAACGCTTCCCCCATCTCTGCTTCCCATACCCATGGCACTACCAGGCAAACATATAATTAATTAATCAGAAAAGTTGGGTGAAGAGAATCATAAACAGTTGTAAATCCAGCCTGGGGCAATCAGCTGTCAGTAGGTTCAGAAAGATATGGACTAGTGTGGAGGTTGTAATAAATTTCCCCAAACACATTTCTAAATCCCTGATTTTTTTTTCTCTGCCTTGTCTTCTATTTTTTAGTGGGAAATAACGTATATGCTTCAGCATCACTTTTACCCTTGTTATATTGTTCCAATGCCTACAGCTATTTGTACTTCAATGACTCCATTGCAGCTAGACTCTGTTTACATATCTCAATTTTGAGGTGAGTGAGCCTCCAGCAGGTTTGTTCTCTTACCTGATTTCTCAACTGACTTTCTGCTTCCATTTCTGGGGCTANGCTGATCTGCTCCTAGGCTGCCTTCCAGAGCAGCTGTTCCCTCCTGTGTGGTGATTTAAGCTATGTTAACAGTGATGAAAACAGATTTGTGTTGCTTCTCTTCTCATTAACCTTATTACAGAGTTTTACTCCCAAGACACATACTTTCTATTAATATGTCAAATTTATAAAAGGATTAAAACTTTTTAACCTGCATTGGCTTGAAATTTCTCAATATCTGAGTGAAGGGTAAGTGATCTGGTAAATCTTCAAATTATGGGTTTGATTGGAGGTGATGGATGGTCTGTGGTCCAGCCTTTGTGCCTCCAATTTAGCTGACCCTCACATCTCTACTGCACTTCTTGGGGCTGCTCTCACTCTTCCCACACCACTGGCCTGCCTGATAGGACTTATTACATTATGGCCAGTTAGATCACCAGCCTTCCCTACAGCCTTCCCAGCAGGTGACCAACTATTCTGTTTGCTTGGAACTAGGAGCACTGTGAATGCAGGACTTTCCATTTTAAAACCAGAAAAATTCAGGAAAAACCTGGATGAACTGGGCACTCTGCTGTCAGTCCTGCAATTGGCAAGTAGCCAAGCCTTCAGAGTCCTGAGGTCTCGACTGTTTCCAAGTCACTTTTGCTGTCTCTGCAACATTTATCCCTGGAAATTTTGAATTTGCAAATAGCTTTTAATCATTAACGCTTCCCCCATCTCTGCTTCCCATACCCATGGCACTACCAGGCAAACATATAATTAATTAATCAGAAAAGTTGGGTGAAGAGAATCATAAACAGTTGTAAATCCAGCCTGGGGCAATCAGCTGTCAGTAGGTTCAGAAAGATATGGACTAGTGTGGAGGTTGTAATAAATTTCCCCAAACACATTTCTAAATCCCTGATTTTTTTTTCTCTGCCTTGTCTTCTATTTTTTAGTGGGAAATAACGTATATGCTTCAGCATCACTTTTACCCTTGTTATATTGTTCCAATGCCTACAGCTATTTGTACTTCAATGACTCCATTGCAGCTAGACTCTGTTTACATATCTCAATTTTGAGGTGAGTGAGCCTCCAGCAGGTTTGTTCTCTTACCTGATTTCTCAACTGACTTTCTGCTTCCATTTCTGGGGCTACCTGGAGTTTGACTCAGTGGTGGGCAAGAAAGCATGCAGGTACAGAAACACAAAGGATGAAAAACTCTCTGTACTTTGTAACAGCTTGAAGGTATTTTACTGAAATCTGAAATGTGCTCAGGTTAACAAATTTGAAAACATCATTCGAATTCCTGCCCTCTTCAACTCCCAGGTATCATCTCACTGGACTGTACCCTTTGAAGCAAACTGATTCCAGGCTTATGTATCAGGGAGCAGCATACTACAGCATGTGTGAAAATGGTTGTCGCTTTGGCCAGCACATGGAAAGCAGATGTTTTCCAAGAGAACTGATGGCATCCCAGGCTCATCACAATCTGTCCACAATCTGTCTTTCCAGACGTATCAGCCCCCACCCCCGTACATGCTCAGCCACACGAAATGATCCTCCAAAACCCATTATGCCTTTTCATGCCTCCACTCATCTCTGCACTTGCTACTTTCATAACTCAGAATATCGTCTGTGCTCCTATTTCTCCTTCCTCATCTGCTAAATCTTTACTGATTTTTTAGGATTTAGTCAAATGACATCTTTAAAGCCTTTTTGAACTCCAGCAAACAGTTGTTTATTCACAGCTCTTTACTCTCTTAGCATGTGAAACATGCCTCCGTGTATCAGGCCCCAACAGGACAGTAGGGTCTAGAACCTGTGTCAATTCAGGTATATCTGGGAGCTGCTAGAGATATGATATGGTAATAAAATGCAGTGTTAGCAAGAGGAGCCTGCTGTTTTGTGGGAAAGGAGAAGCATGGCTACTTTGAGACTAGTAGCTTACTCAATACCTAAGACTCCTCGAAAGTTTATAATTGTTTTTCCTCTTTAACCTTATTGTCAACTGTAGCAGCTTATATTTTTGTTGCTCCAGTACCCTTTTCCATGACTCTTCTTCCAATAACAGGCAAACCTTATTCCTGACTACAGTGGGAAATTTTTTATGATTCTCTCTGCAAAAAGTGTTTGGCCCAAGGGGTGGGCATATGACCCCCTCAGCCAATCAGAATCCTTCCCTGGGACAGATACCTACACAATGGGAAGAGCCCCTAAGAAATCTCCTTCAGAGTGTGAAAAAAAGAAGTCAGGCCCATTAATGCAGCAGGAGTTAAGAGTACTGTTGCCATGGTAACAGTAAAGGGCAAGACAAGCTGGGCAAGGAGGATCAAGTTCCTTGTCTCCAAACTTCTACCTTTCCATCACTAGTGCCTCCTACTGTCAGAATCTTAACGGAAGTCAGCTGGCAAAGGGAACACTGAGTTTGTAGTTTCAACTCAGCATCACAGAATAGACTCTGGAAAGGTGGTTCAGAGCTGAGATACAATCATTTGTACAGGCATTTTGCCACTGGCCTGTATGGTTTCTCAGATGGCTGTGGAAGTGTCTGGGTCTTTCAGGACCCTCTGGACATACAGATACAAATGAACCGGTCAGTAAAATGATCTGGGAACCAGCAAGTCATGAAAGACTGTGTAAAAAGACTAGAAATATGAAACCACCCCCATAGTCTATTCTCAGTTCCTCTCCANGCTGTGGAAGTGTCTGGGTCTTTCAGGACCCTCTGGACATACAGATACAAATGAACTGGTCAGTAAAATGATCTGGGAACCAGCAAGTCATGAAAGACTGTGTAAAAAGACTAGAAATATGAAACCACCCCCATAGTCTATTCTCAGTTCCTCTCCACCTTTCTTTTTTTTTAATAACCTTATTGTTGGGAGCAAATCATGGAGTAGCAGTATAGCAATTAGGGTTATTTTGGCAGTATTTCTTGCCATCCTGTTTATTTCCCATACTTGAGAAACAACTTATTCATCTGTTATAGGCCTTTCTCATATGGCATTGTGTTTTTATGTCAATTTCCCCCACCAAACTATGAACACTTTTGTGGAGATTCTCTTACTTATCTTTATTCTAGTTAAATGCCCAGGATTCACTGAACATTCACTCATTTGTATTCACTCAGCAAACATTTATTTAGCCTATTTTATATGCCATATCCTGAACTACAAGTCAAGCATATAATAAATCTTAGCTGCTACCCTCAAGATGCTCACAGTCTAATAGAGGAAAGGGATAATAAAGAGGCAATAATAATGCAGACTGTATTCATGCCCTGGGCATAATGAGAACAAAATACTGGGGCTCCTAATCCAGGCTGATGCAGGGAGACCAGAATGAAGATTGCTGAATTAATCCANATTTTATATGCCATATCCTGAACTACAAGTCAAGCATATAATAAATCTTAGCTGCTACCCTCAAGATGCTCACAGTCTAATAGAGGAAAGGGATAATAAAGAGGCAATAATAATGCAGACTGTATTCATGCCCTGGGCATAATGAGAACAAAATACTGGGGCTCCTAATCCAGGCTGATGCAGGGAGACCAGAATGAAGATTGCTGAATTAATCCACTTTAGAAATTAGAAGGGTTTCCACCAAAAGTGGCCAGTAGGAATGAAGATTAGTAGAAAGAACTGAGACCTCTTAGATGTCAAATTTGATAGCANTCAGTAACACACTGTCTTGATTATTGAAGCTTTACAATTCTTGAAGCTGAGTATTGTCAGTCCTCCAATTTTTCCTCCTCAATGTTGCTTTGGCTATTTTGGGTCTTTTGCTAATTTATATAAACTTTGAAATGTGTTTGGCAATATCCACAAAATAACTTGCTGGAATTTCAACTGAGTTTGGTTTGAATCTAATAGATTAAGTTGGGAAGAACTGACAACTAGACATTATTTTCTCCTTATGGAAGATAATGAAGTATCTACTTGTTTAGCTCTTCATTTTATTCATCATAATTTTGTAGTTTTCCTCATATATACCTTGTATTAATACAGATTTTGTGAGATAATGATAATAAGTTACTAAGAATGCTGAAAAGCATGTCTTTTGGGAAATTACTGAAAGCATCATGTTGTGAAATAGGCTATGGCTTTGGAGTTCAAACATGCCTAGCCACTTGAATTAAATCACTTCTACTAGCTGATTCTTTGTTTCTAGTGAGAATTTATTTAGCAAATTGCTTTTCTTCCTGGGGGTAAAGAGCAACACGTGGATGATATGGAGATCCATATGGGATCATAAGATAAAGAAGAAGACAGTTTTTAGAGAGTGTTCAAAGCCAGAAAGTAGAGAAAATTCTAAAAATTGTATCAGAAAGGTAGTGGGGAATAGAATCTGCATAAAACTGAATACATAATATATAATTGACCCTTGAACAATGTGGGAGTTAAGGACACCAACCCCTGCACAACTGAAAATCAGCATATAATTTTACAGTTGGCCTTTTGTGTCTGCCATGCCACATCGAAGGATTTAACCACCTGCAGATCATGCTATACTTTGGTGTATATTTGTTAAAAATAATTTTCTTGTAAGTGGACAAGAACAGTTCAAACCCATGCTGTTCAAGAGTCAACTGTATATGCCAAGTTAGATAATTATGTTCTAGAAAACAAACTATGATGTCAGTATATTAGATATATATATTACAAATCTTTTTCTACTTGAGCAAAAACTTAGACTATCAAATTCATAAGGGTCAAAACAGAGAAACTGATTATCATAGTAACTTGAAGAATTAACCAGTATTGTTTTCATTGTTTTTCAGTCCCTAAGTCATGCCTGATTCTTAGAGACCCCGTGGACTGCAGCATGCCAGGCTCCTCTGTCCTCCACTATCTCCTGGAGTTTGCTCAAATTTATGTCCCTTGAGTCAGTGATACTATCAAATCATCTCATACTCTGCTGCCCCCTTATTCTCTTTCCTTCAACCTTTCCCAGAATCAAGATCTTTTCTCATGAGTTGGCTGTTCACATCAGACAGCCAAAGTATTGGAGCTTCACTGTAGGCATACAGAAAAAAAAAAAAAAAAGATCAGTTAAAATCCACACACTGTCACTTACTAATTATGTGAACTTAAGCAAAATGAACTCCATTCAGCTTCATGTTTTTCAAATGCAAAACAGGAAATAAAAAAGGTACTTCATGCTAGCTCACAATATTGACACATGAGTTAAAATGAGATCATATTTTACAAAGCATTTTTCAAACTGTAATACGCTAGAAAACTTTTCATCATGACTGTTATGACTAAATAAATTTCATAATGTTCAAGGGTACTGAGTAATGATGGACCTCAGTCTCAAGTGGACTTGGCTACTCCAGTCTAATGCTCCCAGGGAAGAGCGCTTAACTTCAAGAAGCACACGCATTAATGATAGGGAGTCTGACAAAGAGAGAGGGATATAAATGCTGAATTTTTTTTTTTTCCTGGCAGTTAATAGAATAGTTACACATAAAGAGAATTCTGTATTTATTTGGGATAAGCCAATGGCTGACTCTTGTGGCAAGAGAAAAGTTCAGCTTCCTTGCCTTGAGGCTGGAGAAACCTCAGTGTGTAAAGTATGCTACAGAGCACTCCGCAGGATCAGGCTGAGGCTGGTACTTCACCAGGGATTACACTCTTTCTGGGGTCCTTCTTCCTCTATCCCTTACCAGTTTCTCCTGAGAACATTTCCTTAATATATAACTTATACATGAGTCCATATCTCAGGCTCTGCTTCTAGTGAATGCAGCCTAAGAACAGATGAGTGCATACCTCCCAGATGGTAGGTAAGAATATCTGACTCAGCTTGGGAGAGGAAGAGGCTAACCAGACAGACTCCTGAGTTCTGGCAGAGCAGGCCATGTTATCCTTACAGGTGGATAGCTCATCATCTGTTAAAATTTCCATGTGATCTTTAAGGGAAATCCTCTGCTGGACCAAAGACAAAGAGCAGCTTTGTCAGTCCAGAGGGCACTGTCAGGGGCCCCTGTGAGCAGGAGCCACAGATGCCCAAAGAGCTGAAAGCTTCTGCAAGCATGTACCAGTCTAACTCCCCAACTCAGAATACATTGTACTTAGCTGCTGCTAAATCACTTCAGTCGTGTCCGACCCTGTGTGACCCCACAGACGGCAGCCCACCATGCTCCTCTGTCCCTGGGATTCTCCAGGCAAGAATACTGGAGTGGGTTGCCATTTCCTTCTCCGATGCATGAAAGTGAAAAGTGAAAGTGAAATCACTTAGTCATGTCCGACTCTTAGTGACCCCATGGACTGTAGCCTACCAGGCTCCTCCGTCCATGGGATTATCCAGGCAAGAGTACTGGAGTGGGGTGCCATTGCCTTCTCCAATAACACATTGTATTAGAACTTTGCTATTCCCAAGTCTTTTTAGAGATAAATGATTCCATGTTGCCGTTGTGGTTTAGTCACTAAGTCATGTCCAACTCTTTTGCAACCCCATGAAATATAGCCCACCAGGCTCCTCTCTCCATAGAGTTTCCCAAGAAAGAACATTGGAGTGGGTCACCATTTCCTTCTCCAGGGGAATCTTCTTAACTCAGGGATCAAACCCACATCTCCTGCATTGCAGGCGGATTCTTTACCACTGAGCCACCTGAGAAGCCCCAAAGATTCGATAGCCTGCTTGCCTTAAAACATTTCGCCTGAAACCTATCCCATAACACCACCCAAATTTTCTCTTGAGTTTAAATTTAGGTGCAGGCTGGTGAGAAAGATGGGACAAGTTTGTTGAGTTTCTATTATGCACCAGAAATTTTCTACACATTGCCATTTAATCCTCTTCATAATCTTCTTATCTCCCACTATCCCCAGAGTAAAGATGACAAAAATGAATCACAGATCTGTTAGGTAAATAATCCAAAGGCACATGGCTTACAAGCAGAAGATCTGGAGTTTGAAATCGGGTGTGTTTGGATCCAAAGCTAGTACTCAGTCTCCTACATCAATCAGCCTATTTCCAACAACCTGCAGACCTGAAGCTAATAGAGAAGCATCAACTTTTTTTAAATTCTAAGACTCTTGTATACTATTTCATTGAGAAGGCAAGGGTAGAATCCAACTAATAGTGACTTAAATAATATTGACAAGTATTACAACTTAAGAAAATTGGAGGTCAGCAGATTGAGGTTGATTCAACAACCTGACAATCTCATGAGAAGCTGAGAATCTCCTTCATCTATCTGCCTCTGCAGCCTGAGCTCGTTGGTAAGTCTCTCCTCATGATTGCAGGACTATATTATGACTTCTAAGGTCAAGAGGAGATGAAAGGGAGCAAAAAAAAAAGGAAGGGTACCTTTGTGGATGTCACTCTTGTATTTCATAAAAATAAATCATTCTTATAAATTCTCTCAAGCTATTGCCGTCTGTTACATGTCCACCTCTCACTTCAAAAGCAACTGGAAAAGCAAGTATCTGACAGAAGGAAATGAGACACTGTGAAAAGTATGATTTGTTTCTAGCAATAATGCTTTATTTCATAAACATGGCTTTTAAATCAGAGTTTTAAAAATGGAGAAAGGAGTATATGACAGTTGGTAGGAAAAAGTCGTGTTTATTATATGGGGAGAAATAGGTCTGAAAACTCAGCTTCCTGTCCCCTTTCTTCCAATTCAGGTAAGCTCCTGAAATCCCTGGAGACAAAGGGAGTCATTCCCACTCCTAAGCTATGTGCAAGAGTTTGGAGGAAGGCCTGAAACAATAGCATCTGACATGTATTTGATTCATTTCTTGACATCACTGGGGATGAGAATGAAGAAGAGTGACAAGAGAAAGGGAGAACTTTTTGTTTTCATCCTGTCACAGCTACTGACCCCAATCAAGCATGGTCCCAGTGGACAAAGTTCAGCCCCACTAAACTCAGAACACTGAGCGAGTGCAATATTTTTAGTAAGAGCAATGGCCAAGTACAATGACCAATCGATTTTTTAAAAATGACAACCATAGTCCCTAGAAACTCATCTCTTTCTGCTGCCATCTGGTATCACCTACCATGAACTTGACCCTGACACAGATGAAGAGAAGGGAGTCTTTCATTTTCAGGGTCCTACATGCTAGAGAGACAGAAAATATACAAAGAGAGAGACTGAAAGTTTGGCAAATCCATTTCTGGAAAATGGACAAATGTGGAGAGGTGATTCACAGAATTTGAAACTAATATTTTGAACAATGATAAAGGTCCAGGACATTTTAAATGTAAATGGGCAGGCCTTGATACACTACCAGAAATGGAAACTTCTACATTATAATATTCTGATTAAACGGCAGAAGCATATCCTGAAGCACAGAAATGACTCACTTTTCATCTCTTTTTTCTTGCCTTTTTTTTTTAAGAGTATAATTCCTTTGTAACAATGTGAATCAGCTATACTTCTAGCTGATTCTTGTTTATATATATTCCCTCCCTCTTGACATTTTTCATTTTATGCACTTTAAATTTTATATAAATTTCATAGATTACAGTAACAATACTAAATATGTGTTAAGCATAATCTGTTTGATGGGTTTTGCTTTATACCTTTTAGCTATATTACTTCTTTTAATACTTACAAAAACAAAATATATTACTTCGTTTAATACTTACTTCTTTAATACATCTCCATCTCCAATGGAGATGACACCGTTATAATTTCCATAGTGCATATAGGGAAACTGAGGCATAGGCATGGCTCAGAAATTAGTAACTGACAGAGGCAGGGTATGAACTCAACAGAGACTGTGTTCTTAGCTACTAAGCTAGATTTTTCTAGAAATGAGGTCACCTTAGTATAGACATCTAGCTAAAGTTTAGCAGGTACACCCTCCGCTGCATACAGACACAGACAAACAAAATGGCTTGTGGTCAAAAACATTTGGTAAATGCTAGCTTAGGCAATGTTAAGCACTTTCCAAAATTATTGACTCAATGGTTTTTTATGTTCTAGAGAATATTTTGGAGAAGGAAATGGCAACCCACTCCAGTATTCTTGCCTGGAGAATCCCAGGGATGGGGGAGCCTAGTGGGCTGCCGTCTATGGGGTCGCACAGAGTCGGACAGGACTGAAGCGACTTAGCAACAGCAGCAGCAGCAGCAGAAAATATTTGGAGATTGATATTCAATGTAATCCATTTAAGAGACAACCTGTAGAGCCCAGCTTGGCACTCTGTGATGACACGAAGATTGAGGGAAGGTGGAGGGGAGCATAGGAGGGAGGCTCAAGAGGGAGAGAGTATTTATACATATATACATACTCTCAGTTATGACTGATTCGCATTGTTGTATAGCAGAAACTAATGCAACTTTGTGGAGGAATTATTCTCCAAAACAAATTAATAAGAATAGAACAACAACAAAAAAGATAAAGGCAATCTGTAATGCATAGACAGGGATCAATTCCTCAAGGCAGCAGTCATAAGTCCTCATTATTTCATCAGTCCACTCTAGTCTTGATACCATTTCAAGAAGATAGAAAGCAAAATAATAGTAAATAACATTATTATCTGAGTTTAAATGTTTTCAGTGTGCTGGATACTACTTTAAATGGCTTCCATATGATTTCTTATTTATTCTGCATAACAACTTGATGATGTAAAAACTATTTCCTATTCATTAGTCCCACTTTGCAAATGAGGAAACCAAGAAATAGAGAGCTTAAATAACTTGGCCAAGGGCTCATGTAATAACTGGCACCAATATTTTAATTCAGTCAGACTGACTTAGTTGAAATGAAAAGTCAGATTTTTAAAACTGACATAGTTACCTGGAGAGTTTTAATTTCAGTCCTTTAGAGAATGAAAGGATTAATTGGGAATGATTAAAACTACCAGGATTTTAACATTCCGTATTTTATAAATGAGCTAATATTAAATAAAAACACGTAGTAGACAAATTATTAGTTCTATGGGAAGTTGCTCTGGTGTTAACTTTTAGTTCTACCATATTAATAGCAAGATGAATTATTCAGCCAGGTGTAGCTACGAGGAAACCTGCCTTTCTTTGTCTTTTCTGGCTGACAAGGTTCATTTTATAATCATTATTGTCTCTCATGTTTTATATTAATATGTTTGGACCCAACTACACAGAATTGAATTAATTGTTAAGTTCATGGAGCATCATCACCATTGTCCATACCAGGGCTCACTTTAACTTTATTTTATTTTGCTATTATTTTGACTTATCTGCCAACTCTAATCCCACTCTCATAACAATCACTACAGTGTCTAATGTATTTTTGTGTGATTATTTGGTTTTAGAAAAGCATGTATCTTTGGCTAACGTTGCTTTTGCCTGGCAATGGGCCCACCTCTCTTTTGAGCACCATGGCTCTCAGCTCTGTGCCAGACCCTCTTTACAGCAGCTCGGTGTCTGGCTTCTGAGAACTTTCTACTCTGGGCCCCTCTAACTTTTGCTGAAAAATGAAATGTTTTTTTCATTTTTCTTTGTTTTGTTTTGTTTGTGTTGGAGGTGGGTTAAGTGAGAAAATGTCTCTCCCATTTTGTGGGGTAACCAACTATATATGTACAGATAACATTACTGAATAGTTGTCTGCTTTTACTCACAGTTTATACTTTTAACAGTTTTATCTCATATTTTATAGATTATGTTCTGCCACTTTTTTTAGGAAACAAACCTTACTTANGGTTAAGTGAGAAAATGTCTCTCCCATTTTGTGGGGTAACCAACTATATATGTACAGATAACATTACTGAATAGTTGTCTGCTTTTACTCACAGTTTATACTTTTAACAGTTTTATCTCATATTTTATAGATTATGTTCTGCCACTTTTTTTAGGAAACAAACCTTACTTATAGCTTATTGAATCAACCATGCTCTCTTCCACCCTAATCCTCTGAATTACTGCCTCTGCCACCTGGAACACATCTCCTCCAGCCCTCTTCACTCCTCATTCACTTATTAATGTTGCTTGTAAATCATTTTGACCTGTAGAATGAATGATTTTATAGAATGCATGAATGAATGAATGGCAGGCATTGTCAAAAGAGAGTATGTCTCGTTTGACCAGATGATCTCTGCAGAGATAACTGGTAAGCAACCTTGCCTGCCCTGTATTTTGCCACCTAATCTAGCTCAGTGAGGCTAGGAGAACTACTTTACAGTGACGTCCACGAGCTCTTAACCAAAGCGTGCGTCTTCATGGGTGTGCCTGCATAACCCCCCAGGTTACCAAGAGATAGTTTCAAGTCCAGAATGGATTTTTTCAAGCTTAGTGCAGAATTACAATTATGAACAAGAGTACAATCAAGGGTAATTATATGCTCTAGATTTAGAAAGATGCTGCGACTACCTGATACTTNTCCAGCCCTCTTCACTCCTCATTCACTTATTAATGTTGCTTGTAAATCATTTTGACCTGTAGAATGAATGCCTTTATAGAATGCGTGAATGAATGAATGGCAGGCATTGTCAAAAGAGAGTATGTCTTGTTTGACCAGATGATCTCCGCAGAGATAACTGGTAAGCAACCTTGCCTACCCTGTATTTTGCCACCTAATCTAGCTCAGTGAGGCTAGGAGAACTACTTTACAGTGATGTCCACGAGCTCTTAACCAAAGCGTGCGTCTTCATGGGTGTGCCTGCATAACCCCTCAGGTTACCAAGAGATAGTTTCAAGTCCAGAATGGATTTTTTCAAGCTTAGTGCAGAATTACAATTACGAACAAGAGTACAATCAAGGGTAATTATATGCTCTAGATTTAGAAAGATGCTGCGACTACCTGATACTTGGTATCTGATATCTGGAATAACACACTGTTCGTAACACCTAATTGGATCGCAGTTTGATATTTAATGGTGCAGTGCATCCTGCTGTTAACCCTCTCTGCTTCAGTCCACGTTCTAATGAAATTAGCACTCAGTCAGTTTGCTGGCGCCCTGAATCTATTGCAAATCAAACAGTGGTCTTCACATTAAGGTTTTCCACAAGATAATGAGCAAGTTTTCCCTGAATATTTGAAATATAAATGGCATGACTGGAACACAACAGTCACTGGAAATGGGACCTTTGAGAATTTGAGCAGTTCATGGTCCTCATGCTCTCTGCCTAAACATGGTGATTGTCTTCCTGAGAATGGGGCTCTCTGCCCACCTGCAAGGCCAGGAGCAGCTCAAACTCAGGCCGAGGACCTTGCACAAACTCTATACCCCACGGGAAGTTCCTGCTGGTGTGTGTTTGTTTGAAACAGAGCTTGGGGAACCCAAGGCTTAAGGGATTTTTCAAAAACATTGGAGATCTTGGTGGAAAGCAACTAAGCGAAGTTAATAGCTCTATGATACAGGCAGAATGGCAGAGCAGTGTGAAGTTTAATAGAGAGATCCAGAAGGAGTCCTCNTCAGTCCACGTTCTAATGAAATTAGCACTCAGTCAGTTTGCTGGCGCCCTGAATCTATTGCAAATCAAACAGTGGTCTTCACATTAAGGTTTTCCACAAGATAATGAGCAAGTTTTCCCTGAATATTTGAAATATAAATGGCATGACTGGAACACAACAGTCACTGGAAATGGGACCTTTGAGAATTTGAGCAGTTCATGGTCCTCATGCTCTCTGCCTAAACATGGTGATTGTCTTCCTGAGAATGGGGCTCTCTGCCCACCTGCAAGGCCAGGAGCAGCTCAAACTCAGGCCGAGGACCTTGCACAAACTCTATACCCCACGGGAAGTTCCTGCTGGTGTGTGTTTGTTTGAAACAGAGCTTGGGGAACCCAAGGCTTAAGGGATTTTTCAAAAACATTGGAGATCTTGGTGGAAAGCAACTAAGCGAAGTTAATAGCTCTATGATACAGGCAGAATGGCAGAGCAGTGTGAAGTTTAATAGAGAGATCCAGAAGGAGTCCTCTTGGGATCACAGTCAATCATGAGTTCCAAAAGGCTGTGTGCATGAACTAGGCTGCTATAACACAAAAGTAATCTGAACAGGATGTGAGACAGACTTCAAAGCATTCCTAAAACCATACACAAACCCATCAACAGGGTAGAAACCTCACTGGCATAAACTCTGACACGAAGAATCCCACTGACCAAACACTGAACAAAAAGCTTCTCTGACCCAGGGGAGACTCCTAGAAGCAAGACTTCAAACTGAAATCACAATCTTCCCTGAATGTCTTGAAGATTATGTGCATACCCAAGGCCGCATCTTCTTAGGAGCCATCAGAGAAGAAATCTCCAATTTACTAGTTCTTGGTTGAATATGCAGCTAAATCCATAAATGCCCTGAACTTTGATAGCTACCTTTAAGAAACACGTGAATCCTGTGGTAAAAGGCAAAGATATAACTGGTTAACAGATCTTAAGCACAGTCTTTGAGCAAGGAGTAGCTTATGCTGAACAGAGATGAATCCCAAGTAGCCAAGCTAAAAGATAACACAGGGAAAAATATAAATATAGATATTAGAGGCAGCAAACTGCAGGGGGAGTAACTTGGCAAAATTAGTTCAGCCAAGTTCTTAAACAAATAATCAAATAAAAAAACAAACCAAGGAATGGTGGTTAATATCCAGAGGTGTTACAATATATTATCTAAAATATAGTTTTCAACCAAAAATTACGAGGCATGCAAAAAAGAAAAAAAAGAAAGAAAATGA
Organism: Neotragus moschatus; assembly: GCA_006410615.1. Taxonomy (NCBI): domain Eukaryota; kingdom Metazoa; phylum Chordata; class Mammalia; order Artiodactyla; family Bovidae; genus Neotragus; species Neotragus moschatus. Next base: position 21,351 of record SJYA01001967.1, on the reverse strand, counting down.
CCCATATAGATGAAAAAAAAAAAATCAAACAATAGAAACTGCCTTTGAAGGGACCAGTGAGGTATACTTTACACCCCTTTAGGATGACTATAATCAGAAAAGCAGAAAATAGTCAGAGTTGGCAAGGATATTGAGAAAGAGAAACTTTGTATATGCTGCTGGTGGAATGTAAAATGAATCATTTGCTGTGACAAATAGTTCAGTGCTCCCTAAACAATTTTAACATAGAATTACCATATAACCCAGCAGTCCCACTCCAAGGTATACATCCCAAAGAACTGTAAACAAGTATTCAAGCAGATACTTGTACACAGGGGCTCATAAAAGCACTGTTCACAATAGCAAAATGGTAGAAGTAGTGCAGATGTCCATCAGTAGATGAAGGGGTAGACAAAATGTACTATGTCCATGAAATAGAATACTGTTCAGTCATAAAAAGAACTGAAGTATTAATATACGCTACTTGTTGGTAAACCTCAGAAATGTGCTAACTGAAAAAAGCCAGGCACAATGTCCAATATCTCATTAATCCCTTTCTGTGTGTTTTATTTTTTTCTCTCTCTAGAGCTTTTATTTGGTCTTTATTTATATCTACCAAGTGTAAAGTAGTTTAGAAAATCAGTGAAAATCCAGAGAAGCAGGCTCTAGGCTGAACTTCCAAAAAAACTTTCTAGTCTTTAGAATCACAATGCCTCTGCTCTGGTTGTGAGAACGGCAATTAACAACGTGGAAAACTGCTACATTGGATAATTCTCACTCCAGAACCAGGTTGCAGATGTCATGTTCAGGATAGCTGCCACCTCAGGGTGTGCGTTGCCCCTGCTATTGTCCACGCCAGAAAAAGATGGATGCCTAAGCTTATCCACTTCTTGCTGCTACTGCTACTAAATCACTTTAGTTGTGTCTGACTCCATGCGACCCCATGGACAGCAGCCCAAAAGGCTCCCCTGTCCCTGGGATTCTCCAGGCAAGGACACTGCAGTGGATTGCTATTTCCTTCTCCAATGCATGAAAGTGAAAAGTGAAAGGGAAGTCGCTCAGTCGTGTCCGACCCTCAGCGACCCCATGGACTGCAGCCTTCCAGGTTCTAGGATTTCCCAGGCAAGAGTACTGGAGTAGGGTGCCATTGCCACTTCTTATATAGTTCCAAATCTAGACTGAATGCAAACACTATGTATTCAGTTCAATTCAGTCACTTAGTCATATCCGACTCTTTGCAACTCCATGGACTGCAGCATGCCAGGCTTCCCTGTCCATCACCAACTCCCAAAGCTTGCTCAAACTCATGTTCATTTAGTCGGTGATGCCATCCAACCATCTCACCCTCTGTCATCCCCTTCTCCTCCTGCCTTCAATCTTTCCCAGCATCAGGGTCTTTTCTAATAAGTCAGTTCTTCGCATCAGGTGGCCAAAGTATTGGAGCTTCAGCTTCAGCATCAGTCTTTCCAATGAATATTCAGGACTGATTTCCTTTAGGATTGACTGAGCAGTCAATTTATATATCTTCCACAGTTTCACTGTATAGATAAGAGATGGAAATTAGCCAGATTATAAACTTTTGATTAGGCTACATATAATTAAGCAGGCCTTTTTATTTTTTGTTCATTCGAGTCAATCGATATATCATTTTATTGAGCTTAAACCAATTTCATTTGTTCGTTTATTTTTTGTCACATGCCTAAGTCCTAGTTGATAAACCTTAAGGTTTCTTCCAACCCTATTTTTCTATGACTCATTTTACTTTGCTCAAGAAACTTACCAGCAATAATTTTGGTGTGAAAGAAATGCAATATTAAATGAGAATTATGGAGATCAAAATTGTCAGTAACCTGGAGCCTATCTCACCCTTCCCTTTTATCCTATGACCATCCCTTATTCTTATTTTGGTTTACCATCCCTAGAGGGGACAAAGTCCTCTGAAACAGCCATAGGATATTCAGTTTGGCGAATTTTGAAAAGATTTTAGCTCTTTCAGTGCCCTGATAAGAGGACTAGGGATAATTGAATGGGTCCATGGGTGTAGACCTGAGAAGGCAATGGCAACCCACTCCAGTACTCTTGCCTGGAAAATCCTATGGGTGGAGGAGCCTGGTGGGCTGCAGTCCATGGGGATCGCAAAGAGTCGGACACGACTGAGTGACTTCACTTTCACTTTTCACTTTCATGCATTGGAGAAGGAAATGGCAACCCACTCCAGTGTTCTTGCCTGGAGAATCCCAGGGATGGGGGAGCCTGGTGGGCTGCTATCTATGGGGTCGCACAGAGTTGGACACGACTGAAGCGACTTAGCAGCAGCACCAGCAGCAAGGGTGTAGACAAAAGATAATTGAGTTGAACTTTTCTTCCTAAAGTGGAAGGATAGAACTTATGGTTTGGGGGTAGAGGACAGTACCCAGTGGGAAAGTTGCACTAGGTAGAATTGAAACAACGCAGTATAAAGGCACTTTTATTAAGTACTGGGAATACAAAGACAAGCAATACAGGGTCATCAAAACACTGCAAGCAACTGGTTCCCCAACTAGGGAGAAAACAGCAACATTTTGGAAAGCATATTGAGCAAAAACATTTCCAATGAGGATAACTCTTTCTTCGGGGAGTAAAACGCCATGATTTTGGTTAGATTTCTTCCATTCTGTGCTCTCCAAGCATACTACATTTTCCCTTGATAGCATTTTATTATAGCTGTGCATAATTATTTGTCTAATTACTTGGTTGGTATTCATGTCCCATGATAGATATCAAGTTCTATAGGGCCAAAGGTGATACCTAGCTTGCTAATTTCTATATTCCCAGAACTATTAGGTTGGTGCAAAAGTAACTGCAGCTTTGCATTGTTGAAATTTGCTGTTTGATATTGGAACACATTCTTAAATAAATGTGGCTATGTTATACATCATTTTAATGTGCAGTTCTCACAGTTGATTGTAATGATTCCTATTTTGATTAATAAAGATGTGTTTGAGCCTAGTTATAATGATTTAAATTTCACAGTCTGAAACCGCAGTTAAGTTTGCACCAAACTAATATATCCTCAGTTCAGTTCAGTCGCTCAGTTGTGTCTGACTCTTTGCGACTCCATGAATTGCAGCACGCCAGGCCTCCTTGTCCATCACCATCTCTCAGAGTTCACTCAGACTCATTGATGCCATTCAGCCATCTCCTCCTCTGTCATCCCCTTCTCCTCCTGCCCCCAATCCTTCCCAGCATCAGAATCTTTTCCAATGAGTCAACTCTTTGCATGAGGTAGCCAAAGTACTGGAGTTTCAGCTTTAGCATCATTCCTTCCAAAGAAATCCCAAGGCTGATCTCCTTCAGAATGGACTGGTTGGATCTCCTTGCAGTCCAAGGGACTCTCAAGAGTCTTCTCCAACACCACAGTTCAAATAGAGCTTAGAAAATAGGAAGCCAGGTAATAAATATCTTTTCAATCTAGTTGAATGGAACTAGTGTCCTGATTTCAAAATCAGGGCAAAAGTAAGAAGCAATTACCTTCCAAATTTTCTTCCTGCTCTGTACCTGCTAAACAAAATCTTACCCAAATACTAAATTCAAGATTAAACAAAATAGCGTCCCCCAAATAATTAGAAGCTTAATGTTAAATAGCTAGAAGTACTATACTTGCTGTCACACCAGTATTCCCTAGTTCCCACTTATGTGTATTTGTTACGTGTTTGATATCCAGCTTTCAGCTTTGAATATATGATTCAATTTAATCTTCATCACTATCTTCTAAGAGTATCTTCTATGATAGGCACCACTATTATACAGATAGAGAAACTATGGCCCAGAGAATTTAAAAACTTATTAGGAATTGATAGAGTTAAGATATGAACCCTGCTCTTTTTCTTCCAAAGTTGGAGTCAGTCCCAGGTTGACTGGGCCATAGCTTCTTCCAAAATAAACTAAGCCCCAAATTCTTTTCTCAGTGATTGAACTACAGAGAAGCTGATATAAATACTATTTCTGGCCTTAACAGTGTTCAAATGTGATTTCTAGCTGTGCAGTAATTGTCCCCAAATCCCATTGAAACCAGACAGTTTGGACAAACCAAGAGGTTTATTCCAATAGGATTTTATGTGACATAGGAAAACCCAACAATTCTCCGTGGAAGACAAGACAGATGGTATATGCTCTGGATATGGGTCCCATATCTCCATTTCTGGAAGAAGTGTATTATTTTAACTCTAAATCTTTCAAAGCTCCTGGATAAAGTCATAGCAAGTGCTCCTAGGTTTGTTTTGTTTGCAGAATGGAATGGTAGCCTGCACTTTTAAAACTACGGTTTTTCAGAAGATTCCTATCCCTTTGTTATACAGCACACTAAGAACCGAACATTTTTATTTTAAATTTTCCAGTGACAGTGACAGTCTAGACAACTTAGATGAAATGTGCTTTTGAATTACTGGGTAGTTCCACAGGAGGCAGAGATACATTATGTTTTGATGCAGCCATGCTCTTTAAAAGCAAGATGCTGCAATCCCATTTTCTAAATGCCTGGTGAGAAAACAGAATAGAATTGTAACTTTTAGGGCATTATAATTAAAAGTGAGGGCCGTAGTCAAAGAACTTTATTTTTCAGCATAAGCTTTGCTGTGATTTCTAACTTCTGAGGCTCATGGGGTCGGATTCCCAGAGCTCTGTCAATAATGTGGCTCACTAGCAAATTTGATGTGTTTTCTCAGCTGTATCAGAGCATGTTAGCATAACATTTGCACACAGCTCCCAAAGGATCAGAAGGAGTCTAGAGGTTTATATTAGCATTTTGAAGATTGCTATTATTTTAAAGTTTTGTAAGAAAGTAGAGAACTCTCAGAACCCTTTGAAGCTTGAATAAGATTTTACCCAGCTATTTCATCCAGCATACAGCTGCAAAAAGGTATTCCTCTACAGGGGAGTCACAGAGTGTTGAACGAAGAACAGTTTCAGTTTCATCTAATCTGCCTGAGTTTTATAGTCTTATGTGGATCAATTTATACACGGAGAAAGACCATCTATGACATTCACTAACAAGTATTCTGTTTTAAAAATCTACTGTTGTGGTTAAGGAATCTTGATTTCTGAGACCCATTTGTCCTGTATGAAAGCCACCAGTGCATATTAATAAACGATATGCTTCCCTGGTGGCTCAGATGATAAAGCGTCTGTTTGCAGTGTAGGAGACCTGGGTTCTATCCCTGGGTTGGGAAGATTGCCTGGAAAATTCCATGGACTGAGGAGCCTGGTAGGCTACAGTCCATGGGATCACAGAGTCGGACACGACTGAGCGACTTCACTTTCACTTCACGTACAATATCTACATGTGAAGCTTACCACTTCTGTTTTGCAGCACGCATCCAACTTCCTAGACCCAGGATACCGAAGTATGTCATCATCTTGGGAGAAGTCAAAGGCTATGCGCCGATCCTACCAAAATCATTTACAGCTCTTATGGGTTCAAATGAACAAAAATCCCAACTCAGACTGATGTAAGCAACAGAAAGCATTTAACAGTTCATGTAACTGAAAGATGCAGGGATAAAGTACATGTAAGAAAAGCCAGTATCCTTTTTTGTTTGGAGCTCAGTTAGATTTTCTATGGTATTTGAATTTTGACAACAACTTTTCTTGAGAATTCTCTCTTTGCTTGACCTCTGTGAGTTCACTGTTATTCTTTCCTACACCTCTTTGACCACTCATTCATGGACCCACCCCCTTTTCTTCTAACCACCCAAAGAGTGGTCTCCAGGCCTGGGACCATGTTCAAATCCTAACTTGTTTTACCTTAATGGCCTCACCTGAAAACACATGCTCAACTACTCTCTTTGCAATAACAACTCTTAAATCTACATTTTCAAGCCTAAACTCCCTCTAAATCTTCTCAGTGTGCACCCATTTTCCTCCTCAGTATCTTTATTTAACTGCTCTACAAGTATTGCCACTCAGTGTAGTCCATCTGACCCACTCTTTCACTTTAAGATACAGATAAAACCACATTTCTTTCATACTTTCAACTAATTGTTCAAATTTTCACATCCTTCTGTTAACAGAAAAAAAAAAAGAAAAAACCCTCAAACATTTAACAGAAAAAAAAAAAAAAAAAAAAACCTCAAACATTTATCAGCCCAAACAAACCAGTCCTTTTTCTCAAACTCTAGATGGAAAAGAATAGTTACAAAGCCGCCCCACCCTACTACTAACACCATTGTTTCATTCTGGCTACATGGATCACTTTTAAACACTGGTCTTACCCATCCTTCTGGACACTTGTTCACTACAACTTTATGCCTTGACAAGTTTAAATATGAGCCAATTCACAAACTTCAAGTTTGCAGCTATTTGACAAATAGTTGCATACTAGAAATTGTTTCTCAAGTAGACTGGCTACACCCAAACCAGCCCTTCCCCATGAATTCAGACCATTTCGTTACTAATGGGTCAGCCACCAGACCAGTCTCCTTTCCCTCCTATCAAGTCCCCTTTGGAACCCTGGTGCTTTCCCCTCAGTGTTTTGCTTGTTTTGGTTTGGTTTTGGTCAGTGCCTTATCAGTCTTAGATAATGGGGTTTTTTTCAAAACTGGAATCTCAGAGAGCAGAGATTGGGAATATCTGACTCTTGCCATTTTGGTGTTCTGCTTAGAGTATCAAAGGGTACAGGTAGACCCAACCCCCACTGTAATGGATAACTACTCTCCTTACATATGCACAGCTAAGACGGGATACTCGGTATCCCTTTCTGTAGCAGGAAAAAGATGACTTTCTACTCTACCTACTTGAACATGCTGACAGTCTCGCACCAAACAACCAAGTTCATGCTTCAGTCGGTACCTGGATATATCAATATGCCCAATTAAAATTATAATCTTTTATCACAAAATGTGTTCCTTTTACTATATTTGTCATCTTGGAGACTATTTACATCTGCAATCCCAGCCTCAAATGTAAGAAACCTTCTAGACTTCTCTCTCATATCATCCACATCCAGTTCCAATGAAGTATCATCCTCTTGAATCAGACTCTTCCCTTCTAGTGTCAATGCCTTGGTCATTAATCCTTGGAGGGATCATGAAGTAGCTGGCCTTTTTGTTTTCCTCTTGCATTATCCACACTGCTTCTTAAATGATCGTTTTCAATTATAAAATGATCGTATTTCCAGAATTAATATTGATCTGTTGCTCCTGTAATTCTCAAGATAGAGAATATACTCATGGCTTTTAAGGCTTCCATGTTCTATGACTTGGACCATGCCCAGCTTTGGAGCCTCCTCTCCAGCTACTCCTCCGTATAGTTTGTAAACTCTCCAACCTTCCTATGACTCACCAGCTATGCCACAGTGTTCCCTAACCCTGTGTCTACACACATGCTTGTCTTGATACCAGCAACATCCAGTTTTTCCTTTGCAACTAAATTAACCCCCTTTTCTTTCTTCAAAATGTAGTACAAGTAATTCAAAATTTAGGAAACATGTTTTGCCTTTCTGTCTGGTTTTTATGCCCTCTTCTGAGTAATAAAACTATTTATCACATCACAACATGAAGGCTAACCTACTTGTCCATTTTCTCCTCTAGACTAAATTTTCTTTAAGATGAACACCATGTCTTATTTCTCTTGACAGTCACATCAAAGAGTACACTGCCTGTCACCTAATGGGTGTTTCATAACTTTGACATGAAAGACTGAATAACATGGGTAAAGTGTCCAGACATTATCAGTGCTCAGCAAATGTTCTTGCCTTAGTCGTCTTTAAAATTAATTCTCATTTACACTGTAGGAGTCATAGTAAAGTGAACTTTGTAGTTATTCAGATTCACTGATCTGAATTATCATTTTCTTCTTATGATTATTATTATTGGTTATACTTTCTGGTAAAATGTACCAAATATTTGCCAAGCACTCTCTTCTTTTTGTGCTGTTCAGGTACAGTTTCTGTCAGTAATTTGCCAATAAGAGAAAGAATACAAATATGAAACTTGGTGCTTAAACTTCTTACAGAGGTAACTTCTATCATTTGCCATTAAAACAAGGTCTGACATAGTTTAAGAAAATCCATTCAAGACATGGAACTGGGGATTTGGAAAGCAAGACACCATGGCACCAACCACAGCCTTTCATTGAGTTTTATTAATTCCCTGTCTCCCCCCATCTACTTATAGCAATTCCAGTGTGCCTTATATGGGAATATGATGATGTTTGGAGTCATTTTCTATAACAAAGAAAAGTATCCTGAAGGCAAAACAACAGACAGAAGAGGCAATTCCCAGATTAAACAAATCGACCTTTCTTTACCTCTGAATTCTTTGAGTTAAATTATCACCATCATCATCATCAATGCCAAAATGTACAAGATGTAAGGTTTTTGTAGGCAAAAGAGAGGAGGACAAAGATGTTGAAAGAGTGGATTTAGTTCACCCAAGGTCAACTTCCTTTGGGTGAAAATAAAGGGTCTTAGGCAGACTGCCTCAGTAGTGCTGACCAGGAAATTCCAGAGTAGTTTAAAATTTCCCTCCTGAGAAAAGTTGCAGCTGCACTTAGTTTAGGCTGTAAGTCTCGGTAAGGCTTAGCACAAAGGACTCCATTTGGGCCCTATTGTTTCTTTTTAACGCTAGCAACCTCTGAAGATGTGTCATTTTTTCTATTGTTCAGATCTGTATTCATGGAGAGACTGAATAACTTGTCCAAGATCACTCTAGCTTTTCAGGTTTTAAGTGGGCTTTCAGTGAGTCTAACAAGAATCATTTAAGAAAAACGCAAAAAGAGTCTTGGATATCAGCACTGCAAGTCCCTATTTAGAACTCTACAGTGAGTTTCTAGCAAAGAAGATCTGTGTATTAGTTCTCTAGGAATATTAAATAGCTGGTATCTAGTAGAGATCCAAACAGTCAAAGGCTTTGGCATAGTCAATAAAGCAGAAATAGATGTTTTTCTGGAACTATCTTGCTTTTTTGATGATCCAGCAGATGTTGGCTGTTTGATCTCTTCTTGTTCCTCTGCCTTTTCTAAAACCAGCTTGAACATCTAGAAGTTCACAGTTCACGTATTGCTGAAGCCTGGCTTGGAGAATTTTGAGCATTCCTTTACTAGCATGTGAGGGAATACTATTCTGTAATAGATACTGGGTTGTGAGGAAGTAAGAAACCAGTCCTGATAGCTGATCTAATCACTATCAGTTAGACCTGGTGCTCCTATACTGAATATTAACACTATCACAGAATTATCAACCTCAACAATGACGCTGGGCTCACACAGTCCCACAGAATGTTTGATCTCTGGTGTTGGCAAGCACAATAAACATAACCTTGTTTATCTATAGATGTGTTCCTTGTACTTTTAGACTGATGACCATCCAGTTACTTATCCACATCTATTTTTCATCTCACTTTCTTCTGGCTCCAGAGCTATGAATTTCTTTGATATATATTCTCTGTGTGGTTTTGATATTATAATTTATAATAAGAAATACATATTGGTCTTTGTCTCCATCCCCAGTTCTAGCAGAGAGCCTCTAAAACACGAAGGATTTCCTAAGTGATAACAGAAACAAATGTATCTTTTGTTATAATAATGAGGAAACTTTGGGGAAGCCCCTACATCACCTAAGGATGGGGGTACTGGTTACCAGGGAACCAGCCTTGTGATTGGAGGGTTGGGATTTTCAGTTCTACCACTCAATTTCCTGGGAGAGGAGACAGAACGTAGTTTGAATCAACTGGAGAAGGAAATGGCAACCCACTCCAGTGTTGTGGCCTGGAGAATCCCATGGACAGGGGAGCTTGACAGATTACAGTCTATGGGGTCACACAGAGTCGGACACGACTGAGTGATTAAAGAAACAATGATTTACTAATAATGCGTATGTAAAAGCGCTTCCATAAAAACCCAGCCCAAAAGATGCGATTCAGAGAGCATCCAGGTTGCTGAACATGTGGAGATGAGGGACGCGTGGTAAACCTGGCCAGGGCGTGGAGGCTCCTCTCCACTTCCGGGATACCTTGCTTTATGTATCTCTTCTACTTGGCTGTTCCAAGTAATATNGTATGTAAAAGCGCTTCCATAAAAACCCAGCCCAAAAGATGCGATTCAGAGAGCATCCAGGTTGCTGAACATGTGGAGATGAGGGACGCGTGGTAAACCTGGCCAGGGCGTGGAGGCTCCTCTCCACTTCCGGGATACCTTGCTTTATGTATCTCTTCTACTTGGCTGTTCCAAGTAATATTTTTTCATAACAAATCAGTGTTCTAGCAATAAAGTGTTTCTCTGTGTTCTGTGAGCTGCCTTAGCAAATTAGTTGAACCCAAGAAGGAAGTTGTGGGAACTGTATAATCAGTTGGTCAGAAGTACAGAAAACAACCTGGATTGTGACTGGCATCTGCAGTAGGTGGGCCGGGGTACAGGCCTAGAGGACCGAACCCTTACTCTATGGAACCTGATATTATTTCCAGGTACATGGTTTCAAAATTGAGTTGACTTTTAGGACAGCCAGGTGATGTCAAAGTATTTCTTGTTGAATGTGTAGAGAATATTTCCTCAATACCTGCATTGAAAATCAATCTCAGAACACCAAAAAGAGTGGTCATGACATAAGAAAAACAATATATTCTCTTTCAATATATATATCCTCAATATATTCTGAGGATAGAGGATCTTTACTAATATATGGCAGGGTTTAGCAAACATTTTTCTGTAAAATACCTGAGAGTAAATAATTGGGGGTATGTAGGGCTATATGGTCTCTGTTGTAGCTTCTCAGTTCTGCCTTTGTAGTGTGAAAGCAGTAACAGAAGGTGAAATTGTTAGTCTCCCAGCCATGTCCGACTCTTTGCAACCCCATGGACTATAACCCACCAGGCTCCTCTGTCCATGGGACTCTCCAGATAAGAATACAGGAGTGGGTTGCCATACCCTCCTCCAAGGGAAGATCCCAGGGATTAAACCCAGACCTCCTGCATTGCAGGCAGATTCTTTACTGTCAGAGCCACCAGGGAAGCCCGAAAGCAGTAAAAAAGACAACATGGAAATAGGCAGCCACCAAGATTTGGTCAACAGGCCTGATTTTGCAATCTGTGGTTTAGGCCAACAATGGAAATTCTGTTCACACTTTAACTACTGGCATAGAAGGGGGCTTGTGGCCCACTTAAGGCAAGAAAATGTGAAAGCACTTGGGCTGTGGGGAGACTCTGAGAAACACTCTTTTTAAAAGACTCATCAAAGAAATAATCCCTGCTGGATGTTTGTGAGGGAGGTTGTGGTGCCTGGAATTCTCGAGTCATCTCAGGAACACAGGAGAGCTAGCCCAAGAGCTGGAAGGGAGAAAGCATCCGGTCCACTGACTTGCTTAATTAACTAATTCTGGAGGTTTTCTACTGAGCTTTCTTTGAATCCTTTTATTTGTTTGAACAGTTTTGAATTGCTTAGCTGATACTATCTCTGTCTTGCTGATGTGGGAAATGAGGATTAGGCACTTACTCGAGGTGAGACCTGGGATGGCACTACACTGCTCTCCTCTTTCAGCTCATTGCCCTCCCCTCCAGGCAGAAGATACCAGTTAGATCTCTATCTTTCTCTTTGCTGCTTTCCTCCCTCTTTCCTTTTTCCCCTCCCTCCCTCCCTTTCTCCCTTCTTTCTTTTCTTCTTCCCTTCCCTCCCTTCACAAAAATATTGCACAGTTGTGAAAAGCAGAGCTCTGGGGTCCGACTGACTTGTGGCCCCAGCAATGACTGGCTCTGTGAACTTATGCTGAGACCGTGGACGATAGGATTATACAATCTACCTCATGTGATATGGAAATTAAATCTAAAATATAACAAATGAATAAATATAACAAAACAGAAACAGGCTTACAGATATAGAGAACAAACTGGTGATTATTGGTGGGGAAATGAGAGGGGGCAAAGGCAAAATAGGAGTAGGGGGCTAACAGACACAAACTACAATGTTTAAAATAAATAAGCTCCAAGAATATATGCTACAGCACAGGGAACGTAGCCAGTATTTTATAACTACTTTAAATGGAGTATGACCTATAAAAAATACAGAACCACTATGTTGTACAGTGGAAACTAATATAATATTATAAATCAACTATACTTCAATTTTAAAAGAATAATAAAAAAGCTTCACTTCTATGACTTACTGATTTGCTGCCCTGCCTCTTACAGCTCTCAGCCAGTTATGGTATTCTCCATCTTGTACCAAAATTCATTCCTTAAAATGTTGCATTGGTTACCAAATTCTTTTCAGTCTTCAAGACACTGTGAATCTTTGTTTTGACATAAAAAGTTAACATTTGTCTTCAAAGTGCTTCACTAGTTTGCTAACACCATTTTACTTCTTTTTAAAATACATCTCCTAGTGACCCCTCTCCCAACAAAACAGCCGCAACCTAAAACCTTGGGGTCCCAAACATACTTAGTATCTAAAAGTGGACTATGTCCAGCTACACACTTACTATATTCTCAGTTTTCTCATCTGTACAATGCTTACCTCACACCATTTAGAGGAGAAAAAAGAGAGGTGAGTTTTATGAGAGCATGTGATAAGACCCCAATGGTATAGCAGNGCCGCAACCTAAAACCTTGGGGTCCCAAACATACTTAGTATCTAAAAGTGGACTATGTCCAGCTACACACTTACTATATTCTCAGTTTTCTCATCTGTACAATGCTTACCTCACACCATTTAGAGGAGAAAAAAGAGAGGTGAGTTTTATGAGAGCATGTGATAAGACCCCAATGATATAGCAGATGACTCACTTTATTTTTGAATAGTGGTGGTATGATAAATACCCAAATGGACTCCAAAGAGTTTTCTAACTTCTACACACTGATGGTTTTAATATTTGAATTTTTTGTCTACAGTCTTATTTGGTGGAGAAGGACGTGCCAATCCACTCCAGTACTCTTGCCTGGAAAATCCCATGGGCGGAGGAGCCTGGTGGGCTGCAGTCCATGGGGTCACTAAGAGTCAGACACGACTAAGCACCTTCACTTTCACTTTTCACTTTCACGCATTGGAGAAGGAAATGGCAACGTACTCCAGTGTTCTTGCCTGGAGAATCCCAGGGACAGAGGAGCCTGGTGGACTGCCATCTATGGGGTCGCACAGAGTCAGACACAACTGAAGCAACAGCAGCAGCAACAGCAGTCTCATTTGGTGAACACATACTAAATACCTGACTATAGATTATCATTGTGGAGTACAAAGATAAAAAACCAGACATAGCCCTTGCCTTTTAGAAAAGTGTGGTGTTTGCTCCTTGGATAGTAATGCTGTATATTACATAAATAAATTTATGTATATTCAGATAAATTTATGAAGCAGGGAAAGAGCAGCATTCACAGGGTTAGCAGGGTTAAAATCAAAGACATTAAAATCAGCAGACATCAGATTCACTCCCACTTTCCACTTAACCACGATGCCACCTGGGACTTGTTGCTTAATCTTGCCAAACCTCAATATCCACATTTACAGTGTAAGAATTTTAATACTATCTATCTGCAGGGACTGTTGTTGGAATCAACCATATACAACATGTAAAGCCTTTAAATGAGTACCATCTTATAAACGCTCAATACCTGGCAACAACTATTGTCCTCACTAAAGCGTCAAGGTCTATGTTACTATTTGAAATGAGGCTTTGCCTACATCCAAAATGACAATTTTCAGAGCCCATCATTAATTTTTTTCTACCGTCAAATAACTTCAGGTGTAACTGCTAATAAGAGGGAAAGAAATTCACAGGCATCTATTGTCATTCACTTATAGAATTTATCCAAATTAAAAATACCATCAGATTTAAATAGTTGAGAAACATTCATACTTGTTCCCACAAATACAGATTGGAAAGAGCCAATTAAGATTACTTTCTCCTATGCCCTAGCAAGCATTGTACTCAAGAGGATTTTACATTTCTCAGGGGATCAGGAAAAGAGAAAGAAAGTAGGAGGGGGGAGGAATCCTTTCTGCTCTCAGGCAGAAATTCAAAGAGGAAAAAATAAAAATAAAAAAACCCTCTTCTTATGTTGATCTCCTTCTCTAGATTTTCTTGATTTTATAAAATGGACTTAAAGTTCCCCTCTAGTTCTCTAGTTGGATTTTTCATTTTCCNCTCTCAGGCAGAAATTCAAAGAGGAAAAAATAAAAATAAAAAAAAAAACCTCTTCTTATGTTGATCTCCTTCTCTGGATTTTCTTGATTTTATAAAATGGACTTAAAGTTCCCCTCTAGTTCTCTAGTTGGATTTTTCATTTTCCAAGCCAGGGTAAATTGCATAAGCAAGGTCTGATACAAACTTCAAGCTATGCATACAGGAGACTTAAAATAAAAACTGCAAATAATAGGCCTTCTCAGTGTCATTACTTGCCACTGCTTTCTTTATCCCATCCCTGTGCACCCTTCTGCCTGCAATCCACACAACTCCACACCTTTACTGCTTTTCCCTCTAGCCTGAGATGCCTTTCCCTCCTTACCCCTTCAGCTGTTTAAGTCCAAATCAAGTTTCACATCCCCTGTTAAGCTGTTCCTGTAGCTACCTCTCCCCCAAGGCAGAATCAATCACTCCTGGCGCTTTGATTCTACTGTGGCTTGTTCATGCTGTTTCAACAATTTTCACATTGTTTTCTAATTAGTTGCTTGCATTTCTATTCCTTTGTTCTTCCAAACCCTCAGTGTTTTGGTTTGTTTTCCCCCTGCCCCACCTCAGTCAAAATAACTGTTGTCTCAACACTGGCCTGGGGACCTCTATGAGCTTATAATTTTTTGGCCCCAGTTCTCTTTGAGAAAAAGACCATATATACAGCAATGGATATCAACCAGGGCAATTTTGCCCCACCCTCTCAACCCACCCCTGCCTCTGAGAACATTTGATAGTATATGCAGACATTTTTAATTGTCACACTGGGGTGGTGCTACTGACATCTAGTGGGTAGGGGTGGGGCAATGTACCAAACAGCCCTGACAACAAAGAATTAAACAGAGGAAAACAATAGAATGGGAAAGCCTAGAGATCTCTTCAAGAAAACTGAAGATATCAAGGGAAACTTTCATGCAAGGCTGGATACAATAAAGGACAGAAATGGTAAGGACTTAACAGAAGCAGAAGAGATTAAGAAGAGGTGTCAAGAATACATGAAAGAACTATGCAGAAAAAGATCTTAAGGACCCAGATAAACATGGTGGTATGGTCACTCACCTAGAGCCAGATATCCTAGAATGTGTAGTAAAGTAAGCCTTAGGAAGCATTACTATGAACNAGAAGCAGAAGAGATTAAGAAGAGGTGTCAAGAATACATGAAAGAACTATGCAGAAAAAGATCTTAAGGACCCAGATAAACATGGTGGTATGGTCACTCACCTAGAGCCAGATATCCTAGAATGTGTAGTAAAGTAAGCCTTAGGAAGCATTACTATGAACAAAACTACTGAAAATGATGAAATTCCAGCTGAGCTATTTCAAATCCTTAAAATGATGCTGTTAAAGTGCTGCACTCACTATGTCAGCAATTTGGAAAACTTCAGCAGTGGCCACAGGACTGGAAAAGGTCAATGTTCATCCCAATCCCAAAGAAGGACGATGCCAAAAATGTTCAAAGTACTATACAATTGTGCTCATTTCTCATGCTAGCAAGTTTTATGCTCAAAATCCTTCAAGCTAGGCTTCAGCAGTCTGTGAACCAAGAACTTCCAGATGTACAAGCTGAGTTTTGAAGAGACAGAGGAGCTAGAAATCAGATTGCTAACATTTGTTGGATCATGGAGAAAACAAGGGAGTTGCAGAAAAACATCTACTTCTGCTTCACTGCAGACTACACTAAAGCCTTTGGCTGTGTGGATCACAACAAACTATAGAAAATTCTTAAAATGATGGGAATATGAGACCACCTTACCTGTCTCCTGTGAAACCTATATGTGGGTCAGAAAGCAACAATTAAAACCAGATATGGAACAATGGACTGGTTCAAAATTGGGAAAGGAATATGTCAAGGTTGTATATTGTCACTGTGCTTATTTAACTTATATGCAGAGTATATCATGCAAAATATCCAGCTGGATGAATCACAAGCTAGAATCAAGATTGCCAAGGGAAATGTCAACAATCTCAGATATGCAGATGATACCACTCTAATGGCAGAATNGTTGATCATAACTTTCCTTCCAAGGAGTAAGTGTCTTAATTTCATGGCTGCAGTCACCATCTGCAGTGATTTTAGAGCCCAAGAAAATAAAATCTGTCATTGTTTTCATTGTTTCCCCATCTATTTGCCATGAAAGATCCTCATAAAGCATGGGTTTGTAAGTTATGTACTCTCTATAGTTTCAGACCTTTTTATTATTTCTGGCCCTTGAAGATTTCCCATTCTATCTTGCATACTCAGAAATATAATTAAAATAAATTTGTTATGAATTATCTAGAATCTGTGTATTTTAAGGTAGCTAAGCTAGGGGCGCCCCACTCCAGTACTCTTGCCTGGAAACTCTTATGGACAGAGGAGCCTGATGGGCTGCAGTCCATGGGGTCGCTAAGGGTCCAGCATGACTGAGCGACTTTCACTTTCACTTTTCATGCATTGGAGAAGGAAATGGCAACCCACTCCAGTGTTCTTGCCTGGAGAATCCTAGGGACAGAGGAGCCTGATAGGCTGCTGTCTACGGGGTCGCACAGAGTCGGACACGACTAAAGTGACTTAGCAGCAGCAGCAAGCTAGTTACCTGGACTGCCATATTCTGCAGACTTTTTACCCTTTATTTCTAGATGTTGTATTGAATGCTTAGCTTATGTTTTTGATCTTTTGAGTTTTCTTGTCTATGGATTTTAAGAATGTGTATACCTCACACATTTTGTTATACATTGTTTCATTGTCATTTAACTCTAAGTATTTTGTCATTTACTGCTTATCTTTTTTAATACAGAAGTTTTCCATAGATGCTTTATTGGTTTAAAGACATGAGTGACTACTGCGTATATACCCTGAGAAAACCACAAATCAAAAAGACGCAAGTACCCCAATGTTCATTGCAGCACTGTTTACGGTACCCAGGACACAGAAGCAATCTATTTGTCCAACAACAGATGAACAGATAAACAAGTTGTGGTACATATATACAATGGAATGTTGTTCAGCCATTAAAAGGAACAAATTTGAGTCAGTTGAATTAAGGTGAATGGACCCAGAGCCTTTTATACAAAGTGAAGTAAGTCCGAAAGAGGAAAACAAATATCACATATTAATGCATATACACGAAATCTAGAAAAATGGTACTGGTGAACTTATTTTCAGGGCAGGAATAGAAATGCAGACATAGGGGATGGACTTGTGGACATAGTGGGGGAAAGAAAGGTGGGACAAGTTGAGAGAATTACACTGATGTATATACACTATGATGTGTAAAGCATAGATAATGAGAAGCTGCTGAAACACAGGGAGCTCAGCCCCGTGCTCTGTGACAGCCTCGAAGGGTAGGGATGGGGGAAGCTTGGCGAGATATACTGAAGGCTAACTCACGTTGTTGTAAAGCAGAAAACTGCACAACACTGTAAAGCAATTATTCTCCAGTTAAAGAAAAAAGACATAAATGATTTAAAATTCAATCATTTTGGACATTAATTTCTAAGTTTATACGTTTTATGTATATATAAGAGAAACTAAAGTACAATGTTAATTCTTTAGACTAAAGATACTTGTGTGGTCTAGTAAGTGATATTTTTGTGACTGTTCCAAACGTTACAGAAAATTCTCTGGATTATCCTCATTCATCAACTCAGACAAATCTATGGTCTTCTTTGTTTTTGTCTGCTCCTTTTTATCAATATCTAAGGGTGATATGTTAAAATCTCTAATAAGAAGATTAATCCCTACCTTTATTTGTCACTTGTTGCTTCACTACATTTTGAACTTACACATAGTTATATGTCTAAGTTTGCTGATTATTCTATCTTCTAGATTGATTACTGTTTTTTCACAGTAACCAGCGTTCCTCTTTGTCACTGATGATGCTTCTGCATAAAATATTATCTTGTACTCTACTAAAATTGCTACTCTATATTCTTCTGGTTTACATTTGCCTCACATTTTTTACATTCACTTCATTTTTCAGACTTGTTTGTCCATTAAGAATGTCTCTTACAGAAATCAGTGATGAAAATGAATCTATTATATATTTGTTGTTATTGTTTTTATTATAACATAAAATAATCTAAATATTCTTTTTGACCAGTGAGTTTAATCAATTTTAATTTATTAAAATTTACTTTATATTGTGTATAGTATATGATAAATGTGTGTGTATATAAGTATTATGATTTAATTTTGACCCTTATTTTATGCTTTCTAATTACTAAGTTCATTTTGTGTATAGTTTTACATCTTTCTACCTTGAATTAGAGAGATTGAACTCTGATTTAGCAACATCTATGCTTAATTTGGGCTTCCCAGGTGGCACCAGAGGTAAAGTACCTGCCTGAAAATTTAGGAGAGAGGTGGGTTGGATCCCTGAGTGGGGAAGATCACCTGGAGAGGGACATGGGAACATGCTCCAGTATTCTTGCCTAAAGAATGCCATGGACAGAGCAGCCTGGCAGGCTACAGTCCATAGGGTCTCACAGAATTGGACACAACTGAAGCCACTTAACACACATACACAATTTTCCCTCACCATGCTCACAGTTTAGCAATATATATATTTCTCGCTGGGCAGCTCTGATCTCCCATCATCACTTTTAAATTTCATAGTTTTAAAAATATTTTTATAAGTAATTTGGGCTATAACATATCTTATAAAAATATGAGTTTATTTATATTTCTTATACTTTATTATTAACTCCCAGATTTATGCTTTATCTTGCTAAGGTGTAACCTTCAATGGCTCCTTCAAAGAGACTGAATGGGGTAAAATTCTTCAGAAACTGTGTACATAGGAGTATTATCATTTCATTCTCATTTTTAGATGATTACTTAGTTGAATGTAAAATTCAAAGTCCCAAGATTTCTCTCACAATACTCTGAAGATGTTATACAACTAACTATTGCTGATGTTGAAAGTCATGTATCATTCAGGAAATTAATTTCTCTTGGCTTTAAAATGCTGCATTTGTGAAAGGACAAGGCTGTAGTAGATCGTGTGTAAAGAGTTTTGTAGTAGATGGAAATACTCCTGGCTGCAAGGGGGAAGAATGTGAAGCATGGGTTGACAAACACAGAGAAATGTATTTGTTTCACATAAAAAGAAGTCATAGCACAGGATATTCAGAATTAGCTCAGCAAACCCACAAAGAGTCTATCAAACTCTTATGTCTTGGTAAAGGCAAATCTAGTTTCCCCGTGTTTAAAATGAAGGGATTGCTCTAGACAGCTACTAAGATCTCTTCTAGCCACAGTATTCTGTTCTATGAGCAGTAATATCACATAATCAGAGGGGTTCAGAATAGTAATTCTGAGTTTTCAAGAAATTAACATATCAAGCTGGCTCCTGGGTGACTCAGTGGTAAAGAATTCGTTCAATCCCTGGGTCCGGAAGAACCCTAGAGAAACAGCAACCCACTCCAGTTTTCTGGCCCGGGAAATCCCATGGACAGAGAAATCTGGCAGGCTGCAGTCAAAGACCTGTTCACGCCTAAGAGACTGAGTGCACACACGCGCATAATGTATCATGCAGTTCGATAGAGGTATGTAATGTAGCTGAGATTTGTTTGCCTTATGAAGGTCAACAGAGCACTCAGTCATGTATACCTGAGGGAGAAAATCTCACAGAAATCCCTCTTTTCACTTTCTTCATTTGAAATAAAATTGTTAATATACCCAGCTATAATCCAGTTCTTAGATACTGGCCTCCATTACTAAATGCAGGTGATGTATACATGCTAAGTCATTTCAGCTGTGTCCAGCTCTTTGTGACCCTATGGACTGTAGGCCACTAGGCTCCTCTGTCCATGGCATTCTCCAGGCAAGAATACTGGAGTGGGTTACCATGCCCTCCTCCAGGGGATCTTCTCAACCCAGGGATCAAACCCACATCTCTTACGTCTCCTGCATTGGCAGGCTGTTTCTACACCACTGGCATTACATGGGAAGCCCAATTCACATGATACTGACCCATAAATGACTACAAACCACCTTCTGGCTGTGACAAAGCCCAGAGCACCAAAGACCTAAAGATAATCAATTTAATGGGGCTGCTGGGAAATTTTGAGGCAATTTCTGTGTCAAATTATGACTTAGAATCACTTTTAACTAGTGATATCTCAGTTAAACAAAAACACCACAAAAACAATTTCTAAAAAGTAACAAATGCTTAGTAAATTAATAAAATGATTTTATAAAGAGTTGGCCCTAAGTCATATTACTTAGTAAGTGCTATATTCTGTGAATTCAAAAAATAAAAGAAAATATATTTTAATGCATGTATTTATTGAAAGATGACTTAAGTTATATTACTAGTGGATGAATATTTTAAATATTACATCTGGCCTCTATTTTTATTCCCTGCTTTACAGATGAGAAAACTATACACAGAGTAGTTAAGCAGCTTGCCTAAGTTCAGTTCAGTTCAGTTGCTCAGTCGTGTCTAACTCTTTGTGACTCCATGAATGCCAAGCCTCCCTGTCCATCACCAACACCTGGAGCTTACTCAGACTCATGTCCATTGAGTCGGTGATGCCATCCAACCATCTCATCCTTTGTTGTACTCTTCTCTTCCCAACTTCAATCTTTCCCAGCATCAGGGTCTTTTCAAATGAGTCAATTATTCGCATCAGCTGGCCAAAGTACTGAAAATTCAGATTCAGCATCAGTCCTTCCAATGAACACCCAGGACTGATCTCATTTAGGATGGACTGGTTGGATTTCCATGCAGTCCAAGGAACTCTCAAGAGTCTTCTCCAACACCACAGTTTAAAAGCATCAATCCTTTGGCACTAAGCTTTCATTATAGTCCAACTCTCATATCCATCAATGACTACTGGAAAAACCATAGCTTTGACTAGATGGACTTTTGTTGGCAAAGTAATGTCTCTGCTTTTTAACATGCTATCTAGGTTGGTTGCAACTTTTCTTCCAAAGAACAAGCATGTTTTAATTTCATGGCTACAGTCACCATCTACAGTGTTTTTAGAGCCCAAAACAACAAAGTCTTTCACTGTTTCCCCATCTATTCGCCATGAAGTGATGGGACCAGATGTCATGATCTTGGTTTTCTGAATGTTGAGTTTTAAGCCAACTTTGTTACTCTCCTCTTTCACTTTCATCAAGAGAAGAACTAAAGAGTTCTTCTTCACGTTCTGCCATAAGTGTGGTGTCATTTCCATATCTGAGGTTATGATATTTCTTCTGGCAATCTTGATTCCAGCTTGTGATTCATCCAGCCTGGCATTTCTCATGATGTACT
>SJYA01001966.1:268893-329773 GCA_006410615.1 Neotragus moschatus | reverse complement strand
CAGCCACTCTTGGTCCCTCGGCTGGTATGACCCTGGTCCAGGGGCAGCTTCTGGACGCCTGCAGGCCTCCCTGGCTTCCCTCCCTCTGAAGAGCCTCCCAGGGCCCCCGCCTTGCCCTCCCAAGTCATTTAAATAAATTTGCATACATTGTTTCCGATTAACCTTGATTGTTTCAGGAGCCAGACAATCTGAATCATAAGTATATTCATCCTCCCAGCCTTTTATTGAAGAATTCCATAAATATCCCACCTGTTAGCTCCCAGCTAGCTTTGTCCTGCCCCCCTTCCTACTTTTAATTTATCATTATTATGCCACCAATGAGGGTGGGGGCTTCTATTTTTATTTCTCATTTCTTGCTTAGCAGCTTCCCTTCTGGGTGAATTCTGGCTTTCTGCCAGGCTTTGATGGCCCCTGGAGACTGGCTGGTGACATCTCGACGCCCCCTTCCAATGGCAAGAGTCTCCCCTGGGCAGCTGGCAGGCCTGTTCCGGGCCCTCCTTGAGAGCAGGGATGGAGGGACCACGTGAGTCAGCTGCCTGCTTACTGGGTCCAACAGGCCTCTGGTCTGGTGCTGCCACTGATGAGAAAACTGCGGCTTGAAGCCCACCTTCCTGAAACCCCAGGCTCTGGCTGCAGAGCTGTGGCCACTTCCCTGCAGCATGAGCTCCAGGGAAGGGAAAACAAGGGTGCTCACCTCAGCTAGGAGGGGCTGCCCCTGGTGCTGGACGGGGGCTGGGCCAGGCGAGAAGGTTCACAGAACATGCCCACGGGGGCCACGGCCTCCAGGGAGTGTTGGGGGAGAGGCTGCCTACATGGCTCCCCAGCTGCACCACCCTCAGAGGCTCCTTACTGCCAGCAAAGCCTCTCGTCCCCACTCAGCGCCCAAGGCCTTCCCCCTGGGCTTCTCTCTGCCCCGCGGAGCTCCCAACGTGGACACTGAGTGGAGCTGGCCCCTGCAGAGTCCCGCAGGGAGCTGGCCTTCCGGCATCTTCAATTCTCTCCCCAACCCTATGGTGTGGGTGCTGTTGTCCCCATTGTACAGAGGAGAAAACTGAGGCTCAAAGAGGCACTGGGCTCGGCCAGGGTCACACAGCTAGAAAGGGCTGCAGGTGTATCTGAACCTGGAGACTGCGTGCTGGCCACACCCTCACATGCATCTCTCAAGACCCTGGTGGCCCCGCATAGCCCAGAGCACAGCGGGTGCTCAGTTCACAGTTACTGACACACGTGCTTGTGTGACCAGGGCTCACAGGGCTTGTGCCTGGGGGCGGATGACAGGGCGAAATGGAGCCTGCGGGTCTGGACCCCTCCTGTCTGAAGGGCCGGCCCCATATCCGCCCCTCCCACCCCTGGCTTGCATGTATCTTCCTGTGTCTGTTCATTCATGGTTCACATCCTACAAGCATCTGTTGCACTTTGTGCGTTTCGGGAGGGGAAGTGCTGTGTCCCACAGAGGGCCAAGGCCTCACGCTGCCCGAGCAGGGAACGCAGAGACAGGCTCAGACAGGGGCTTGCCCCGTGGACAGAGGGGCCTGGGAAGGAGGCCAGGCTGTCCCTTGCTGCCCACTCCTGCTCTGAGGAACCGCCTGGGTGCAGGGTGTGAGAGCTCACTGGACACACCTTTGCATTGTTATTGTGTCCCTGGCAGGTGGACGTGGGCTTCGGATGCTGAGATCTGGGGCGGCTCGTTGGCTGACCCGGAGGTCACGTCCTGCTGCGGGCTGCAGGAGGCAGGACTCAGGTGGGCTCCCCTTGGGGGCCCCAGGCTGCTAGGTCTGGAACTTTGGAGCCTTGAGGGAACTCAGGATTGAGGTGTCACTCTCCTTCCCTGGATCCTCTGGAGTCTGTCCTTGCCTGCCGACCTTGGATGTGCGCTTGGGTTTTCCTTGTAGTTCCTGTGAATGTATCTGTGTGGCAGGGTGGCCTGATTCATTCTGTCTCTAAAAAAAACAACAAAAATTGGTGCTAAAATATACATGACATAGGTCTTCCCTGATGGTTCAGATGGTAAAGAGTCTGCCTGCAATGCAAGAGACCTGGGCTCGATCCCTGGAGAAGGGAATGGCAACCCACTCCAGTATTCTTGCCTGGAGAATCCCATGGACAGAGGAGCTTGGCGGGCCACAGTCCACGGGGTCTCAAGAGTTGGACACAACTGAGCGGCTAACGCTTTCACTTCACTTCTCATGCATGACACAAAACGTGTATGCTTATCATGTTTAAGCGTGCAGTTAACACAATCAAACACTAACCCCTTGAATACAGTATGAGGTGTGCTCACGCTGCTGTGCAGCCCTGGCGACTGTCACCGCCCTCCTCAGAGGTCTTTGCACTTTTGCAAAGTGAAACTGTCATCCTTTACACTGACTCCCCAGCCCACTCACCCAGCCCTGCCACCCACCGTTCTACGCTGTCTCTGAATGTGACTGCTCCAGGGATCTCACCGAAGTGGAATCAGGCAGTGTTTGTCCTTTTGTGGCTGTCTTATTTCACTTAACATAATGTCTTCAGGGCTTCCCTTGTGGCTCAGCTGGTAAAGAATCTACCTGCAATGTGGGAAACCTAGGTTTGATCCCTAGGTTGGGAAGAGCCCCTGGAGGAGAGAAAGGCTACCCACTCCAGTATTCTGGCTTGGAGAATGTCCTCAAGGCTCGTCCATATTCTAACAGGTGTCGGAGCGTCCCTCCCTTTCAAGGCTGAGTAATACTCCACTGTGTTTATCCATCCATCCGTCAGTAGACACATGGCTTGCTTCCATCTTATAATTACCATGCGTGATGCTGCTATGAACGCGAGTATACACATCTGTCTTCAAAACCCTGTTCTCCCTTCTTTTGGATATTTACTCGGGAGTGGAATTGCTGAATCGCATGGCTATTCTATGTTTAAATTTTTGAGGAACCTCTGTGCTGTTTTCCACAGTAGCTGCCCCCTTTCATGTTCCCACCAAAGTGAATAAGGATTCCAATTTCTCCACATCCTCGCCAACACCAGCTGTTTTGTTTTTGGGCATTTTCTTCACAGTCGCCCTTTTGATGGGTGTGAGACAGCCTCTCACTGTGGCGTGACTTGATCCGTGACGCTGTGCATGTCTCCCTGAGCTGATGGCCATTTGCATATCTTCCTGGGGAACTGTCTGTTCAAACCCTCTGCCCAGTCTCTAACCAGTTATTTGTGTTTGGTTGAGTTGCAGTGGCTGGTGTCTTGGGTCCACTCTGTGCAGGTCAGCCAGAATGGAATGATGGACACTAGGCACACAGTGAGCTCGGGGGTGCTGGTGGAGGCAGTGACTGGGAGCGGGAGGGGCTGACTCGGGGGCCGTTGTTGAGGAAGCTGATGGAGGGGCAGGTGGTGGTAGCAGGTACAAACGATCAAGATGCACCCCGATTCACAGAGCAGAATTGATTCCACCACCCAATCCCTGGTTTCACAGAAGCTTCAGAGGGGGTGTGAGCGTGGGATTAAGGGCCTCGCAGCTGTCCTCAAGGCAGGGGGACAGGGTGGCGAGCAGGGAGGTAGAGAGAGAGGAAGTATTTGTTGAGCGATGGGCTTAAAGAGCTGATCCCTCTGGCTTGGGAAGAAATTACAGTCTATCCCATCAAGTGTCATTAACTGACCGAGGCTGGGACCGAATCTGACATTCATCCGCCTGCACTTGACATTCAAGAACGATCCGGCAGCGGGATTTGCGTAAGTCTCTGGGAGGAAAGGCAGCTGGGGCAAAACCAATAAGACTTGGGTGGGGGGCTCTTGGGGGCCCCCCACCATCCCTGCACGATGTCCTCTCCTGCAGGAGTGGCCGAGGTGGTGGTGTCAGGCATCCAGGGAGCCTCTGGAAATGGCACAGGGTATCCAGGGCTGGGTCCCTGCTGGGGAAGGGGAGTCACCTCCGGGTGCTGGAGCCAGGACTGGGGCCCCCGACGGTGTGGCAGGGGAGCTGTCCACTCAGCTGGGTGCGGAGGCTGGAGAGGCCCAGGCCCTGCTTTAGAGCGCTTGGTCCGAGGGCGGGCAGACTCGTGGGCTCCCTGGGCCCTGCATAGGGTGGCTCAGAGCAGGGGCTGCTGGTATGACGGTGGGACCAGAGCGCCGGCACCTGCCTCCTGGACCCCTGCTGCCCGTCAGCCCGGGCCCTCCTCTGTGAAGCACAGCACTCTCTGCCCGCTCCTTCCCTTGAATTTGCAATGTCCGATTGTGTGGGTCTGCCCCTTACCTCCATGCCCAGGTTGGGGGTGCTCAGAGGCAGGGCCAGGAGCCTCTTCTGTTCCTGCCTGTCCGCCAGTATGACAGAGACCCTTGGGGAGGGGGCAGCTCCTCCCGGCCACACAGACTGGACCCCAGAGGCTCTGCCCCTGCCTTACCATGGGTGACCCCCACCTCCACCGGCCGGGCTCTGTGGGCAGGGCCACGCCATTACGCTTTCCCCAGAATCGAAGGCTTGCCTGCGCGTTTCTGTGGCAGCTCTGAACACAGCAGTGTGACCACTTTATAAAGCAGGAGGCGCGATGGCCGCTATCGATCAGGGGCCTCTGGGCTGCACTGGGCAGAAGAAAGTCAATTTTCCCCTTCAGTTCAGCTCAGCAAACATTTATTGAGTGCCTACTACAGCCAGGCCTGTGCTGGGTGCAGGGGGCGCTGGGCAGGAATCCAAAGCCTTCCTCGCCGCTCTCCACCCACTGTCCATCCACCCGTCCATCCATCCATCCGGGAAGGCCGCATGGAGCTGGCATCCTGCAGGTTTCATCTCCCCAAATCCTCCCACCCACCCTCTGGGGCTTAGGGAACTGGGAGGATCTGCCAAGACCAGGCAGCAAGAAAGACGTGTCCTGAGCATCGGCCAGCAGGGGCGGGGAAGGCTGTGCTGTTCACGCAGCAGCAGGCCCTGCCCGGGGAGGGGGTCCCCCGGGGCAGGGACATCTGGCAGGGGGACTGGGACCCAGGGCCCCTGCGTCCTGTGGTCCATGCTGCAGGGAGCCTCTGCCTCTCTGGGCCTTGCTCGTCTCAATGATAAACACAATGGCTGATGTTTTGGGCACCGAGGGAGTCAGGCTCTGTGTGGCAGGAAGGCCCGCATCTTGGCCACATTACTGGTGGGAAGACTGGGCACCCCCAGACCACATGGCCAGGAAAGCATGGACAGAGAAGACTCGTGACTGGGCTCACCCATGGGTGCTGGGCACACAGCAAGTGTTAAATACAGGCTAACGACCACATTGCTCTCTCCCGGGAGCCCTTTCAGCCCGAGAACAGGACACAGCTTCTCCGTGCCTCTGTCTGCTCATTTGCTAAAGGGCTAATAGGTGGACACTGACTTTGATGAAGTTGCCCAGGCCTGCCTTTCTCCCTGACTCAGGGTATGTGCATTCCCAGGAGCCAGAGGGAGAAGACTGGCCGGAAGGACCCTTCCTGGCCTGTGCACATTTGGGGCCACTGGGCCGTGTCCGTTGCTGCCGCCACCCCCATCAACTCAGAAGCCACAGGCCGCTGACCTTGGTGGTCCCTGGTGCACCCATGGACTGTGTACCTCACCCCACACGGGCAGTCGTGAATGGGCCCGTCTCCCCAGGTTGGCCCCTAAATCCAGGCTTCTGGCTGTTGGGGGGCAGGAGGGATGGGAAAGAGGCAGATGACCACGGATCTGAGGTCCCCAGCACTCTGCACACTCCACTCGGGATGAGAAACAATAGCAGAAGTAAGAAAGGAAGGAAGCAGCCACTCAGCAGCCAGGGTGCAGTTTCTGGCCCGGAGGTGGGGGGCCTGAGTCCCGAGGGCAATGAACTCCCTTCAGGTGGCGTCTGGAATGACAGCAGACAGGTTCAGNGGATGAGAAACAATAGCAGAAGTAAGAAAGGAAGGAAGCAGCCACTCAGCAGCCAGGGTGCAGTTTCTGGCCCGGAGGTGGGGGGCCTGAGTCCCGAGGGCAATGAACTCCCTTCAGGTGGCGTCTGGAATGACAGCAGACAGGTTCAGGTTGATTTAAGGCGCCAGCATTTTTCAAGCTCAGGAAGCAGTCGCCTTCTCATTGTGCTGTGTCCGAGACCTGAAGACAAAGAAGCCTTCAATCTCTACACATCACCTCCTTCCTGGGAGAAGGCTCCCCGTGCTGCTAACTTCCGGGGTGCTTGGTCCAGGCCTGTTTGCAGGGTGTGGAGATGGCTCATCAGCGCCTTGTGACTGTTCATGCTTTCGGCATCCTGGGAAGCTGGGCAGGGGAGGCTCCTGACCCCCGTGCGGGCTCCTTCCTGGACATTGGTCTAGGGGGATATTGAGTCCTGCCTGGTGGTCAGAAAGGAAAGAAAGCTGAGTGCCAAAGAATTGATGCTTTTGAACTGTGGTGTTGGACAAGACCCTTGAGAGTCCCTTGGACTGCAAGGAGATCCAACCAGTCCATCCTAAAGGAGATCAGTCCTGGGTGTTCATCGGAAGGACTGATTCTGAAGCTGAAACTCCAATACTTTGGCCACCTGATGTGAAGAGCTGACTCCTTTGAAAAGACCCTGATGCTGGGAAAGACTGAGGGCAGGAGGAGAAGGGGACGACAGAGGATGAGATGGTGGGATGGCATAACCAACTGAATGGACATGGTTTTGGGTGGACTCCGGGAGTTGGTGATGGACAGGGAGTCCTGGTGTGCTGCAGTCCATGGGGTCGGAAAGAGTCGGAGACAACTGAGCCACTGAACGGACTGACTGCCTGGGTCAGAGTCAGGCCTGGCTGACGCAGAATGGGTCTGGGGTATCCCGGTGGCCTCCCTGAGTGGCATCCAAGACCCTGTGTGGCTCAGTCACCCTGGTCATCTCCCTCCACCTCATTCAGGACACCGTCACCCCGGCGCTCAGAGCCTGCCCTTGCCCCAGCCACCCCACCTCCCCATCCACCTGTCACCTTGTGGCGCTCACCAGCCCAGGCACGGTAACGTGGCTGTGATGTTCAAGTACACCTCCACAACCATCACTTCTCAGCCACGGGGGGAACTGGCCTCCTCTGTGGTCCAAGGGAGGCTGGAGGGGATGGGCCAGAAGCTGTAACACTAGGTCACTGGCAAGGAGAGAGGGTGGTTTGAGCCTGAGAGTGGGTATGGCTGTAGGACAGTCACCAGGATGCCTGCCAGGACTGTAGGCCCTGAGGGGCTCCTCCCACCTCAGCCAACAACGTGGCTGCATGGGTGAGCCAGCTACCCTGAACTGGCCGGGTTTGGGGAGGCAGCAGCCTGTGCAGGCCCTGTGGCCTCTCCAAGTGCCCAAAGGATCAGGAGTACCCACTGCCCAGCAACCCTGCTGGCAGAGCAGCCCCCTTGAGGGTGACCAGGCATGTGACCTGCCTTCCCATGCCCACCTGGGCTGGGCCTCACAGCCTGATTCCCCCTACCTGGCCTGGACTGAGAGCTTCTGGGAGCCAAGCTGTCATTGCTGGTTCCCTGCCTGCCGGGGTAGGGTTGGGGGCAGGCTGGGGGTGCTGAGACCAAGCTGACTCAGAGATGTGCATGTCTGCAGGGACCTAGCCCCAATGGCTCCCTGAGCGGCCCCGCCTGCAGGCTTCCCCCAGGGCACTCGGAATCCTGGCCAGACAGGCAGGACCCTCACCCAGCAGGCCCTGGAGAACGCTGAGGCCTCCAGCTCTCCAGTTTTCATCTGCAAATTAATACAGGTGAGTTTGTCAACCTGTAATAGAGACATGGAAAATAGACAGGGAAAAACACCATGGCCCCCCTCCCAGGGTGACTTCCTCTCCCGTTCTTGAGGGCTAGCAATGTGTGTGTCAGCGACGTGGATCCTGATTTACCTCTGTTTGAATCCTCTGATCTCGTCAGGAAAGCTGTCTCACATGTCTGCGGCTGTAGCTAGGTATCATCATTTTCACAGTGAATGAGTATTCCGTGTCTGGATGTTTCACAAAGAAGCTGAAATGCTGAGGATTACCCAGATGCCCTGCATGTTTGGTGGGAAGGAAATTGCTCTTGTGCCCAACGCACCGGCACGTGTGTCAACATGAAAAGTTTTGACTGAAGCTCTCACCGCACGGCTCCTTCTGGGAAAGGACTGAGGGGGAGGAGAGAGGGAGGGAGCCAGGAGGGCTGGCTCATCCCTAAGATTTTATTTCTTAAAGGAAATGAGATCGGAGGCAGAGGACAGAATGTTAAAGCTTGACAACGGTGGTGTTTAGGAGGGCCACGGCAGGGGCTTCCTGGTGTTTGGTATGTAGCTTCTCCAATCTTGTTGAAAATATTTTATGTGTCATTTTTAGTCACTTCTTTCTGTCCTCTCCCGCTTCGATTCCTGGCTTATACAGTCATTCCCACGTGCATCTTGGCTTGGGGGTGGGCACGTTCGCCGCGTTACAGGACTGGCATCGACGTGCCTTCTTTTTGGCTCCCTGGGGGTGGCCTGTCCCCAGCCAGTGGCCTCGGGTCTACAGGGATGAGCTGTATGGTGGGTGCTGGGATGAATTCGCACCCAGGACGCGCAGGCAAACTGGAACTTCAGATCAGCGACAGGCAAATTTTCAGAGAAAGAATGTCCCATGCACGGACTCCCTGGTGGTGCAGTGGATTCTTAACCACCTGCCAATGCAGGGGACAACGGTTTGATCCTTGGCCCAGAAAGACTCCACATGCCGTGGGGCAGTGAAGCCCATGCACCATGACTACTGAAGCCTGTGCTCTGAGGCCCGGGAGATGCAACTGCTGAGCTCGTGTGTCTAGAACCCAAGCTCTGCAACAAGAGAAGCCACTGTAATGAGAAGCCTGCATACTGCAAGAAGAGTCGCCCCGCCCACCACAGTTAGCCCATGTGCAAAAAAGACCCGGTGCAGCCAAAGAGAAAAAAAAGAAAAGGCAATATTTGGGAAGTAAATCTTATTTGTTATTTATGCAATAAAGGATTAAATTTGCCCCCCGCCAAAAGGTTTGGCCTTTGCCAGCTCCTTGGAGGTGACCTCTGAGCCCTTGAACGTCCTGCCTGACGAGAGGATCTCTGTTCCCAGGGGACCTTGGGCCATGGGACTGCTCTGTGCTAGTGAGGCGATTTCGGGGGCCCCTGAGCCACACAGTCTCAGCTCTGCCTCCGGAGGGGCTGGAGTTTGAGGTTAGTCATGTGGGTGTCCAGTGGACCCAGTGACCAACTCTGGTCAGCAGGGTCTCGGGGGCAGTGCTGGGCCACGGTCACTGCTGGGAGAAGCAGGGAAGGACCCAGGAGAGGCAGTGGGACGTGCGACTGATCCGGCACCCAAGTCCTCAACTCGGGACGGAGCCCCCTGATTCTCCTGGGCACGTGAGCGTGGGAGAGTAGGACCCCCAGGCCTGATGCTGTCTGGGTGGAGCCTCTCCTGCGCAGCCTGGGTTCCACATAATCCTGACACCGGACACACAGATTCCTTCCAGAAAATGTTCTCTCAGGAAGGCTTTAATTAAAGTCACCAAGGGATTTAATTAAATATAATTGCAAGATTTATTTATTCTTTTTGTTTTAAAAGAAAAGACAATGCCTAGGAAAAAAGCCCCAAACTGCTAGCACAGTTATCCATTCTGCCTCTTGGTGTTTGACTTTTGTTGCTATGAATAAGTACGTGGGAAAATGCTCGAGATACGAAAGCATATTGTTCGTTCACTTGTCCATAATTTCTTACGTCATTAGATGTTTGATGATCTCTTTTCTCCTCCCCATAACCTGGAAGATGAAAGAGCACAAGATACGCCTGGTGCGTCCAGGCAGGGGCAGCACAGCTGGGTGGGGGTGGGGAGAGCCCTTGGGAGGACGCAGTCCTGGGCTGAGGGTCGTGTGCGGTGGGTCCCAGGCTGGCAGGGTAGGGGTGCAGACCGCACCCTCGGGAGCATGTGCTGTCAGCGTCTGAGCGCGTCCACCAGGCCCCCTGCCTCTGAGCCTCTGTGGCCTCCCTGATCGGAGACAGGAGGCCGGGGCAGGGGTGTGGCTCCCACATCAGTACTCGCTGCTCCTCTCGGAGAGGCAGGAATCCAGGGGGCCCCCTTGATGTACCAACCTCGAGAAGCAGAAGGAGCCCAGGGTGGAGCTTCTGGGAGGAGGTGACCTTGTGGGGCTGGGCGACCTTAAGCCTGTGGCTCACCCGCATGATAGCTTTCTTGTTGCTGGTTTGTTGCGGGCTGGACGCTGGGCAGAGAAGTGGACAAGGCTCGGCCCCCGCCCTCAGGGTCTCAGCATCCGAGAGAGGCTGCAAGACCTGCCTCGCTGGCCGCGGCCCGCACTTCTCCGGCTCCCTCCGCGCCCCGGCCCCTCACCCCGATCCTGGTCTCTGCCCGGGGCTCCCAGGCTCCGGCTTCTGCCTGTGCCAGGGGGCCCCTGCCTAGGACCTGGCATGTGACTTGCTGCGGCCACATCCTCACACATGTGAAGGTCACAGCGTCTGAAGGAACTCCTTGGGCTCCTGCAGCTGTGAACCGGGAGGTGGTGGCTCGGGCCTTGCCTGTGGGTCCCGTCACAGCAGGCTCCTGCGCACTGGAACCCTGGTTGGGCACAAGCCGAGGTGTGGTTCCGCCCTTCTCCTGCAGCCAGGAGGATGCTGCCCCCCGGAGCCCCAGGATGGGCCGGCGTCTGACTGCTTAATAGTATTAACTTAAACCGTAACAAAATAAAGAAATAAAGAAAGCAAAAGGAAGACCAGCACATTTGTGTTGCCTGATCCATGAGGGAACAAAACCGAGGGAACGATAGCGTCTGCTGCAAATAGGATCATCTGGGCAGCAGGCTCTGTTGCTCCGCTCCCCCCACCGATGGCGGAGAGTGTGATGCCGGCGCCTGAAGCCCAGCGGACGCCAGACGAAACAGTCCGCGGGGCTGGTCCTGGAAAAGCCGTAAAGGCAGCTGCGGGCCCTCCTCCCCGGGCCCTCGTCTTGGGACCACAGCATCCTCCCAAGGGTCACCTTGGGAGTGCCATGAGGCCCAAGACCTGCTCACTCGCTGACGTGAACGGGGCCCATCCCTCGTTCCCATTTCCCAGCAGCAGACACTGAGGCTGGCGGGCAGTGGGGGTAGAGGTGGGGCTGCGTCCTCATTCACTGCTCCCTCGATTTCTGGCCAAGATGGGTGAACCTCTCCCGAGCCAGCTGCCCTGGACTTCATGGGCCAAGAGTGGCCTCTGTGCTCAGATAGGACTCAGATCTTGACCATCACCCCCCAGGGCTCCAACTAGTGTGATTTCACAGGCGTCGCGAGTGACGGGCCCGGGGCTCTGGTGGGGCAGGAGAGGGACAGCCTGGTCTGCTCCGCCCGTAGCCCACCAGCCCCCTACTCCCTGGTCCTCCGTTTCCACCTCTGCAGAGACCCTGCCTGCAGACTGTGGAGGGTCAGGAGGGAGCGAGGCCCTGGTGTCGTGACAGTGAGAGCCCTCCCCTTGAGTTTTGTCTGTATGTCCTGGTGGGGACCCTGGAGGTGGCCCCCTTCCTTGCTGCAAGCCAGTCTCAGTTGCCAGAGCCTGTGAGCCGCCAGGGCCCACCCTATCCGCTCATCTCTCAGGCCGAGGAGTGACCCTTCGCCCTTGCCGCGCTCTGCCTCATGTGGCCCCCCTCGAACCCTCTGGCTCCAGTCCCTTCAGTCGGACCAGAGTCTGACCTCACCGGGACGCTGACTAGGTTTGTGATTATTGTCTTTATGTCATCACCAGTTTTCCAACGTGATGATCAAACAGGGCAGCTTGGAGACCCCCAGAGACCCTCAGGGACACTCTTGCCTGAGGCCTCACCCTCCTTCAAGCTGGGGTGGCAGTGGGGGCCTGGGGGCAGGGCTGGCTCCATCCCGTGCGACCAAGTCCAGCCCGTCTGGCCAAGCTCAGGTATATGCAGCCTGCATCCCTCCCCGCAGGTCCCGGGGCTGGGACGCCTGGGGCTGGGACACCCGTGGCTGCTGCCACCACCCACACCCCAGCTCATTTCAGGGTGCTCCTTGCTTCTTGCTGCGGCTCCTGGATGACAGCGGGAGGCCGCTCGCTGAGAAGGTCTGGGCCCCGTCTGGGAGGGGAAAGGGGACCGAGGGCCACACATGACCCTGGGGGTCTGGCCGTGGGGAATGTTGGCTGTGCTGCCCTGCAAGGGAGTGGGCGCCGTGCCAGCTGGTCCCCGGGCGTGCTGTTGTGCCAGCTGCCACATGCGGGAGGGGGCCACACTGGGCTCGGTCTGTGTCCCCAGAGCACTCCGTGTCCCCCTGACCCCAGGAGCTGGAGGCACAGGACCGGGGAGCCAGGGCCAGGGCCTCTCGCCAGCCGCCAGTGCCCGAGAAGCGATTAAACCCGAGGGCCTCTCACCTCTAGGGCCTTAGAGTGCTTTTAAGAGGCGATTAGTCAGAATTTTGTAATTTCTGCTTCCTAAGTGCTCTCCCCTTGCCTGGCCCTGACCTCCATGAAATTATTTCCAGGCACCCGACTCGAAAGAGGGGCTGAGCATCCCAATATTCAGGCACTTCCAGCCTGGCCCTCTGCCCTGGGGGCCAAATGCACCCCAGACGCCCAGGAGAGCGGCCGCCCGCCTTAAAGCTGGGGACTGCTGCGGGGAGTCTGCCCATCCCTAGCCCTGCCCCCACTGCTGGCACCTCTTCCTGCCCAGAGTGGTCCAGGCCGGGGAGGCCCACGAGGGAAGAGACCCTGAGGCTCTTGCCAGGAGCCNAGCTGGGGACTGCTGCGGGGAGTCTGCCCATCCCTAGCCCTGCCCCCACTGCTGGCACCTCTTCCTGCCCAGAGTGGTCCAGGCCGGGGAGGCCCACGAGGGAAGAGACCCTGAGGCTCTTGCCAGGAGCCGGCTCAGTCCCATCCCTGCTGCCCGGAGCCGAGGACGTCCCGGGGAGAAGTCAGGCCACTGCGGGCAGGCCGTGGACGTCCCCTGCTGCACTGATTCACCGCTGCCCTGTGATGCCCCCGTGGTTTCCCAGGGGCCCACCATGGTCACCCCCGAGTCGGAACCCCCAAGGGCAGGCCGTCCAGTGCTGGAGCTCAGAACGCAGGCACCACGTGGCATGATTTCAGACCAGCCTGAGTCCCGCTGATGTGACCTCAGTTGTAGTGAGTCAGATAGCGGACCAGCTGTGTGGTGTGAGCTGAGCCAGGCTGATGCGTGGATGGAGGCAGAGGCTGGCGGTGGGGCGCTGGGAAGGGGAGGCTTACGTCCAAGGGAGAGGCCAGAGCCTGGGACGTGAATCACGAGAGAGAGGCTGACTCCAGGCGTGGACCATGGTCACTGTCTCCCTCGGCCTGCGCCTCCGTCACACCGTAGTGACACCTCTGTCTCTGGGCCCTCTGCTGTTGACATGCTGCTGTGGTCACGCACTGCTTGCGACCTCTGCGCTCAACCTAAACACTGCTGCTTCCACCTCACAGATGGGTTGACGGAGGCTTGGGAAGAATGAATCCCATGGCAGGCAAGGGGCAGAGCCCAGCTTGAGCTCCAGCCTCCACCTCTGAAGCCATGCTCTTCCCGCAGGACCACAGATCCCATCTCTGTGAGGATCAGTGTGAATTGCCACCTCCTCCAGGCAGCCTGCTCTGACTGCTTCATTGCTTTTCTGAGTCAAGATTTATGTCCTGACTTACATCCTTCAAGAGGTGACAGAGGTAGGTCTCCCCACATGAGCTGCAAATCCTGGGGAGAAGAAGCAGGAGATAAGGCTGCTGTGCTATTTCCTTCCCAGTCCTGGGTAGGTTCAGGCCCCTGTGAGCAGTCTTGCTCATCGGTTGACTGTGGGCCCAGAGCACTGCCGGGCGGGGCCTAGAGCCCAAGGCCCTGCCTCAGTCTTTCTGGGCGGCCACAATCCTTGCTAGGGGCAGGCTGGGCTCACCGGCCGAGTGGACCATGGCTGCAGGGTGGTTTTTATCTGGGCTGCAAATACTGCCTCTTCTGGGGGGATGAGGCGGCCCCACGCACAGGCTCTGCAGCCCCCCAGCAGCAGTGTCACCCACTTAGTGCGCACCGAGGGCCTGTGGGGGCCCTCAGGATCCCCACTGAGTGTGGGGACTCAGGAGCTCTGGAGTGAAAGGACTCTCCTGGGACCACCCTAGACTCTGAGGTGGGGGAGCAGGGCTTGGACCTGTGGGGCGTGTGTCCTTGGCTGAGCCTCTCCTGTTCTCTGAGTGGAATCGGGGAGAGGTGCCCCCATGAGGGGCCCAGGTGCCCGGGCACCCCTGTCTGGCAGCATACCGTCCCCTCTCTCCTCATGGGGGCTGCGGGGGTGCTCCCCACTGTCCCCTGCCTGCCTGTGTGTCACAGTAAACACTGTTTGGATCCAAAGCAAATTGGCTTTAATTAACCAGCCGCCAGATTACAGCTTGGAGGAGCCAGTGGAAAGGACAGTTCTTCCCAAGGGAGAGGAGTGGGGGCTTAATTAGTGTGGCAGCCAGGCCGGCCCCTCCACCAGACGCCCTGTCTGCTTCCTCCCCCATGGTCTCTTGCTATGAGCGCTTGCCCAAGCTGAAGACCCGTCTTGGCAAACTGTTCCGCTTGACGCTGAGCAGGCTGTCTGGGGAGTGGTGCTCGGGGATCCCCAGATGGATGGGAGAGGCCGGCCATGTTTCGGGGATCGAGAGAGACAGGACAGCATCTCCGTCACGGCAAGGGCCACCGATATCTCTTGGTGGCTGTCATGAGTACCGTCAATCCTGGGGGCATCTCCAGAGCCGCTGTCACTCCCACCATCACCATGGTTACCAACACCCCCCCCCCGCGGTCACCATGGTTACCGT
The DNA here is from genome assembly GCA_006410615.1 of Neotragus moschatus. Taxonomy (NCBI): domain Eukaryota; kingdom Metazoa; phylum Chordata; class Mammalia; order Artiodactyla; family Bovidae; genus Neotragus; species Neotragus moschatus. The sequence goes on along the minus strand of SJYA01001966.1, from coordinate 315,082 downwards.
CACTGCCAGGTCCACCACCATGGATACCGCAACCTCTGCCGTCGCCATGGTGGCCACCACCCCACCCCTGGGCTGGCTGTTCCCCATCTGGCCCTTCAGGTTCACTCTCCTCGGGTCCTATGTCTTGGGAGGCTGACCTTTATGGAATGCGTCAAGGAGCTGCATCCCCCTCCTTCACACTGTGGGGTGGGGAGGAGGAGGAGGAGGAAAAGGAAAGGGAGGAAGACTCTAGGAGGAGGACGAAGGCTGTGGTCCTTGGAGGAGACTCAGTCAGAGCCGCCCTCTACCCTCTGGAGCTGGGGGAGACAGGAGATGCAGCCAATATCACATCAGACATACTCATCCTGAGAAAGTGTCCCTTGTTTGCTTGAAACTCAAATTTAACCGGGTGTCGTGTTTTTTAGCACCCTATGTGCATGGGAGGGTGTGAGTAGCAGAGGTCCACAGTCCTAGGGGCCCCTGTTTCTCCAGCCGTCTAGTGCCCAGCCCCTCCTGCAGGCTCTGAGTGCAGGCGTCCCCTCCCACCTCCATCCCCACCCCGACAGCATCTGGCAGGCTCCAGCGCGCCTGCAGTAGCCCCAGAGCAGCACCCTAAATATCCCGGCATTGGTGCTTCCTGTTTTCCAGAGCTGGGGACTTGGAGGAGCAAGGTGGGGTGGATGAGGCTGGACCATGCTCTTCCCTGGACTCAGCTTCCTGGATTAACCCTTTCAAGCACTTTTGAGAGACCTGAGAGGTGGGAAAGAGGCCCTGGGGAGACCAGTGACAGAGGTGTGGCCTCTGGGAAGGCATTCCCCTTCTGGCCTCCAGACCAGGGGGACTGTCCACGGCACGGCTGAGCCCTTCCCTCCAGGAGGCGGGAGGGGTGGACAGAGGCCGGGTGGGTGTGGCCAACGAGGAGCCCAGCTCCCGAGGCTGCAGGGCTGCAATCTGACCCCCGAGGGCCTGGCCAAGCCTCCTTTCTCCTGCGACCACCTCCTGTCCAAGCCCGCCGGGCCCCCAGGAGAGCCCCCACTCGTGCATCCAAACAGCAGCAGGCACAAAACCAGGAGCGACAATGTCTCCTCTGCCGGGTTAGGGCATTGAATTGAATTTTGGCTTCCATCATCACCTCTGTTGTGGAGAGGTCTCCTCAGAAGGGGGCTGGGGGAGCGGAGGACTGATGAGGGGGACTGCCCAGACCATGCTGTGATGGGTGTTCACAACCACAAAACTATTAGCTCACCCAATCCTCACAGTCTTTACCTGGGAGCTGTCATATATCTATACCCATTTCACAGCCAAGGAAGCTGAGGCAGGGATGGGCGAGAGGCCCCCAGGAAGGTCTCCCGGTGGGTGCAGAGCTGGTTCTCAGGGTTCTCTCTGACATCAGAGTCTGCACTCTCCTGCTTCCTTGGGCCCTGATGGTGATGGGGACCTCACTACCTCTCCAGCCTGTCCCTGTCTGACGCTGCCATCTGGGCCATTGCAGACCGAGGCTGCTACTTCTCTGAGTGACGAAGTTCAGATCTCCCCTCTCGAGGTTCCTGCCTGGTTCCCAGGGGTCCAGGCTGCCGTCTAGGCATCAACCTTACAAGGGAGGCTTGGAGGTGGCTGGGGAGCAGAAGGGCAGGGTTTGAGCCACTGGTGTGACTGGCCCTGCCACTCGGGATGTGACCTCAGGGAAGCCCCCTCTGCCCCTGGAGCCTCAGCCATTTGTCTATAAAATAGAGTGCGGACGCGGTGAGTCCCAGACAAGATGCTGTCTGTGAAAGCAGTGGCTAACGTGGGGCTTCTCCGCCATCCCAGAGGCCAGGTTTTGGGGGGCAGAGGGGCAGGCTGAAGCCTCTGGCCCGGAGGTCAGCTCTGGACGGGGAGCCCTGCAGACACAGGCCCGGGCCGCCTCTCCCCTTCCACTCCTTCCTGAAGTGCCCACGACATCAGTGAGCTTTTCTCTCTTTGTTACTCCTTGAGGAGCGGCTTATTATGAGTCTGAGCACCCGGTGATAGCAGTGCTTTGGCTTGTTTTATGCCGGCCGGCGTAATGCATAAACATTTTAAATCTTCTTGGCTATGCATGAGTGTGTCCTAGAGAAGGAAAGAATAAACACGATTGGGGGTTGAGCTGCCCGTTTCATGCTGCAACATAGAATTTAAAATCCCTTTCACGGCTGGCAGCTGTCCCTCCTCCTGTGTTTCCCCTGGTTGGGGGTGGGCAGGCTGGGCCTGGGCATGCACAGCAAGCCTGCAGGGACCCCGGGGTCCTTCCTGCCCGGAGCCGGGTCCCTGGACTCGGCCTCTCCACCTGTTTGCGTTTGCTTTCTCTCTCTATGTTCCGTTCTCCAGTGTGAGGGACAGAAACAGCCGGAGTTCCTAGCAGGACGCTTCTTAAACATTTTGCGAGTGTGATGGGCACACAGATTGGCCAGGCGGCCACTTGCCTGCTTTGCCTCTGGGGTGAGCCACACACACTTGTGGGCACAGGTCCGCCTGCCTCCTCATGGGCAGGGCATGTGCCCATCCAGGTTGGCTCATAGCTTAGATCTGTGGCTCAGGCCTGGGGAACTTTACACACCCACCCAGGCTCTGCCCAGACGGCTGAATCAGACTCTCCAGGGCAGGCCCATGTCTGCGCTGTTAAGAAGTGCCCAGAAGGTGCTCGTGTGAGCTGGAGCGGAGGATTCTGACCCAGATGGGCTCGGGAGGGTCGGGCAAGGAGGACAAGTGAGAATCAGGGGAAAGTGAGGACAAGGACCCTCCAGCTTCACAGACCCGAACTCCCTGGGACCCTCAGAAGGTGGCTGACAGGCCATCCTGCTACACCGGGAGTGAGAGGCGGTCCATAGCTCGGTGCCAGTCTGGGCTTCTGGCCTTTGATCAGAATGCTCATTCTGAAAGGTGAGGACAAAAGGGGCCCAGGCTGCCCGCCCGCACCCCCGGCTCCAGCAGCCAGAGGGTGGCTGCACTCCCTGGAACTCAGGCATCCTTCTGTGCCTGGGGGTGTTTGGTAGTGGTGGCAGCAGCAACTCCCAATTGGCCTACCTCCCAGTTGCCCCTTTGCCTGCGTCCCGGCTGCCGAGGGATCAGAGCAGAGCCAGGCAAGTGAGGGGCATGGGGCGTGGACAGCTGCCACTCAGCTAGGCCAGTGGAGGCCACCGTTGGGCACTCTGGGGGCAGGGGGCAGGGGTGCCTGGTGCTGGGCTGTGTGGAAGGGACACTACCAGCCTGATTCTGCAGCTCAGACCCACCTGGGACCTGATTTGTTCCTGCCTGTGTCCTTCCCTTGTTGGGGCCTGAGTGGGTTGAATGGTGTCCCCGCAATTCACATCCTCTCAGAACCTTGGGATGCAAACTTACTTGGAATAGAGCCTTTGCAGATGTAATTTCAGGCTTCCTCGTGGCTCAGATGGTAAAGACTGCCTGCAGTGCGGGAGACCCAGTTTCAATCCCGGGGTCAGGAAGAACCCCCTGGAGAAGGGAANGGGTTGAATGGTGTCCCCGCAATTCACATCCTCTCAGAACCTTGGGATGCAAACTTACTTGGAATAGAGCCTTTGCAGATGTAATTTCAGGCTTCCTCGTGGCTCAGATGGTAAAGACTGCCTGCAGTGCGGGAGACCCAGTTTCAATCCCGGGGTCAGGAAGAACCCCCTGGAGAAGGGAATGTCAACCCACTCCAGTATTCTGGAGAATCCTGTGGGCAGAGGAGCCTGGCAGGCTGCAGTCCGTGGGGTCACAGATGAAACTAAGGTGAAGCTCCCGAGATGAGGTCCGTCTGGATTAAGGTGACCCATAGAAATGAAGGCACAGACACCGGGGGCAGCAGCCTGGGCACACATCATACTGTCTGTTCACCAACAGACAGGGTGCAGGGAAAAATGTCTGCTGTGGGGCGGGGGCTGTGGGCCGGGCCAGACCTGAGCCTGGATTTCGGATGACGAGCCCACAGCCCCACGGCAGGCCACCCTCCACGAGGAGGGATGCAGAGGAGGACAGGGCCCTTTGCAGCCCTGGGAAGAGCTCGATGGGGCATGTGGCCCATTATGGGAGCCAAGGGACACGGGACCATGCCAGGAAGGCTTCACAGGGGAGGTGATACCAGGGCTGAGCCCTAGGCTTGGTGGGAGTGGCCGGCAGAAGCAGGGTGGGCTCTGGTCCGAGGGTCGGCGGGGCAGACCTCCAGGTGACTGGCCCTAGGGTGACGGAGGAGCCCAGTCCTGTGGCTACTGAGGCCAGCAGCAGGAGAAGCAAGGCCCCAGAGGTGTGGCTGGGCCCGGAGGGCGCGTTCCTCCAGGAGGCAGGGCGCAGGGTCGAGGGTGGAGCGGGAGGCCCCGTGGACTGGACCATGGAGGGAGCAGGGGAGGGGCTGGGGCTGCACCAGGACGCCAGGGGCCTCTGAGGTGCTGGGAGAGCGTGCAGCCCCAGTCTCTGCGTGTGTGCGTGCCCATATTTCCTGAGAGAACACATAGCCCCGGCGTTTATGGGTGTGGGTGCACATCTACCACTGATGGTGAGAATTCCGTAGTCCATGCCTCTTGCGAGGCTTGGTGACCAGATATCGTTCATTGCACAGTCATCAGTTTAAGCCAGGCTCACTGTGCCTCGGACCCTCTGAGCTGGGTCTGCATCTGCTAGAGCGGCAGGGTCCCGCCATCCGGCCCCTGCTGGCCCCACCAGTTCCTGTGAATTCTATGAGCCTTGCTTGGAGCCCTGGGATCAGCCTCCATCTCCATGCAAGCAGGCCCCCCAGAAGGTCCAGCAGTGGAGCTGGCCGGGGTGGTCTGGGCGGCTGGGACAGCACCCAGCCACGCGGGGCCCCCTCCTGGCTCTTACGGCTGCTGGGCCTCGGGGTTCCTGTGCTTCTCTTCCCTCTGCCTGAATGCTGTTGGCTCAGCCACAGCGAGGTGGGCTTGACTGCTGCTGTCCTTGCCCACCTGTCTGGCGGTCACTGTACAGCCCCTGTATTATAAGGCAGGGCCCGGAGGAAGGCGACTGTCTGTGACATGCAGGGCAGGCTGTACCCAGTCAGCAAAGACGTGCTGGGTCACATGAAGGTCGAGTGAGTCCTGGTGATAGAACTCAAAGACATTGTGTGCAGACACATGGCCGCCCCGCCCCCAAGGCCCCCCACTGTCCTGTCCCCAGGCTGGTGGGGCGCTGGGGTGCCCGGCAGGCACCACCCATCCCAGGTGGACACGTCAGCCCCTGAGACAGAGTCCCCCCTGCACAGCGGGGCTCCCGTCAGACGCAGGAGTGTGACTTGGCCCTGTGCTCCCAGCACTCAGGGAGGAGGGCCCCAGGGGAGGACAGCATCTCTGCCCAAGCTCTGGGACCGTCAAGATGTCTCCACCAGAAGCCAGCAGCTGAGTGGGGTCAGGGGTTGTGTCTCCCCCATTCTCCAAACTCCAAGGGTCTGTCCAGGCCTGAGTCTCACCAAACCTGCCCTGGGCCCCAGCTCAGGTTCCCCCACCCTACCCAGGCGCTCCTCACACCTCATGTGGCCGTGCCTTCCAGCCTGACTGCGCCCCAGTCCACCACTGGCCCCTCACAGGGTCAGAACAGAGCTCTTGCACGACATGGGGGCCCTGTGGGCGTAAGGATGACCTGGAGCCCGTTCCCACTCGGGATGATTTACCAAGCCTTTCCATCACCCGAGTGTCACTTCGTCTCTGTGCTGAGCATCAGCTCAGTCCCACGAGGTGGCTCTGATTAGCCCCTGTTTCAGAGGAGGGGGCCGAGGCTTAGTGGGAGGCAGCGTTGGTTGAAGCTGGCTGGCTCTGGCCACGCTTGGCACCCATGGCTCCTTGGATGCCCAACGAGTGTCATGCAGCTTTCCAAGCCGGGAGTTGATGACATTCGGCTGTCCCGGCTGCTGCACGAGGAGGTACCCCTCCAGCTGGGAGTGACTTATGTGCCATGTCAATACACCGCCCAGGAGGACAAGGAAACCCCAGCCACGCCACTAATTACTCTTCTCACATGAGGTAATGATCATTAGTGTGCACTGGATCTCATTAATTAACTCCCTGACTTTAATTAACTTTTTGCCTATTTCACCTGACATAATATATTATCACAAATGTCAACTTTGCAGTGTTTGCCTCTTGGCACAAAGTGAGATGCGTCACACAGATGTTGTGGCTTGAGCCTGTGTAGGACAGAAGTCCTCTGTGCTGCATGGATGTGCCGCCGGTGGGACACAAAAATGTCTAGATAGAATACGGAGATCCCTAAACACCGACTGAGACTTCATCACCATAATCAGATTTGTCCCCAGTCATACCACTGTGGCTCTTTTTGTCCCCCAAACACACTGCTGATGGTAAACACAGCAGCAGGGCACCTGAGCACAGAGCATGTAATTTGGGGGAACTTTTAAAATTTCTACCACGGCGGCTCCTGGGTTCCACTAGGGCATGCCAGGCATGGGAGGTGAAGACGGAGGACCACCGCCTGAGAAGACTTCCTCTGCTTTAAACTTGTCCGGACGACAGATGCCCTGTTTTTACTGGAGTCTGCAGGGAGAGGCAGAGGACAGGGTCATGGTGCTCAGAACTCAAGGCTTCCTCTGCTCTCACCGTGACCACCGCCACCGCCTTCAGCCCTCCAGCTTTGCTGAGTGTCACCATGACCACTGTCACCGCCTTCACCCCTCCAACTTCCCTCTGCTATCATCATGACCAATGTGACCACCTTCACCCCTCCAGCTTTGCTGAGCTATCACCGTGACCTCCGTCACCACCATCACCCCTCCACACCACCTTCACCCCTCCAACTCTGCTGAGCTGTCACCATGACCACCATCACCACCTTCACCCTCCAGCTCTGCTGAGCTGTCACCATGACCACAATCACCACCATCACCCCTCCAGCTGTGCTGAGCTCTCACCAAGACCACCATCACCACCTTGACCCTCCAGCTCTACTGAGCTGTCACTGTGACCACCATCACCACCTTCACCCTCCAGCTCTGCTGAGCTGTCACCATGACCACAATCACCACCATCACCCCTCCAGCTCTGCTGTGCTGTCACCGTGACCACCGTCATCACCTTCACCCCTCCAGCTCTGCTGTGCTGTCACCATGACCACCGTCACCACCTTCACCCCTCCAGCTTTGCTGTCCCTGTGCTGATACCTCTGCACCACCATTCCTAATGCAATGACCCTCAGCATCGCCCTCACGGTGCCATCCTCTCAGAACCGCCCCACCTGTGGGCAGCACTGCAGCGTCAGGAAGGCCATGTCCACCCCACCATCACCATCGTTCTCACCCGCATTCCCACACTTCTAGACCACGCCCCCAGCACAACCCCATCTCGGTTGACTTGAGGCCCTTTGTAGGCACTAAGGTTTGTGGAGGGGGAAAGCTCACATCAGTGATGGTGGCCGGAGAAACCCAGAGTCCCCGAGTTCACCGACGATGCTCCATCCCCCTTGCAGACACATTATTGTAACATGTATTATGTGATTGCCGCTCCATGTTTGTCCATCACCTCAGGTCCACCGCCCTGCCAGGACAATGGTTGCCCTCCCTTTTGGCTCCATAGCCACACCACAGTACCTTGGCCACTCGGAGATGGACTGAGCATGGGTCCCTGAGGCTGCAGACTGGGTTTTCTCCACTGTGTGTCTCAAATTCCCAACACAGGGTCCAACGTAGTCAGACAGAAATGGAAATTACATATGGGTTGGAGCTGAGCCCCATCACATCAGAAATTGTCAACAACACGAATTCTGTAGCCAAGATGGCCATCAGACCCTTGGAGAGCAATGGAGGCTCCCGGCAATGAAGTCCACCTCGTGAGGGTGGGGGCGGGGCAGCGAAGTGAGCAAGCCTTGTTCCTGCAGCTTCAATGCCAGTAATCAGCCCAGCTGAGTAGAAGCGTTTGACTTAATTTCATACCTCAGTAGGCATTCAGATGGAACACGGACTATCCGCCAGCCCTTTGTTTAGCTGAGCCCTGGCACTGTCACCCCTTAAATCATCTCTGCAGGGGACTTCTGACTGCTCAGAGGCAGATGCACCTCTGACCCCTTCTCTTTGCACTACCTGTGCACACACACATCACACACACACATGCATTGCATGCTGGCATCACAGTCACACACGCACTACACATCCATCGCACACATATACACATGCTATGCACTTGCACACACACACCACACGCCTGCACAGCAGAGCCTCCAAGCCTCAGAGCAGCGAGGAGAGAGCCTTGGAGGGAGTTGTGCAGGATGCAAAGGGCCCTGGGAGACAGAAGACCTGCTCTGTCCTGTGCATTTAGCTAAAGATTCCTATTCTGGACCTGTTTCTGTGTTTTTCCGTTTTTCTAAAAATGCCTGTTAGGAGCTGGTTCAGTGCCAAGAGCACTGTGGGTGGGGCTGGGGGACATCTTCCCTCTTTATGCAGGTCACCTGGTTCCTCCTGCTTGGCTCCCACCCCGTGGGCCTGGTCAGATGTGGTTGTGAGGTGGGCTGAGGCAGGGCTGGACCAGAGGTGGGCCTGGTGTCAGAAGAGAGGGCACCACGCTCACCAGTAGAGGCGGAGAGTGTGAGCGTGGATGGCAACACTGGCCCTTGGGGTCCTTCTGTGTGTGGCAGAGTGGACCCTGGGCATCAAGAGAGCAGAGGTTAAGCCCAGTGCATTCCCAGGGCCCTTGGGTCAGGGGACCAAAGGTCCTTGGAGCCAAGTGACAGGGAGGTGGACTGGCTGTGTCGTCAGAGTGGAATCAGCCTCTCGTCCCAGTTCCTTTCCTGCCTGTGTTTGGAATCATGCCCAGTTTGCCCTGCTCCAAACCAGCACAGGAGCTAGTTTATCTGATTGTTGCTGCTGGCTTGGCCATCGAATGGCTTTGGCCAGTGATTATCAGCAGACAGGACACAGGCTTGGACCCTGGGCTGTCATCTGCTGTGAGAAAGGTGCACCCAGTAGCCATGGGTCCCAGAGGCACAGAGCCGGCTGACCACACACGGACCAGGAGCAGTGCCTCCAGCCTGCCTGTATCCCCGAGAGCCAGGAAAAGGAGGGGTCTTCCTAAACCAATGGCTAGGAGGGCAGTTTGTTACAAAACATTATCACAGCAGAAACCTGACTCACACACAGGTTTTTATACTCTTGAGAGAATACTTCACCATTTCTGAGCCTGATTGTCATTGTTCATTAAGGGAACAATATGAGTGTAGCTTTGTTGGGAAGTGTGTTAGTCACAAGGTCGTGTTTGTGATCCCATGGACTGTAGCCCTCCAGGCTCCTCTGTCCATGGAATTGTCCAGGTTAGAATACTGGAGTGGGTTGGCCATTTCCTTCTCCAGGGGATCTTCCCAACCCAGGGATTGAAGCAGGGTCTCCTGTACTGCAGGCAGATTCTTTATCATCTGAGCCACCAGGGAAGCCCCAAATTTCATGTGATTCTGTCTGAGCCTAACTCTGAAAACAGCTCAGACCTCCTGGAGCTCTTGGCCAGCCGCTGCTTCTCCAGCCTCCAGCTTGGAGTTTGCAGAAGGCTCCTCCAGCCTCCACCCTCACAAGGATATGGCCTGGGCAGTCACCCTCATAGCTGAGGAAACCAGGACCCAGTGGTCTGAGGGGAGGTGTCCACGTGGCGGGGGTGTCAGACACACGGAGCCAGCTGCTCCATGATGGGCTGACGCAGGTGCCCGTTCCTGGCCACGCTGGGATTCTGTGTTTCTCTCTCTGGCTGCCATAAGTGAAGAGGTATGTAGGGCCAGTCAGATGCACAGAACACCCGCGAGGTGCACTCTTGGTGCAATTCCCTGCGGGCTCGGGGCACCGGGCTTGTCCTAGGGGCTCCCGCCGGCAGGCAGAGCTGCACAGCTGACCCTCCGCTTGGAATGCGGGAGACTGTGTTCCAGCTGGGAAGAGCTGCCCATACGTGTCCGTTAAAAAGAGGGCTTGCAGAGACGGGACCCGGCAGTGCCCCTCCACTGTCCCTTCTCTACCAGTACTGCCCGCCCCCGCAGGTCAACTCAATCCAGCCACAGGGTGATTAAATCAGGGTCCTGTCAGGCTGATGGATGAGCCAAAGGGACTGGGCATTTGAACAGAGTCCAGTGAGGACGGGCCCACATACATTTGCTAAGCGTGTGACCACCCTGTGGACTGTCATTCCCTTCACGACCTTTGACATCCCCCACCCAATGGTGGCTACAGAGCTGGAGACACATGGGTCCCTGCCCTCCTGGAGCCGGATGTCTAATGGGGAAGGAGCACAGGAAATCAACAGAAAAGTCCAGCAAGTGGCTGTAGGTGATGGTAACGCCAGAAAGCTGGTACCAGGGGGTCTTGATGGCAGCAGAAGTGGATGGCGGGTCAGCTCAGCACACGTGGTCACCGAGCGTCCACCTGGTCACTGAGCATCCACATGGGTCACTGAGCGTCCACGTGGATCACTGAGCATCTGCATGGTCACCAAGCATCCATGTGGTCACCGAGTGTCCACGTGCGTCACTGCAGGCTGGACAGGGCTCACAGAGAAGGCACATTCAGGCCCATCCAGCGGAGCTTGGGGGCTGGAGGGCGGATGCGGTTGTGTGTCCTTGCTTCCTGTGAGTGTGAGGGGCAGTGACTGGCGGGGTCGGGGGTCACTGAGACAAGGCGGGCTGGCGGGGAGGGTGTCCTGAGCAAGCACCTGCTTGCTCAGCCCAGGTGGGAGGGAGATGTTGCATCCACCTGCCTGGGGATGGATGGAGTATGCTTCTGGCAGCCCCCACCACCACGTGCTCTGGGCTCAGGAACAGCTCTGGTCTCTGCTCTCCACTGTGAAATGGGCAACATGTAAGTGTGATCTCCTTCAAGGCCCCATTTGTCCCCAGAGTCTGACCTGTGGTGGTGAGGTGGGCAGTGGGCACCAGGCCCTGTGGCAGCCTGACTCCACCCCTAGGGTCTGCCACTTGGCAGAAGGTGCCGTCCCTGAACACCTGAGCACTCATGCGAGGTGACGCCCCAGAGGCCGAGTCTCTTGAAGAAGGACCAGGGTCGTGATGCCAGCTCTCCCTAAATGCTGGGCAGCTTCGGCTGAGATGACGGACACTCAGCCACGGTCCTCAGTGATCAGAGCTCGGGGTGCAGGATGGAGACCCTCACGTGAGCAGAAACTTCCAGCGGGAGCAAGGGGGTGCCCTGCCCTCTCTGCCAGCTGGCAGGTGGGTGTGTGGAGGGTGGGCCTGGCCTCGTGAGTCCCGTGGATGGAGGTGTACCAGGTCACAGTCACGCCCTGTGCTTGCCTGTCTTCCATGGCTTCTCTGGGGCTGTATCAGCAGAACTGAATAGTTACCACAGAGGAAGGCTTACACAACTGGGAGCATTTCCTCTGTGGACCTTCACAGCAAACATGAAAGAGCCCTGGTCCTGGGAATATGAGCGTGGGGGAGGAGCAGGCTCCAGACAGGATAGAGGAGGGGCTCGTCCACTGGAGGAGCTGGGGTTGTGATTCCAGGGGTGGGCCAGGGGCCCCAGGGCAGACTCTGTCCCACCCTGTCACACAGACTTGGCTGACGTGCTGTCCCCACAAGAGGACACCGGGCAGTGATTGTAGCCCACCCCCTTAGGTTCTGGAGCATTGGTGGCCCAGAGATCCCTGCACACCTGGAGGTAAGATGCCACAGCGCAGTCAGGGCATAGAAGTTGCTCTTGAACACTACATGATTTGTGCTGAAATAAACATTCCAGAAGGAGAGATAAAGGAGAAGTCCCCCAAAAGAAGAGAAAATGCTCTCAGCTGTCCTCTCACTTGTCCCAGCCACACCCTCCAGCTCACACGAGAGCCAAGTGTTCTGTAGGGCAGAGGCAGGCAGTGGTCTCTACCATAGCTGTCAGAGAAGGAAGCTGGGTCATCTTAATGAGGGGATCAGGGAAACCTTCCTGGAGGAGGGGGTGTTAAACAGGGCATTGATGTGGGGCTAGAATGTTGGTGGAGAAAGATGATAGGAGAAAGGGTGTCACAGAGAGAAGACACAGCATGAGCTGTGGCTCTGAAGTAAGAGGGGCAGCAGGACTTTGAGGGACAGTGAGTGATCAAGTTTTGTTGTGGGACAGATTGGCTGTAAAATTGCTGTTAAGTGATGAGGTTGGACAGGAAGACCTGGGCCTGGCAGTGGATGACTTCATCAGGCACATGTGTTTGGTTTAATTTGACAGGCAAGTAGGAAAACAATGTGCTCAGAGAGCAGGGGCCACTACTTTTTAACCTTTCTTTATCCTCAGTACCTGGTGCATCGGGGCATATTAGGGGGCTTAATTAGCATTCACTTAGTGGATAGTGGATGGTTAGATGGCTGGATGAATGGATGGATGGGTGGATAGCTGGATGGATGGATGGTGGATGAAAGGACGAATGGTGAGTGGATGGGTTGATGGGTGAATGGATGGGTGGATGAGTGGATGGATGGATGGGTGGATGGACGATGGATGGGTGGATGAACAGTGAGTGCATGGGTTGATGGGTGAATGGATGGGTGGATGCATGATGGATGATGGATGGGTGGATGGATGATGGATGGGTGGATGAATGGATGGATGGATGGTGGATGGATGATGCATGATGGATGATGGATGGGTGGATGGGTGGATGATGGATGGGTNCTGGGCGGGCTCATGGGCCCGAGGGACGGCAGCGTGGCGGCAGCCGGGAGGGACAGCGGGGGACCGATGGGATGGGGCGGCTGTGGTGCGGTCCTCCTCTCAGGCCACACTTTGGCATCCGTGAGTGTGGAGCCGGCCCCTCAGATGAACACCGGGCTGGTGGGCTGCATACAGAGCAGTGCCTGGCCTGGAGCCGCCCTCTCCTTTCTCCCAGCCATCTGCTCCTGGGAGGGGCCCGGGGCGTCTGTGACCCCCACTTTTGCCTGAAGCAGTGGCCTGAGGACAGCCGATGACTCCAATTATTGCCTCCTTTCCAGCCGCAGGCAGTGATGAATGGGCCCTGAATCCGCGTGGTTTCAGGAATCGATACTGTAATATCTTTATACTGGCGGGGAGTGAGGTGAGGAAGTAGAGCACAGCCTTTGAATCTCCCCTCCGGGCCCGCGGAGGCCACAACCTCTGGGCACTTGCAGGCGCGTGTCCGTGAGGGAGGGCGAGCGGACATGGTGGGCGGAGTGCGGGACCCGGAGCCCAGGGCCAGCCCAGGCAGGGTCTCTCGTCCCAGGCTCTCATCACAGACAACGTGAAGAGCTCTATGAAGTGCCAAGTGGCCAGCACATGCATCCAGTCGTCGTGATGGCAGAGAGCTGAGTCGTGGGGACTGTGGAGCGCCGGCCCTGGGGTGCGTTCTGCAGCGTCCATGTCTTCAGATGGTGACGAGACCTCAGACAGCTAACCTGGTCTCACTCTGACAGGTGACATCACTGGCTCCTAAAAGATAAAGTTATAGACTCAAGGCCATGCCTTAAGTTGGGATCAGAATAATTTTCCAGAACATTTGCTCTGAGCTTCACTTTGCCCACTGAGAGGGATCAGGAAAGAGCAGCTTTGCTCTGAGTCAGCTCGGAAAGTGCTCTGCCCATGGGACCAAGGAGGGGAGTATGGGACAGGGAGCCCCGCAAGTGGGGCTCTGCCCACATCCCATCTGTGTCTTCAAGAGGAAAACCAGAACACCCTCTCGTCACAGCAAATATCCATCCATCTCTGTTCCCCTCCTCCCAGAGCACCTAGGGTGAGAAATTGACTTATTTGCCATTGCACTGAGACTAAAATAAATGACACTATTTCCTGCTCATCTTGTGAACGATGTTTTCTTCTTTAAAAGAGAAGCATCACTGTCTCCTTCTGTTTGCTCAGCTGTGTGGGTTACTCATTTGTTCAGATAAGTCCTCCGAGAGCAGATGTCCCAAGCTCCTGGCCAATAGAGTGATCAGAGACCAGCACATCCATCTGCTGGTCAGTGACACACCCTTCATCACCCTCTGTGGAGAGAGCTTGGGCTCTGACAGAGGGAACTGTGCACTACCCTGCCCTCCACTGAGAAGGAGGTACCCAGCTTGGTCATGAAGACACAGCTCCTGATCTCAGGATGTCATCCAGTCTGATGGAGGGGATGCAGCCCCTGATCCATAGCCGCTGGCCTGATGCTCAGATGGGAGTGCTATATCTATCTCCTTTGCTGTTCAGATGCAGGGTGCACCGCCTGCCAAACCTTATGGTCAGATGGGGGACCCTTTGCCTCTCTTACTGCTGCTCAGATGTGGGAGATGCGATCTCTAGTCTTTATGGTTCCCTGCTTGGGCAGAAAGGCAAGATTCTTTCTTCTGAGAGCCTAGCCTCCCAGTGAAACCATAGCCTCCAGGGGGCTGCACCGTCTTACAGAGGTTGGAGACCCCTTGGTCCCTGCCCACCAGGTACCCTACAGTCTGAAGAGGAGGGTCAGCACCTGTCCATGGAGAGNTGCCTCTCTTACTGCTGCTCAGATGTGGGAGATGCAATCTCTAGTCTTTATGGTTCCCTGCTTGGGCAGAAAGGCAAGATTCTTTCTTCTGAGAGCCTAGCCTCCCAGTGAAACCATAGCCTCCAGGGGGCTGCACCGTCTTACAGAGGTTGGAGACCCCTTGGTCCCTGCCCACCAGGTACTCTACAGTCTGAAGAGGAGGGTTAGCACCTGTCCATGGAGAGGCATAGGGATGGAGTCAAGACAGGTGGATTGCTGCTCCAAAGACAGCCAGCATCTGCCAGGGCTGAGGGAATGGTTGCCTGGTTTGGTTTTATTGACTCTGGAGGGAGCCGAGAGGCATTTAGCCAACTGGTTGAAAGGGAAAAATCCAGATGTTCTCAGTCACACTCTTGCTGAGCAGCACACGTGGCAGATCCCAGGTGATGGACTCAGTGTTCTTCTGATTCTGACCCTGGACTGTGGCTGGGGTCCCAAGGGTGGCTGGGCTGAGAGATTGCCCAGGAAGCACCATGAAGACTGTGACGCAAAACCCTGGGATTGGGTGGGGGTGGGGTTGAGGGGAGACCCATGCTATATTTTCAGTAAGAACTCAAGCCTTACCTGATGGGCTCTGCTTGAGAGTATCCCAGAACCCCTTAACCAGTCCCTTTAGAATAAGACCCCAGAACACCCGTCCCTGGAGAGCTCAGGGCACGGATGCCCCTCTAGGACTGGAGAATGAGCCATGACCTTCGTCCAATCTCGATGTCCAGGATTCTGACAGGTTTCTGGGTCAGACTCATCAGAACCGCTGTAATTCCTGGACAGTCCAGGGCAGGAGACGGGCAGAAAGCTGAAGTTAAAGTCTATCTCCAGGAAAGCGTCTCCATGAGCTCTCTATGGTGCTGAAACCATCTGCTTTTCCTGGCACTGGGTCTGTGTTACAACTTCTCTCCCCCCTGGGGCCACTGTGAGCCCTGATCAGAGTGGGTGGCTCTCGACCTGTGGTTGTAGGGCAGCCCCGTTGGACCTCCTGCCCAGAAGTACCTTCCCTTGGCATCTGGAAGCCCCTCATGGGTGTCTGCACACTGGAATGTGAGGTCATTGGGTCAAAGACCCAGGACCATTTTCTCTTCCTTGCACAGAACTCTACACAGTGTCCTGAGTCCTTCAGTGCTTGGTCAACAGTTTCGGGTGCAGTGGGCGGAGATTACATAGAGTCCACCCGATCCTTGGACCGGTTTCATTATCTAGCCCAGTGAGAGGTGAAAAAGGAGAAACAGCATGTAACAGATAAAAAGAGGACTCACAAAGAGTTTTCCATGATCTAGTTTTACTTACAATTCACCTTTCTAATAGACCCTCCAGTCTTTGCCTTTATGATTATCAGAGTCCCCATGGCTTCCTGAGTGTGTTCTGAGGTCCACTGGGGACTGGTTGCCAGCCTTCCTCTGAAGGTTAGAGCGTGTAGCCGACAGAAGACAGTAACAAAGCCCAAACGCCCGCATCAACGAGGGGCAAGCTTTCAAGGGCCAGCCTCAAGTATCTAGCTTCTCTCTATCGTTTTTGGCCCAAAGTCATATTCAATAAACCTGCAGGCTGCCTTCCCCAGTCATCTGATCCAACATCGATCCCCTCCTCCCGAGAGCCCACAGCATCTCGCTTTCTGGAGCACGTGTCTGAGTGCGCTATTTTCATATTTGTTTTATTCTCTAATTGCCTGAGTATTCATCTTTCTGCGAGATCAATGTCTGATTCATCTCCATACCCTTCATCACCTAGCACAGGAACCTGCTTGACCTTTTAGGAAGTTACTGAATGACTAAGCAGCTCCTATGACTCCTGCTTCTAGTAATCCTGATAACGAGAGTGCCATAAGGTGCCATGCCAAGTCCATTTTAGCTTTATCGCTTCTGTTTGTGCTCCAGAGAATTCCAAGAGGCCTAATGGAGAGTATTCTCAGTTTATACGGAGAGCACAGAGAAGTTAAGGAAGCTGCCTGAGGCCACACAGCCCAGACAGTTTGTTCCCTGAGTCTGTGCTTCCTGAAAACGAACAAATGGAACCCAAGCACAGTAAGTTTCGTGAATGTAGGTGTACGGAGCAGGAAATAAAGTCGGGCCTGTCTTCCTAATAGACTCTCATAGAAATCTGAGGCATTATAGATCTTCTGGTCCAAAAGAACAATTTTATAAATGAGGCTTTGCACGAATGGGTGAAGAGGAACCACATTGCACTTGGCTACAAGCAGATCAGCCATGAACAGTGCCGGAACTTCTCCACCTGTCACCAGGGACCTGCAGAGTCACAGCACGGGGGTATTTGGGGAGCAGGAAGACTCCATGCACGTATGATGCCTTGGGTCACTGTGGTGCTTGTATTTCTAAAATGAAGTGGTCATAGTAGGTAGTGGACCGCATTTGCAGAACGTGGTGGCATTTTTACAATTTTTACAAAAAGGTGTGTTTAGCCGGTGTATTTATTAGGTAATGGGTTCCTTTGTACATGATGGAGAATCTGAATTTTGAGCGACTTCAACACGTGTAAGTGCAGCAGAAGTGAGCCAAGGAAGCCCAGGAGCAGGGCACGGGCACACTCAGGCGCGGCTCTCACTGAGCACGTCCACCCTTCACCGAGGGGCAGACAAGGGCAGAGGGGTAGGTCTGGCCCCTCTTTCAAGGGCATGACCTCTGCTCCCATTGGAGGAAGCGAGCTAGTTCAGAGGAGCGCTCTGAGCCACACAGGGGGACAACACGCCCTCTTGTTGGGGGGCAGGTATCCTGGCAAAAACTGGAGAGAAGCCGAGAGTGGGCACGGGGTGCAGCCTCTCCCACGAGCTGGCCAGTACGGGCCCCTGCCGTCTCCCCATCGCTCTCGTCTGCCCTCTCTCTGCCACACTTGCTATCCACACTATGGTGTCAGACCCCACAGCATCCTAGTAACCAGGGCAGGGCTGCAGCTGGCCCTCAGCATCCAGATGAGGCAGTGGATATCCAGGGACTCTGGCCCGTCCCAGGTCAGCAGTAAGCCCTGGCTCCCAACCGCTAGTGTGCATGCCCCCGTGAGCGCAAGCAGTGCGTTCACCACTGGGTCCTGGCCTCTCACCAGCCCCTGCAAAGCCCGATGAACTGACTCAAAGGGCAGAGCCTGCGCCTTGGCCCGAGGGCCAGCCTGCAGTCGGCATGGCAGCGGCAGGTAAGACAGGCACTGAAGGTAACAGCTGTCCTGTCAGGAGTTGTCTCACTCTCATCAGCCTGTCCCTCCACTCCCTGCCCAACCCAGGTATCTCGTGGGCAGAGCCAGTCCTGGGCCTCTTTCAGGGAGGGAAAGGCAGCAGGACGGGGGGCAGTGGGTGCAGGCCTTTGGAGACGGGCGTGCAGGGGAGCCGGGCATCTGGCAGGGAAGTCCCATCGTCCTCCCAGGCCCAGCCCGCACACCCTCGGGGCATCCTTCTCACCCCACTGTGGGAGTAGGTGCAGCTCTCCCCACTTCTCAGTCACATCTGGGCACAAAACAGAGCCTGGCATGGAGGCTCCGTCTGGGACTGAGTGAGAGAGTGGATCAATAAGTGATTAAAGACAGCCTGGCCCAGGAGGACGCGTGGCTGGGAGCTGACCGCTTAGACTCAGAGAGCGTCTCCATCTCCTGTGTGGTGTTTAGTGTTTCGACCTTCACAGTGGACTTTTCTTCCTTTTGAATTTTATTCCAAGTGCATTTGACCATAAATAAGAATTCAAATTTTAAAAAGTCGTCGGTTCCTCGGGGTGGTGGCTGTGGCTGGCCTCCTCTGGCCCTGAGGGTACACGGTCTGCTGACCAGCAGCTCACTCATAAGGCAGCAGTGTATGCCCAGTGGTCAGGGCAGCTCTGGACTCAGGTGTAGCCGCAGTCCCAGCACTGGCCCTCCTGGCCTGGCTGCTGTGGGTGAAGTCACATCCTTCTTTCGTGCCTCTGTTTCCTCATCTTAGAAGTGGCCTGACCAAGCTGAAGCGGTGGAGGCCTGCACCCGGCTCCAGGCAGTCCCAGAGGGATTTGATTCCATCTCATGAACTCACCCTGAGGGCCCCTCCCCTGGGTGATGTGCCGAGGGGTGGAGGGTGTGGGTCTCATGGGCCTTACTTCATCTCAGACACCCCATGGCCTCACAGAGTCACCCCACAACACAGACACAGCCTGCTTGTCCCCTGCCAGGGGCCTGGGTGGGCAAGAGATGTGGGTGCTTAAGGAGATGTTAAGTCACGTGTCTCAAAGCGATGCTTCTGGTTAGTCCTGTGTCATTAAGCATCACTTAGCTATTAAAAATTAATAACCTTACAGCTGTGTGAGACACGTCTGATTACAGATACTTGAAGTCCATAAATATCTTTAAAGGACCAGTTACTGCTTCGTTAAGGGACGCTACTGATGACAGACCATACCCTNTGTCTCAAAGCGATGCTTCTGGTTAGTCCTGTGTCATTAAGCATCACTTAGCTATTAAAAATTAATAACCTTACAGCTGTGTGAGACACGTCTGATTACAGATACTTGAAGTCCATAAATATCTTTAAAGGACCAGTTACTGCTTCGTTAAGGGACGCTACTGATGACAGACCATACCCTGGAGACCCTCAGAGCAGAGAGGAGGCATGGCTGGGACCCCTCCCCCGTCTGGCTCAGTCCTGCTCCCCCCGGGGCATCCCCTCCTTCAGATCACGTCACCTGCAGGAGGAGCCTTCCAGGTGCGCCGGGCAGAGCACCCGGCCGTCCCACCTTCTCTCTCGACTTGTCGTTGGTGGGTTTGCCCCACCCTCGACCCCAAGCGCTCTATCCTGGCTCCTCTCCTCTCCCTTTCTTTCTCTCCTCCTTCTTTTCTCCCCAGCTTTATCGAGGTCTAATAGACAAATAAAAAGTATGTATACTTATGGTCGCATGACACATTTAAACACTGTGAACTGGTCACACAGCCAAGCTAATTAGCTCACCCATTGCCTGACAGGGTCTCATCACTTCCTTCTTTTTCTCTCTTGTTTCGGTAAAAACAGTGAGAATCTGCTCTCTCCGTGACTTTTAAGCACACGATAACAGTATTTCCAGCTCCGGTCATCTGTGCCTTAGAGCCCAGACTCACTCATCCCACACACACCTGGTGCCTTGACCACCTCCCTGCCCCCCACCTTACCCCAGCCCCAGTGACCGGCAGCTTGCCCCCTGTTCCCGTGGGTTCATGTTTTTCAGATTACACATCTATGTAGTATTTTTTCATCTCTGATGAACTCTCAATCTTAAAGTCAATCCTAAAGGAATCCAGTCAATATTAAAGGAAATCAGTCTTGAATATTCATTGGAAGGACTGATGCTGAAGCTGAAACTCCAATACTTTTGCCACCTGATGTGAAGAACTGACTCATTGGAAAAGACCCTGATGCTGGGAAAGATTGAAGGCAGGAGGAGAAGGGGATGACAAAGGATGAGGTGGTTGGATGGCATCACCGACTTGATGGACATGAGTCTGAGCAAGCTCCAGGAGCTGGCGATGGACAGGGAGGCCTGGCGTGCTGCAGTCCATGGGGTCGCAAAGACTGGAACACAACTGAGCGACTGAACTGACTGACTTCTCTCACTCAGCATGAAGTTCTCAAGGCCCGTCCAGGCTGATGCAAAACTGGATTTCCTTCCTTCTGAGGCTGAGTAGCATCCCACTGTGACTCACATACCACGTTTTCTAGTCTAGTCATCGTGCATGAACACGTGGGTTGCCTGCACCTCTCGGCTCTTGTGGAAGATGCTGTTGTGGACCTCCTCTGGGTCAGTCTATCTGTCTCCCCTTTTTTCTCTCTCCTCCCCTCTCTCACTGGATTAACCCCATGGTGCCATGCCTGGCATGTCTGTGGGCTCTGTGTGCAATGCTGCTGGGCCTGGGGTCAGCCTCTGCGGTGTTCTGATGTCGGGCACTTGGGTAATTTCCACTTTGACCAGATCTGCTGATGGGGTGGCTGAGACATGGCCCGGAGGCCCAGGCAGGTGAAGGGCCTGACCACAGTCACGTGAGTGGAGGGTGAAGACCCTGGGGGCTTGGAGGTCTGTGCTCCCTGAATCAGCCCAGGGCCGCTCTTAGGGCCAAAGCAGATCCCCTGTCAGCTCTGGGCCCCCTGTGAGGTCTCAGGGGTGGAGGACTTGGGCCACACTGTTTAGAGACACAGGTGGGTGGATTTGCAGGTGGGAAAAGGCACTGATGTATTTCTAACCCATGGAGTGGTCCATACATGTGTGCACACATGTGTACGCGTGCACCAGGCACACACGCTTACTCACACACACAGGTACAACCCCCACCCCCCACCCCATCCAGAGTCCTGGAGATGCTCAGCCAAAATGACGTCACTCCTTTCATGTTTGGAATAAAATAACTTCTCTCCCAAGGGCCCTGGGACACCAGCTTACCAAGCCTGGGCCAGTCCACTAGAGATGTCCTTGGGCCCTGTTGGGAGACCTTAACTAAATTCTTCTGTGTGACAAGGACTGCACTTGGGGTCTGTTCTGGGCAGAGGGCTGGTGGAAGGATGGGGCAAGAGGGGGAGCTGGGAAGGTGGGCTGCAGTCAGGAGGAACCCCCGGGCCTTCAGGGGCACGCGTGGCTCTAGCTTGATCACGTCCACTCCTGGGCGCGCGGTGGGCTGAGTGTCTGTTGGTGAGATGGGGCTGGAGGTCACACGGGTGCCGGTCACGGGGGAGGTGGGGGGTTGGGGCAGCCCCTGTGGCACTCGGCGGCCAGTGGAGGCGGGTGTTAGGTGACCCCTGGGAACGGAGCACAGAGAGACGCAGATGAGCCAACAAATGAGGCTATTTATGAAAACTTAAAATATGGACACAAGTCACAGTGTACATTTTGCCAAAGCATAATTATACAGAAAGAAGTCCACCTTAAGCCCATTAGATGATGACCTGTAGGGTGGAAAGGGACAGACAAGGGCAAGCAGCGGAGCGATGGGGAGAAGGGCCCTGTGTGGACTCGCACGGTGGGCTGGGCTCCCCGAGATGTGCTGGCCGGGGGCGGAGGTCGGGGGGAGGTGACGGCTGCTAGTCCCTGGCTGCTTGCCGGCCAGGAGGTACTCAGCGGTCCTCGCTGGCTAGGATGGGCTGGGCAGCCTCTGCTCCGTGCTGATGGTCCTCTCCGGAGGCCAGGACTGAGGGGCTTGCTCTCACTGCTCTCCATTCACTCCTTTTCCTGCTCTCTTTGTAAGTGCTGGACAGTGTCACCCTGAGTCAGGCTGCGTTGTCTGTCGGGGTCCAGGGTGNAGCGGAGCGATGGGGAGAAGGGCCCTGTGTGGACTCGCACGGTGGGCTGGGCTCCCCGAGATGTGCTGGCTGGGGGCGGAGGTTGGGGGGAGGTGACGGCTGCTGGTCCCTGGCTGCTTGCCGGCCAGGAGGTACTCAGCGGTCCCCGCTGGCTAGGATGGGCTGGGCAGCCTCTGCTCCGTGCTGATGGTCCTCTCCGGAGGCCAGGACTGGGGGGCTTGCTCTCACTCCTCTCCATTCACTCCTTTTCCTGCTCTCTTTGTAAGTGCTGGACAGCGTCACCCTGAGTCAGGCTGCGTTGTCTGTCGGGGTCCAGGGTAGCAGGAGCTCCCCTGCCTGCCTAGGGAATTCAGAGGAGGCAGTCGAGTAGGCAGAGAGCACCTGGAAGACTGCCTGGAGGAGGCGGCATCAACAGCGTCCAAGCAGTGAGGCTGAAGGTCTGCGTGAGAACCCCGGCTGGGTGAGGGCCCAGGGCTAGGGGCTGAGACTCCACCCTCTCCTTGTTCTCCAACTCTTGGGGGCTCATTAAAGAGCATCGGCCTCATGAGGGTAACAGGAGGGAATGCCCGAGAGTCTGGTGCCTGGGGACCTGCGTGTTCCACTCTGCTGCGGGTTAGGGGTCCAGGGTGCTCATCCTCCCTCCTCACACCCTCTCTGCAGCAGCCAACGTCCCCTGTNCTTGTTCTCCAACTCTTGGGGGCTCATTAAAGAGCATCGGCCTCATGAGGGTAACAGGAGGGAATGCCCGAGAGTCTGGTGCCTGGGGACCTGCGTGTTCCACTCTGCTGCGGGTTAGGGGTCCAGGGTGCTCATCCTCCCTCCTCACACCCTCTCTGCAGCAGCCAACGTCCCCTGTTTGCCTACGAGCCCTAGTCTGCCTCTGCTCCCCTCGCAGGCCTCGTCCAGGGGACCCCGTGGGCACACCCACACACACGCTGGGAGCCTCCCCTCCAGCAGCCCAGGCACGGGGTTCCTGGTCCTCAGGGGGAACTGGACCCAGGGCACCCAGAGACCTGCTCGCCTCCCCCACCCTTTCTCTCAGCCTCGCATCCAGCAGGCCAGTGAGTCTGCATGNGGGGACCCCGTGGGCACACCCACACACACGCTGGGAGCCTCCCCTCCAGCAGCCCAGGCACGGGGTTCCTGGTCCTCAGGGGGAACTGGACCCAGGGCACCCAGAGACCTGCTCGCCTCCCCCACCCTTTCTCTCAGCCTCGCATCCAGCAGGCCAGTGAGTCTGCATGGACGGACCCCACTGGCCTGTGTGCGTCAGCCTTGACTGGACCATCTGAGCAGCCTCCTCACTGCGTGTCCTGTGGCCTGTTCACCCCACGCTGACATCCTTCCCAGTGGTCTGCCCCCACGGGAGTCCAGAGATGGACCCCAGCTTGGCCTGTGCCCGACCCTCCTGCACCTCCGTCTCCAGCAGTGTCAAGCTGCTTGTGGCTCTTCCACGAATACACAGAACACAGTGGGGAGGATATTACTTCCCTGAGCTTGTATGCTGTTGTTCCATTTTCTTTTTTTCTTATTTTTTCCTTGTTCCATTTCCTTGAATGGCTTTATGCCCCACCTGGCAAACTCCTATCCATCCTCTAAAACCCTACTAACATGTCCACCTGTTGTGATGCCCACAGACAGGGTTCAGTTCTCACTCTCTGTGCTCAGACGGCTTCATTTTTCCTATATCCTAATTACTTGTTTACCTGCCTGTCTCCTCCATCAGATCAAGGGTTTCTAGAAGGCAAAGCCACACATGTGTTTCCTTAACTGAGATTGCCTCAGACCTGATCTATAGGCATGTCCCCGAGTGGACGAGTGGAGGGAGCAGAGAGGCGCTCGCGGTTCTGTGTGTGACTTGTCCTTGTGACAAGGCTAGAGCGGTCAAGGTCAGGCCTGCTGCTCGCCACACTGACACCATCTCGGGGAAGATGACAGTGTGTCTCCAGACTCACTGCCAGCTCGGTGACCCGCCAGGTTCAGGCAGGACAGCCGCTCAAACTAGGTCAGAGGCCCAGCCGCCCACCTGGTTCCAAGGAGCGTGCTTCATGATTGCAGGAAAGAGTTAAGCTTGCGTGTGATTATTTATCCATTTGGCTAATTAGATTTTAATAGGGCCTGCACATTGTACCCTGCAGCACTGCAACAGGAATTTAAATGGGCTTTGCCAGGAAGCATGTTGGTGTTGGACACCGACCAGAGGCTGGAGCAGTGGTGGGGGACAGAGGCGGGGCACGGGCAGCAGGGCCTCTGCCTGCCTACCAGTCTCTTCCCGTCACCCCTGGGCCAGTGTTTATTACTTCCCATCCTCCTTCCTTCCAGGGGCACCCCAGGGGCCAGCTCTGAAGACAGTGGTGAGCCGACCTTCCCCTTGGGAGCACATTGTCTGAAGATGCAGGAAGACACCAATCACGAGATCGTATCCCACACAGAGGTCCCTTCCCAGGAGTACCGGACTTGTGTGAACTCATTAGATACTTTCCTCATCCCTTCCCACAGCCTACACACCAGGAGATCAGGGCACAGAGAAGCTAAGAGACTGGCCCAAGGTCACACAGCGACCAGCGGAAGAGCCAGGATTCTCGCTCAGGCTGCCCGCTGGCGGGGCTGTGTGTTTACCTGCCTGTCTTACTGCTTCTCTGTGTCTGCCAAATGCACAAGGCTTGGTGGTGCTAGGGTTCAGAGAAAAGTTAGCAGGTGTCCAGATTTAGACTTGGGGCGAGTCAGGGGAAGCTTGGACCAAGATTCTAATCTACAGGAAGCCTGTACAGTCGAGGGGAAAGGAGGTGCAAAGGGCCTGAGGCGGGCGGTCCCTTGGTGAGTGGGAGGGTGGGAGAAAGTGAGTAAAAGGCTGCCTGCACTGGGACGGGGGTGGATCAGACCAGAGCAGGAGGCCTGGGGTGAGGGGTGCAGGGGCCTGCAAGCAGGGGGGACAGTCCTTAGAAGGACAGGACTGGGGTCCTGCTCACCTCTCTTCCTCTGGGAAGCCCCCTAGGTCTCACTTTTCGGAAGGAGAGGGGCTGAGCTGGCCTTTGGCGGCCTCTGTCTCTGCATCCCTATCCCCCAGTCTCCGGCTGACTCCAGGTGTCGGTGCTTCAGCTTTCTGTGCTTGTGCCCGGGGTGGTGTGCGTACCACTTCCGGCTGGGCCCAGCCACTCTTGTGACTTGGTGGGCCTGCCTCTGTCCACTGTGCCTCGTCGCAAACTCCACGCTGTCGCCTGCCAGTACACAGCACTTGCCTTGTTGTGAGGCTACCGCGTCAGGCCACCAGCACCGCAGGCTGGACCGGCCAAGAGCCCTTCCCTGCTCTGTGCACCCCCAAAGCCTGGAGTCCGAACTGGGACCCTCCCCTGGGTCTTAACCAGAGACTCTCGGCTTTGCAGTGTGGACCTGTTGTTTGGGGTTTCTAGTTTAATTCCATTAAGATCTGAGGACCAGTTCTGTATGACTTCTATTCTTTTAAACGTGTCAAGGTTGGTTTTACAGCCCAGGATGAGGCTAGTCTTGGTGAGCGTTCCGTGGGCGCTGGAGAGGAATGTGTGCTCTGAGGTTGCTGATAGAGAGTTCAATCAGTGTCAGTTAGGCCTGCTTGCGGACAGTGCTGTCTGAGCTCCCACATCCCTACTGATTTTCTGTCTGCTTGTTCTATCAATTACGCGGAGAGGAGAGTTGACGTCTGGACTTGAATTGTGGCTTTCTCCTTTCAGTCCCATTAGTCCTGCCTCCCGAATTGTGAAGTTCTGTCATTAGGCACGTCTGCCTTTGAATGGGGCCCTTTATTGTTATGGAATGTCCCTCTTTACCTCTGATTATCGTCCTTGTTCTGAATCTGCTTTGTGCGACATTCATTTACCTGCTTCAGCCTCCTTTGTTTAGTGATTGCTGGTGCCTTTCACCATCCTTTTTCTTGAAGGTATCCACATCTTCATACTGAAACCTGGTCAAAATATAGTTGGGTTTTGCTTTTTTTTAAGATCGACTCTGACAATCTCTGTCTTTTAACTGCTGTGTTTAGACGATTCACGTTTAAAGTGATTACTAAGATAGATCAAAATCTGCCACTTTGACAGCTGTTTTCTATTCTACTTTCTCTTTCTCTCTCTTTCTGCTTTCCTGCATTTAATTGGACACATTTTATGATTCCATTTTATCCTCTCTGTTGTCTCACTATTTACGTCTCTTTAAAAGAGTACTAGTGCTTTCCCTAGGGTTTACAACATATGTTTTTAAGGGAACTGAGTCAAATACTGTTATTCAATTTCATGTGTACTGTAAAGATCTGATAACAGTAGTCCCAATCCCCTCTTTTTTCTGTTCTGCTCTTTTGCAGATTCTATATGCACACAATACCTTGTTATTATTTTTTTCTTAGGCAGTTATCTTTCAGAACTGGGGTCAGTAAGCCATGACCAGCGGCTTGATTTATAAATAAGGGTTTCTTGACACACGACCTATTTATTTACATTTGGTGCTGGTTTCATGCTTATTTACATATTTACATATTTACAAGGGCAGAGTGGAGTGCAGAGTCCGGTAGTCGAACAAAGAGCATCTGGCTCGCAATACCTAAAATATTTACTATCTTCCTCTCTAAGAAAGCATTTGCTGACTCACAGTTTAGATCAGGGCTTCCGTGGTGGTTCGGATGGTAAAGAATCTGCCTGCGATGCGAGAGACCTAGGTTCAATGCCTGCGTTGGGAAAAGCCCCTGGAGAAGGGAATAGCACCCACTCCAGTGTTCTTGCCTGGAAAATCCCGCGGACAGAGGAGCCTGTAGTCTGGCGGGCTATAGTCCATGGGGTTGCAGAGTTGGATACAACTGAGCAACTAACACACACACTGCTTAGATCAATTAAAACTAAAGAAAAAATAAATTTTATTTTATTTCATTCATTTCATTTCTAACAAGCCTGTAACTACATTTTCTGACTGATCCTTTCCTTCCATGAAGAATCTCCTTGATCACTTCTTAGAGACTCTATGGGCAGTTAATTCCCTCAGGTTTCATTCGTCTGAGAAAAATCTGAATTTCTCCTTCATTTATTCATGAACTCTTGTTTTTAATGATAAAAATTTAAAGCCTGTTTAAAATTGGAGGGGTGTTGTGTAATGAACCCCAATATAATCATCTCCCACCTTTTTCAGTATCAATTCTGGGCCCATCTTACATCCTTAACACCCTGCCTCCTCCCTCCTGAAAATCAAGCACACGATATCTCCCATAAAATATTAGCATGTGTGTAAAAGATAGTGACCATAAACCACTGAAGGTAAGGATTTAGAAATCCTAAAAAATGAGCAGAGTTGCCCATGAAAAATTAGCAATATTTTCTTAATATAAAATATTCAGACAGGTTTCAATTTCCTTATTTCATGACAGTTTACTCCATTTTTGAAGGACTTTTTGAAGAATATGGGATTGACAGACTTTGTCTTTCATCATTTTAAAGATTTTCCCCCATTGTCTTCTTGTATTCATTACTTCTGAAGAGAAGTTGACTGTAATTCTTATCTCAGTTCCTCCATAGGTAATGCATTTTCTCCCCTTCTTCAGTTCAGTTCAGTTCAGTTGCTCAGTTGTGTCTGACTCTTTGCAACCCCATGGACTGCAGCATGTCAGGTTTCCCTGTCCATCACCAACTCCTGGAGCTTACTCAAACTCAAGTCCATTGCCTCGGTGATGCCATTCAACCATCGCATCCTCTGCCTTCAATCTTTCTCAGCATCAGAGTCTTTTCCAATGTGTCAGTTCTTTGCATTAGGTGGCCAAAGTATTGGAGTTTCAGCTTCATCATCAGTCCTTCCAGTGAATATTCAGGACTGATATCCTTTAGGATGGACTGGTTGGACCTCCTTGCAGTCCAAAGGACTCTCAAGAGTCTTCTCCAACACCACAGTTTAAAAGCATCAATTCTTCAGTGCTCAGTTTTCTTTATAGTCCAACTTTCACATCCATACATGACTACTTGAAAAACCATAGCTTTGACTAAATGGGCCTTTGTTGCTAAAGTAATGTCTCTGCTTTTTAATATGCTGTCTAGGTTGGTTGTAACTTTTCTTCCAAGGAGCAAGTCTCTTTTAATTTCATGACTGCAATCACCATCTGCAGGGATTTTGGAGCCCCCCCCAAATAAAGTCTTTCACAGTTTCCATTGTTTCCCCATCTATTTGCCATGAAGTGATGGAAATGGATGCCATGATCTTAGTTTTCTGAATGTTGAATTTTAAGCCATCGTTTTCACTCTCCACTTTCACTTTCATCAAGAGGTTCTTTAGTTTTTCTTCACTTTCTGCCGTAAGGGTCATGTTGTCATCTGCATATCTGAAATTATTGATATTTCTCCTGGTAATCTTGATTCTAGCCTGTGCTTCATCCAGCCCAGCATTTTGCATGACATATTCTGCGTTTAAGTTAAATAAGCAGGGTGACAATATGCGGCCTTGACGTATTCCTTTCCCAGTTTGGACCAGCCTGTTGTTCCATGTCCAGTTCTAAATGTTGCTTCCTGACCTGCATACAGATGTCTCAGGAGGCAGGTCAGGTGGTCTGGTATTCCCATCTCTTTAAGAATTTTCCACAGTTTGTTGTGATCCACACAAAAGCTTTGGCATAGTCAATAAAGTGAAAGTGAAAGTGAAGTCGCTCAGTCCTGTCCGACTCTTTGTGACCCCATGGACTGTAGCTTATCAGGCTCTTCCGTCCATGGGATTTTCCAGGCAAGAGTGCTGGAGTGGACTGCCATTTCCTTCTCCAGGGGATCTTCCCGACCCAGGAATCGAACCCGGGTCATTGCAGGCAGACGCTTTACCGTCTGAGCCACCGGGGAAGCCCATAGTCAATAAAACAGAAGTAGATGTTTTTCTGGAACTCTCTTGCTTTTTTGATCATCCAGGAGGTGTTGGCAATTTGGTCTCTGGTTCCTCTGCCTTTTCTAAATCCAGCTTGAACATCTGGAAGTTCACCGTTTACAAAGCCTAGCTTGGAGAATTTTGAGCAATACTTTGCTAGTGTGTGAGATGAGTGCAATTGTGTGATAGTTTGAACACTCTTTGGCATTGCCTTTTTCTGGGCTTGGAATGGTAACTGACCTTTTCTAGTCCTGTGGCCACTGTTGAATTTTCCAGATTTGCTGGCATATTGAGTGCAGCACTTCATAGCATCATCTTTTAGGATTCAAAATTACTCAACTGGAATTCTATCACCTCCACTAGCTTTGTTTATAGCAATGCTTCCTAAGGTCCACTTGACTTTGCATTCTAGGATGTCTGGCTCTAGGTGAGTGATCATACCATCATGGTTATCTGGGTCATGAAGATCTTTTTTGCATAGTTCTTCTGTGTATTCTTGCCACCTCTTCTTAATATTTTCTGCTTCTGTTAGAAGAATGATAGAGAATGATCTCTGTTCATTTCCAAGGCAAACTATTCAATATCACAGTGATCCAAGTCTATGCCCCAACCAGTAATGCTGAAGAAGCTGAAGTTTAATGGTTCTATGAAGACCTATAAGACTTTCTAGAAGTAACACTCCAAAAAGATGTCCTTTTCATTATAGGGGACTAGAGTGCAAAAGTAGGAAGTCAAGAGATACCTTGAGTAACAGGTGAATTTGGCCTTGGAGTACAAAATGAAGCAGGTCAAAGGCTAACAGAATTTTGCCAAGAGAATGTACTGGTCATAGCAAACACCCTCTTCCAACAACACAAGAGAAGACTCTANTTAAAAGAGACACCAATTTTTTTTTGACTAGTAAAATAGTAACATAGAAAAAATATGATACTTAATGCAGGTGACGGTTTTGTGGAAAAGGTACTCTCATCATTAATGGTGAAATATAAACTAGTCCTTTTCCCTTGTTTTAACTAAAATTTACAACATATAGTTGTAAGAAATAACACAGAGAGAATCTATGAAGTCTTTACCCATATAATTCTCTTTTAAAAAATAATTTGTTGATGTCAGTTAAAAATCTTTAAAAATTCACACTTTCAACTAGCTATCCCATTTCTTGGAAACTATTCTAAAAATATTATGTCCATAAAAATGTTCATTCAATACCATATATAAAATAAAAATATATTCATATATAATACATAAGTTAATAAGAAAATAGTTCATTAAATAATAACATATACACTAGGTAGAATATTCTACAGCCATTAAACCACATTTGTGTAGAATATAAGGTAATTGACTTAATATCTATGTTGAATGTTGATTTAAAAGATATAAAATTTTACGTACAACAGTGAAAAATATTCATATGGTCAATGAGTGAGAAAGAGGAGGAATTATGGTTTTTACTTTGTCTCTTTCAAAACTTTATACAAAATAATTTCAANGCCATTAAACCACATTTGTGTAGAATATAAGGTAATTGACTTAATATCTATGTTGAATGTTGATTTAAAAGATATAAAATTTTACGTACAACAGTGAAAAATATTCATATGGTCAATGAGTGAGAAAGAGGAGGAATTATGGTTTTTACTTTGTCTCTTTCAAAACTTTATACAAAATAATTTCAAATTTAATTTTTTTCAGATTTTTTCTCAAACTTTCCAAACTCAAGTTTTCCTACTTTTGTCAGAATTTGAGAAGCAAAATGAGGTGAAAGACGGCTACTTATTAATCCAATAAGGATAACTAACTACCCCGCATGAATGGGAGACTTCTGCTAGGAAAGAACCACTTACTTGCATCTTTCTCTGGAGAAGGAGGAGGGACCCTCTGCCCCAGGCAGGTGCTACTGACTGGCTGCACCTGCTTCTCTGGGGGCTGGGCATTGCCCATGGGCGGCACCTTCCCCTTGGGGCTGCTGAAGAGGTCTTGGGAGTCCTTTCTTGGTCCAGATTCTTGGAGGGAACTCTCAAAAGATTTGTCTTTGAGTCTGAAGGAGGAGAAGAGTGAGGTCCTTTTCTTGGGAACCCTGGAAGCATCTGGGACTGTCTCCTGCAAACTCACTTTCTCCAGGAGTGTGGGGACATCTTCGATCCTGCCACAGGGTGGGGGCACACATGCAGGAAACACCTTGGATGGCCGGCTGGGCAAACTGTGGGTGCAAAAGGCAGGGGCAGGAGGGCTCAGGGCTGAGGGCTGGGCAGCCCTTGCAGTCGGGGAGCCTGGGGAGAAGAAGGCTGAGGCCTTGCTTGCCACGTCTCTCTTGGGGGATGGCTGGTAGCTGTCTTTATTAGAGCTGCTTTTCCGAAAGCTGAATGAGCGAGTGTAAGCATGAGGTGGGCTAGTGGGCAAAGTCTTTGACTCTGGCTTGGCCCAAGCCTTCCTCCCACTGTCAGAGTTGGGGAGGAGCTGCTCCAGGGACCTCCGGATGGCGTTGGCTATGAGCCGCAGTGGAGACTTCGGTGGGGCCGCACTTCGCTCCCCAGGAGCCTGTTCAGCTGGGGCCCCCGTCTTCTCCTGAGACTGTCTCTGGGCTGGCAAGGTCTCTTTCTCTGCCTGAGGAAGCAGCAAGGGGCGGACAGGTTTCAGCACATGGCCTCCTGTACCATTTTTAGTGCTCTTTTGGGAAAGACGTGCCCCGGTTTCCAGGTGCAAGTTCTCAAGGTTGGAGTCATTCCAATCCAACAACCAAGTCTTCTGCTCTGGAGTGAGAACCAACTTCTTTAAACCTGATTTTTCCTCTGCCAGCTCTAACCCACCATCCTCTACCCTCCTGGGTCTGGTACTCCCTTCTCCAGGCTCCTCTCCAGCCCAGCGAGATAGCGGGTGGTCTGGCAAGCACCTGTCCTTCCCTTCAATGGGGTGTGGGCCTCGGTGGATGCTCCTGATGTTCCTAGGAGGGGCCACTGCCTCTCGACACCCATCAGAAGCCATCTCTGCAGGGCTGGGTGGCCTGGAGCTCTTGAGGCCGTCACCACCAGGCTTCACCAGGCAGTATTCTGTCTGCTCCAGTACCTGCCCATGAGGCAGACGCAGGGGGAGATCCTTGGGTGGTCCATGGGCTTTGGCACGCCTCAGAAAGATGGGGGTGGATGGACTGAAATGACCGCTGGAGATTTGTGAGGGGGTGTTGAAAACTGTCACCTGGAAGGGACAGGCAAAACCCAGCAGTGATTTAGAAGCTCCCACCATTTACTTACATGAGGAAGGTACATTGCATCCCACAGCCCCTTCCCTTCCTCTCTTCACATCTCAGACACCCAAAGTCAAAAAGAATTCTGCCTAGGGTGATTTCAGAGGGCCACTCTTCCTTCTAAGTGGCTGCCTTGGGATGGGCTAGAATTGGCCCACAGCCTCCATATCACTGATCAAAGGCTTACCTGAGTCTTTGATTAGGTGGATAGAAAGCCAGAGGGAAGGCAAAGTCGTTGAAAAGTTCCCGGACCAGTGAGGGCAGGGCTAGCTGGCCCATATGGGTGGCCAGGCACATGCGGAGGCTCAGCTATGGTCCCTACCAACGGGCATATCCTACCCATAGGTATGGTCCTCCAACAACCAAGAAACCAAGACTTTTTTCCTTGGACACCATTAAAGAGAGACAACTACCCTCTCTGGCTCGGAACTGTGGTGGCAGGAAAGACTTTGGGATCTTCCAATAACCCTTTCAGCTATGGTTTTTCATGTATAGATGTGAGAATTGGATCATAAGGAAAGCTGAGCACCACAGGATTGATGCCTTTGAATTGTGGTGCTGGAGAAGACTCCTGAGAGACCCTTGGACAGCAAGGATATCAAATAGGTCAATCCTAAAAGAAATCAACACTGAATATTCATTGGAAGGACTAAAGCTGAAGCTCCAATAATTTGGCCACCTGATGCAGAGAGCCGACTCCTAGGAAGAGACCCTGATGCTGGGAAAGATTGAGGGCAGGAGAAGTAGGGGGCAACAGAGGATGAGATGGTTGGATGGCATCACTGAATGGACACGGGTCTGAGCAAACTCCAGGAGACAGTGAAGGACAGGGAAACTTGGCATGCTGCAGTCCATGGGGCCAAAGAGATAAGACATGACTTAGCACTGCACAAGGACCCTTTAAAACCTGATTCATGCCTCCCCATTGAGAAGGCAATCAATCATTGCCAGCATTCAGGAGTTTGGCCCTAGGCAGAGGGAAAACATAACAGACTTTAGAAGGAGAGGCTGTGTCCTGCCCAGAGCTCTGGTCATGGGACAGGAGCTTCTCAGGAGAATGAAATATTCTGTCTTGGATGTTCTACTTCCCAGAGTCTAGAACAGGCTCTGGAAGGTAACAGAGGCTTCATAGACTCATACCGAAGGAAAGAATCCAATCCTGTCTATCTCAGTGATGCTATTTTCTATTCAAGTGGTGATGCTGCTTCCAAGGTTCTCGGCTGCGGCCAAAGGCCCTCTCCATTCTGTACTTGCCACCCTATAGCTGCCAGCTCCTCAATACCTTCTGTGAGGTCATCAAGGGCAGAGCATAATCCCAAGCATCTCTGCACCCCACAGTGCAGCCCAGATTCTAGGCCTTGTAAAATCTGCTGAGTGAGTGAGTGGCTGGCTATGCCCTTGGTGACTGAGAAGGAGCAGAGTGCACTTTTGTGAAAGGTACAAATGAAGAAGCCTGGGGTGGGCTCTTGACAGAGCATCTCTCTGGCCCTGGCTTTGCACTTGGGGTGACCTAAGGATGCTAGGAATCCAGAGCTTAGTGTGGAAGTAGGGGAAGTACAGGCGTCATCTTCACGCCTGTGCAGGGCCCTGAGGACACTTACCTGAGGCAGAGAGGGACTGTCCAGGGCATTCAGGTCACCAGTTGAGGAAGAAGAGGGTGGAGAAGGAGAAGGCGGGGGAGGACAAGCTTCCTTTGGAGGCAACACCATCATTTTGCGGTTCACTGGCATGAAATCTACCAAGGAAAGAACATGCTCTCCATTACGGAGTTGTGGTTTTTCCTTATTTTATCAAGAAAAGGAGAGGTTTATCAGTGAAGCTCCATTCTATAAATTGAGTCAGGAGAGGAAGATGCTGGAGACCAGTTCAGAGGCCCTGGAGCCCAGAGCCTGGGACTTGGAAGAACAGGCACAGGAGTGTCAGGTCCCTTAGGGGAAGGAGGTCCCAGGATGAAAAATCCAAGAACCACTATGTCTCACACGCACAAGAGAATGCTCTCTCTCGAGAGAAGAGGGGTCTCCAGGGTTTTTCCGGGAAACAGACGTCTACCTCTAATGTCTGCCCTAAAGCCATCGTGGTGGGGGGCTGGGGCTGCATTAAATTCCTTAGTCAATAAACAGGCCACCTGAGACCTCTTCCCACAAGAGGCTGGACCATTCGCCATGGGCAGGGATGGAATAACACAGGAGAGGCAGTCACAGATGAGGAAAAGGGCTCCTCCGCTCACGGGTGCACCAAGCAGCTCTCGGAAGAGATGGCCAGCCTGATGTTTTAAGAGAACTCTAGGGAGGGAGGTCGTAATGAGCATCAAAGCATCTGACGCATATGGAGTGGGGTTCGTGCCAAGCTCCTGTTGGTCAGGGAACAAGCAAGAGAGAGTGCGTGTGCTCAGATGGACAGGAGAAAGGAGCGTGCCTGGGACTGAGGATGAGCCTAATTCTGAACTGTGGGAGCTGAAATCAATTAGTCTCATTACAACAGAGTTCTAACAGATGTCGCCTACAAGGTCAAGCTCATTGCCTCTCTCTCCCGAGGGCATGGGCCATGTGTGCACGTGTACCCTCTAGGAACCTTGAATCGGGGCCTCCCTGCTGGCTCAGTGCTAAGAATCCGCCTGCCAACGTAGGAGTCGTGGGTTCAATACTTGAGTCAGGAAGATCCCCTGAAGAAGGAGATGGCAACTCCAGTATTCTTGCCTGGGAAACCCCATGGACTGTAGCCCACTAGGCTACTCTGTCCATGGGGTCACAAAAGAGTCGGACGNGGGCTTCTGCTTTTCCCCCACTCACACACAGCGTAGAGGAGAAAGGATTGAGTGACAAAGAGATAAGAATCAAAGAGCCGCAAAAGAGGCCATGTAACGCGTGATGGGAAACGAGCCTGCCGCTTCATTTACAGCCACAAAAAACTGACTCTTAACACATGCAACCTAACATGTCCACAACCAGCGACAGCAAATATTCATTTTTAACTAAATAGCTTCTAACATATTATTACGGCAATTAGCTTGTTTTGGGCCAAATTATATTTGGCCACTTTCTTCTCAACCAAATTGGTTTTGGCCCAATTACATCCTCCTCATGGTTTCCTGGTCTGTAAAGAAGAGATAATTGGACGTCGCTTCTAAGAATCAGCGAGGGAGATAAAGTCCGCATGCTACCTCCAGGCCTGGCGCACGGCCCGTGCCCAGCCTCACCGCCTCCCTCCACGCGGGAAGATGGCTCTGGCCTTGCCTGGGGTCCTCAGTCATCACCACGAACAGAAGTCCCCGTCCCCCCTTCCACGTGGCTCCCAGGGCTATCTGGGGTCGCACAACCTGGCCATGTCTCAGGGCCCACATTAGGAGGATGCCCTCCACCGTCTAACCCCAACTGCCAATGGCCTGACGACGGAACTCCTCCTGAAAAACCAAGTCCTCACTGTGCTCTCCAGAGACAGGGGTATCAACTCTTCTTGAAAAAATCTGATCTTTGTGAGCCGGGCACAGGGCGGGGGTGAGCAGACGGGGTGAGAGGTGCCTGGCAGGGGGCCTGCAGGAGCAGTCCCGCAGAGTGCCCTTGTGGAGCCCTGTGGGCTTGGTGAGGGGTCTGAGTCTGGCCCCCCCACCGGGCTGGATATGAGCCTCTCCCAGCCCTCACCCCGTTGTGTCTGGGAGGCTGGGGGTCCACAGCGTGGACAGGTGGATCTCCCCCGTGTCCTCACATGATTGTCCCCGTGTGTGTCTGTGTCCTGCTCTCCTCTTGTGAGGACACCAGTCACGTTGGGTTGGGGCCGCCCTCGTGACCTTGTTTGGCCTTAAACAGTTCTTCGTAGGCCTGTCTCACACAGTCCCATTCTGAGGGGTCAGGGTCGCAGTGTGGACCCTCCCGCAGGGTCTGCCTGGTGGGCTTAGGCCAGCGGCCGGTGAGGGGAAGCGTGAGTGAATCAGCTGAACCTCGGCTCTGGGGCAAGTCCCAGGGTGACAGGCTGACTGTGTCCTGGGAGCCCCAGCTTGGGGTAGAGCCCTCCCGGGCCCGGTCCATGGGTGCTGGTGGCGACCTCTCCATCCGCCTTCTCCTGGGCAGCTTGTGGGCACAGCGCGGCGGGCCAAGACCCGGCCCCTGGAGCAGGTGGTGCCGGGGGCTCCTCTGTGTACCTTCCTGGCCCCTGGATGGCACGTGCTATACACACGCATGTATTTCCCAAAGACGAGCTGGCGCTGAAGGCTCCAGAAGCCGGTGAGAGACCACAGGGATCCTTGGAGGGGCTGCAGCCATGAGGATGCTCCCTCTCTGCAGACCCAGGGACGACCAGTTTTCTACAGCTTGAAGAGGCTGCTGTAACTGCGGCCCTGGAGCTGTCTTTGTCTCAGGCCTCGACGCTATCTGTAATAATGGCCTGACTCTTCTTCTAACTCCCGTTTTAACTCAGTGCGGATCTTGGGCTCAAGTGTAAAACCCCAAACTATAAAACTTTTATGAAAAAAACATAGGAGAGTATCTTCAGGATATTGAACTAAAGCGTTCTTAGACTTGACACTAAAAACAAAATCTATAAAGGGAAAATATTGGTAAATTAAAGTTCATCCAAATTTAAAACCTGACTCTCTGAAAGTTCTCCTCGAGAAGAAGGAAAGTGAAAATATTGTGTGGGGGATTATTTTTGAAAACAGCATTAACCAACCAACAAACAACTTGTGTCTAGAATACAGAAAAAACTGTCAGAACTGAAAACTAAAAAACAAGCCCCCAACCAATCCACGGACAAAGTAGGAAGAAACATTTCACAGACAGAGATATACAGATGGCAAATGAGCCCATAAAAAGATGCTCAACATAATTAGCCACTGGGGAAATGCAAATTAAAACCACTGTAAGATATCACCACGTACCTATCCAAAGTGGCTAAAATGAAAGAGTAAGGACATTATATTCTGGAGGGGATGCCCAGATACTGAGCAATCCATAGCCCTGGGGGTTGTGGAAGGTGGCAGCCGCTCTGGAAAACAGTTCGGTCCTTTCCCTAAACATCCGAGCACCACCCAAGCCAGTGATGGATGGCACTTCTGGGCATGCACTGCAAAGAACCAGCGACTTTTGTTCACACGAAGCCTGCACGTGGATGTCGGAGCGGCTGTGGGGGCTGAAAGCCTGAGTCTATCCAGGTGTCCTCTGATGGGTGACATTCAGCCCACTCTGGTCCTTCCACGCCGTGGGTCACAACTCAGCGATGCGGACAGAGAACAGATTAGCAGTCTCCAGGAGTTAAGGGGGTGGGGGCAGAAGGAAGGGGTGGTGCCTAAAGGACGTCCCAAAGGATGCTTCTGGAAAGGTCCTGAGTCCTCTTTCAGTGTGAATGTTCTGGGTGTGATATTGTGCTACTGTGTTGTAAGATGATACTGGGTAAAGGGCCCACAGGGTCTCTGTGTGTATTATCTCTTACATGTGAACCTACTATTAGCCACCAATGCAATGCTTATTTAAAAATTAAAAAAAAAAAAAAAAAGCGCCAGTCACAGGCCAGCCTCCCTGGAATGGGGAAGATGTGGGATGTGAGGACAAGAGGAGCTCCAGGGGCCCCTAGAGTCTGTCCAGCATGGGCAGGAGGCCTACATGGGCAGACAGAGCTGCAGGGTCCCAGTTGCAGGGATCTACAGGAGCCTTGGGGAAGCTGGGGTCCCCGTTGGCATCGGGGAGCCCCTGGTGGACAGTCAAAGGTGGGTTTGGCCGGAGGAGATGAAGCTCTGCAGGGTCTGCAGGTGCCCAGGTGAGGACGCCTGGGAACTGGCACTGGAACCGTGGTCCTGGTTCCTGTTACTGCAGGGGTCCGAGCTTTCCCCTGATGCCTGGGTTCTCTGCACACTCCAAGGAAGTGGGGCGGAGCCCTGCGTGGCGGGAGGAGGGGGAGGGGTAAGGATCCTCCAGTTGCCCGGGGCACAGCTGGCTTCTCGGGCTTCCAGGTCCCCAGGGCTTTCCTGCTGGACGTGGATCCGTGCATGGCCGTCCTGGTGTCCCCTGCTATCAGGCTCCGGAGCTGCTGTTACAAAGTGCCAAACACTGGGGGCATAAAGCAGCAGAAATTTGTCCTCTCACAACGCTGGAGGACAGGTGTCTGAAGTCAGGGTGTCAGCAGGGTGGGCTCCCTGCAGAGGCTCCAGGGGAGGGTCCTCCTGCCCCTCTGGCTCTGGAGGGTCCGTGTGGCTGTAGCCCATCACTCTGGTCTCTGACCCATCTCCACGTGACCCCGCCCATGTCCGTGTATCTCTCTCCTTCTTCTGAGGACACCAGTCACTGGGTTTGGAGCCCCCCCCAGTCCCATCTTGGGATGTTACTTTATTTACATCTGCAATGACTCTCTTCCCAAAAAGGTTACAATCTGAGGTTCTAGTGGATGTGGACTGGGGGAGACACTCTTCAACCCACTGTATCCCTCCCACCAGCCTTTGGGGTCCCTGAGCCTTGGGGAGCCCCTCCTTCCTGCTGGCAAGAGCCATGGGGAACCGGCTTATCTCCACGCACCGGCACCTCCCCGGAGGACAGCTCCCGTCTGAGCCCGGAGGTGCTCGTACATCATAGCTGAACCACTTCTAGAGCCGATAAAATGTGAGGGCTGCAGAAAAGTGCACTTAGATGCTGCACAAGTGATTTTTTTTAATAAAAAGGAAAGCCCTCATAAAACCCCATAATTATCCTCTCCCAGATGTCCTCTGTGCACTTGGGCCGGTGAGCGCCTGCAGGGGAGGGATGTGGTCCTGGGAGCAAGCTCTCGGGGGAGTGGGCACACCTGCCTGTGAGCTGGGGGTGCAGCCTCGCAGGGCAGGGTCAGCGTCTGCACCCGGCCACGTGCATGTTTGCAGCGGTCGAGGTGCGTCCGAGAACCGTGGTTCACTCACGCACCAGTTCATTCGCTCATCCAGCGGCATCCCCTGTGGGGAGGGCCCCTGCAGACGTGGGCTGGAGGACATGGAGGGAGACTCTTGTATAGGGCATGTACCCACTCGAGGGAGTGGGTGCTTTCATGAAGCGCACACCTGAGTTTTCGCATGTTGCATGCGTGCTCGTGTGTGCACCAGCGTGGAATGGCTTTACCAGTGCCTCCCGGGTACCAGGCTGGTAGCAGGCTTCTCACAGAGGTGTGAGCAGGCAGTCCTCTCCCTCCCCACCAGCGTCAGAGGCACCATCTGTGTCCCTGCGGCTCTTTTCTGCATAAGCTCCTCACTACCAGACCGCGTAGCTGGCAGGGACTGGGACAGGCAGAGCCTGGGTAGCCCTTCCTGGGTGCCGGGGTAGGGGGTGGGGGCTCACACCCATCAGTCCTGCTTGTGGCTCTCACCTAACCCTCACCACCTCCCTGAGCAGGGAACATTGTGCCCATTGCCCAGATGGGGAAAGTGAGGCTGCCTGGGGTCTCAGAGGCAAGTCCTAAGTGCCTCCGCCAGCCCTGTACCCTGGACCTGTGCCCCGCCTCCCACAGCTCCCTACCTGCGCAGGGGAGGCGGGCAGCCACCCTGCTTCAGCTTCACCCCTCAGCCTTGGCTCTTGGCTCCTGGCCTTGAAGTTGTTGGTACTGTTGGGTTCAGGGTGAGGCCTTTGGACACACTTTCTGGGTGCAGTGGCCCCTGGTCTTAGTGGTACAAGTGAGGAAGCTGAAGGCAGAGAATGGAAGCTGAGGTGGGCAGAGACCTCCCCAGAAGCCGGTTCTGCCTTCAGCCTCCAGGCTTGGGGGCCCCCCATGAGGTCCAGGCTGGGAGCCCGAGGCTGGCTGCCCAGGTTCAGAGACGCCCATCCACCACCACCCACTGCTCCTGCCGGACGGCTACAGTCAGCCCTCAGGCCGGGGAGCAGATGCCCACCCCGCATCCCTTGGTGGGGATCTATGCCCTGAGCACCTGGAGCAGACCCGGGCCTCTGGTCCATCCGGGGGCCTCTCCTGGCTCCTAGCCAGGGTGGGCTGTGGGCACTGCGCAGCTGTGGGCCAGAGAGAGCGTCCATCACTCGGCCGGGGTGCGGAAAGAGTCTTGCTGCTCCCGTGGAGCCTGTGGCGGGCCCTCTGGGGGGGCTGACAAAGCCCCCCTGCTCTCGGCCAGCCCTCGTGGACTTGGAACATTTCATTTGTTTGGCAAAGTGACATGCTGACGGGACGCGCTTCAGCAGCGACTGGGGAGATGAAGCTGGGTTGTCGCCTCTGAGCAGGCGGGAGCCGCGCCGTCCTGAGATGTTCCTGTAATTGCTCATGTTCTCCTCAGGGTCCCCTCGGCCGCCTGGATCCAGCGCGGCGGTTGACAAATCCTGCACCGCCATTCGATAGGCTGGCCTCTGGCCCTGCGGCCCTTTAATGGCCCAGCAGTCCGCGCTCTGCACACCCACTCAGACAGCGGCTCAGAGCACAGCCCAGTCATGGCTCTGACTGAGGGGCTGGGCTCCCAGTGGGGTGGGGCAGCAAGGGCAGCCCTGAGAACACCGAGGCCCTCGTGAGGACAAGCAGGTTGGTGTCCTGCCCTACAGCAAGTCCCCGCAAGCCCACCCGCTGCCCTCCAGTCCTCCTCCAGGGCCCTGGGCATCTCTCTGCGCAGGGACCTCTGCTGGTCAGCCCCACCCTGGCCACTGCCCATGGGACTCCTTCCCCATCTTGCCTTTGGACTGCAGCCCCTCACCTCCCTCCCACTGCCCCTGCTCTCAGGATTTGTCATTCTGCCTCGAGGGTCTGAATGTGGAGGTCCCGACTCTCACAGGACCCCCAGGGGGCCCCAGGGACACAGAAGGGCTTCAGAGTGCCAGGCTCTCCTCATGGAGCCCGTCAGAGGCCCTCTGAGAAGGAGTTTGACAAATACTGTACCCGCCCCCAACACAGTGATTTCCAGACCAGGGGCTGGCAGGGCTGCCCTGCCTCCTGTCTGCCGAGGGGTCTGCGCAGAGTGTGGCCAGCGCACAGTCGGAGATGAGCAGAGAACAGGAGTGGGGCCGGAGTGCCAAGGAGGCGCCCACGGCAGACGGGCCCTGCCTGGCCACACGGCCAGTGCCCGTCACACAGGCTGGACTGCGAGGCCCAACTGACGCAGACCAGGTGGGAAAGCCTGCCGGGACCAGGGAGGGAAGGGCTGCGGAGTGGGCTGAGCAGCTTTGCAATGGAGGGGGCGACCACGTATCTCCATGCATCCTACAGGCAGGTGGGGGTTGTGGCAGGAGAGGGCAGGGCCTGGGGTTGACCTCGGAGGTGGCTGTGACAGCCGACCCTGCTCAGGCACAGTCCGCACACCCGTGGACCCATTCCTCCCAGCTCTGTAGGGGGCAGAATGCTCAGTAAACACACGGACTGAGAAAATTACCTTCCTCCTGTTTCCTTAACGCAAGCTCCTGGTAGAAAGTCTGGAAAATCCAGGGAAGGGCCATGGTAAGCGTGAGGTCACGTGCCCAGAGAGTTTGCAGGTGGCAGCTGTGGCCACCACAGGGTGCCTTCTTCAGGCTTCTTTTATTTATGAGCTTGTTTGCTTTTCATTTGTCGTAAAGCACACGTAACGCCAAACTTACCACCTGAACCCTTCTAAGCGCACAGGTCCGTGGCCCTGTGTATCCTTGTGTTGCCATGCAGCTGTCCTCCCTCCCAACTCTAGAACTTTTCCATCTTCCCAGACTGAAGCTCCGTCCCCATTAAGCCCTCGCTCCCCGTCTCCCACCCCCCCTCCACCCGTGTCCTATGTCTTGTCTCTATGAGCTTGTGGACTCTGGGCTCCTTGCCTAAGTGGAGCCGTCCAGCGTTTGTCCCGTGGCGACCAGCTTATCTCATGAGCCTAGTGTCCTCGAAGTCCATCCACGGCGTGGCAGGGGACAGAGTCCCTCCTGTCTTGCCCGTCGTGTGGGTGGACCGTGGTGGGACCACACCCACCTGCTGATGGACACGGGCGGCTCCACCTTCGGGCATCAGTGAGTCGCGCTGCTCTGAGCTCGCCTGCACACAGCACACTCCCGTGTTTGCGCCCCATCCACTCCCCGTGAGACTGGTCCGAAGTGACCAGAGCCTGGCGGTGGTGCTGGGTCGATTCTCCCACGTTGCGTGTGGTCGGGTTGGTGAGTTGCTCCCTGCATTCCTGATTATGAGCAATTTGATGGGCAAATTTGTTCAAAAGCTTTGTTTGCCTTTCAGACCATCTCCTCTGACAGAGTCGGCGGCGTAGAATTACTGGGTCAGCCCTTCTGATCAGGATGATGTCCGCATGAACTGTCAAGTTGCTTCTGGGAAGAGGAGCGGACGGTCTACACTCCCCCAGGGCCCAGCGGAAAAATTAATCCACACACACTCGATAGGCAGAAGGGCATCTTGGTGCTGTTTCT
This sequence comes from Neotragus moschatus, assembly GCA_006410615.1. Taxonomy (NCBI): domain Eukaryota; kingdom Metazoa; phylum Chordata; class Mammalia; order Artiodactyla; family Bovidae; genus Neotragus; species Neotragus moschatus. The sequence goes on along the minus strand of SJYA01001966.1, from coordinate 273,040 downwards.
ATTTTCATTTCTTTCATTACTTGGGAGGATAACTGATTTATCTCCATGTGTGTGTCTGGCATTTGTGAGTCCTATTTTCTGGAGTGTCTTTTCATGCATTTTGCTCATTTTTCAGCATGGGACTTGGTATTTTTCTTATCAATTTCTAGGAGCTCTTTATATAATTAGAAGTCAGCACTGCTGTAATTGCTACAAACGTTTCCTGCCCTTCCTTCACCATGTAGTTTTTGGTTATGATTTTGTGTATAGAAATGTAATTTCTGGTATCAGATCATGGGCTTTGTGGTCCTTCCTTGCCTGTAGGAAGCCCTTACGAGGGTGGGGGGAGCAAATCTCATTCAAGTTTCCTTCTGGTTAATTCAGAGGTATCATCAAAAATTCAGAGCAAACCTGGGCCAAGGAAAACACTCAGCCTGAATCCCCTCCTGGCTCCCCGTGGCCTGGAGCGGACAGGATCCCTGTGTGATCATCAGGGCTTTTCTGCAATTCTCTGTCCCCCTAACTCAGAAAACCTCCTGAACATCGAGGCTTTTTTCTCCCATGAGGACCGCTCAACCCCCCCAGACATGGCTCCTGCCTGCCCCACCCTGGGCTAGGGCCAGACCTCTCACACTGCTACCCTTGAACTTCCTCAAGATCACTGCTTCTTAACAACTGATTTTTGCCAAGGCACAGTCGCGTGCCTACCCTGGGTCTAGCACACAGTAGGTGCTTATAAGAAGCCGGGGCTACACTGCACCTTACGAGGTCTGTAAGCTCTCTTCACAGCCTGTCGTAACCGGGGCTTGTAAAAAAGCCTCATTTACTGTTGTTTTTGAGTCACAATTCTGAGAGTTCCCAGCAGATACACACCTGAATGGAATGTTGAGCTTCATCCTCTGGGCCCAGCTGATGAAGAAGGAGGGGGGATACTCAAAACTGCTTCCTTTTCGGTGTCCTAACACCCCCTGGAGTTGGTGATGGACAGGGAAGCCTGGTGTGCTGCAGTCCACGGGGTCGCCAAGAGTCAGACATGACTGAGTGACTGAACTGAACTCCGTACCCCTTGGATCACTGTCCTCCCTTGAGGGGTCCAGCGCTTGGATGGTGAGCAGGGTCTTCCTTTGTCAATCTCAACCCCTCCCCAGATGTCTTTCCAAATGTGAAAGAAAGTATTCGTTGCTCAGTCGTGTCTGACTCTTTACAAGTGCATAGACTGTCACCCGCCAGGCTCCTCTGTCCATGGGATTCTCCAAGCAAGAATGCTGGAGTGGGTTGCCATTTCCTTCTCCAGGGGATCTTTCCCAACCCAGGGATCAAACCTGTGTCTCTCACACTGCAAGTGGATTCTTCACCGTCTTGTCTGAGCCACTAGTGAAGCCCTGTCTTTCCAAGGCTGATTCTAAATGCATTGCCCCACTTCTGTCGTTATTCAGCCGCTCAGACATGTCCAACTCTCTGCGTCCCCATGGACTGCAGCACACCAGACTTCCCTGTCCTTTACTATCTCCTGGAGCTTGCTCAAACTTATGTCCATTGAGTCTGTGATGCTATCCAACCACCTCATTCTCTGTCGTCCCCTTCTCCTCCTGCCTTCAATCTTTCCCAGCTTCAAGGTCTTTTCTAATAAGTCAGCTCTTTACATCAGGGGGCCAAAGTATTGGAGCTTCAGCATCAGTCCTTCCAATGAATATTCAGCATTGATTTCCTTTAGGATGAACTGGTTGGATCTCCTTGTCCAAGGGGCTCNTCCTGCCTTCAATCTTTCCCAGCTTCAAGGTCTTTTCTAATAAGTCAGCTCTTTACATCAGGGGGCCAAAGTATTGGAGCTTCAGCATCAGTCCTTCCAATGAATATTCAGCATTGATTTCCTTTAGGATGAACTGGTTGGATCTCCTTGTCCAAGGGGCTCTCAAGAGTCTTCTCCAACACCACAGTTCAAAAGCATTAATTCTTCAGTGCTCAGCTTTCTTTATGCTCCAACTCTCACATCCATATGTGACTNTTTACTAGTTAAAGTAAGGGAATGTTAGGTGTCTCAGATGGTAAAGAATCTGCCTGTGATGCGGGAGGCCTGGGTTCAATCCCTGGGTTGGGAAGATTCCCTGGAGGAGGGCATGGCAACCCACTCCAATGTTCTTGCCTAGAGAATCCCCATGGACAGAGGAGCCTGGCGGGCTACAGTCCCTAGGGTTGCAAAGAGGTGGACGTGACTGAATGACTAAGCACAGCACAGGACCAGATATTTTTAATTATACAAATTCAGCCGAAGCACAAATGTGTAAGTAAAGATGTCATGAAAATGAATTGCTTGATGTACATCACTTCCTATGTTTCAAGCATAACAGTGAAAGAAAAAATAAAACATTCACTTTGTAAAATTTCTGCTGCCTGATGCTTGTCTAAATGCATATGACGTAAAAATAGTTACCAGGGGAAAATCTTAAGATGATGGCGAGCTATGTTTAATAACATGCTATGTCTGCCTGAAATAGTGTCCAGACTGTTCTACAGTGAGATGAACTTCAGAAATAGTCATTGCTGAGTAAAAATTTATGTCATTATGGGTTCTTATATGGTATTGAGAGACTAAATGTATCTGAATCTGTTAATAAACAAGCTCTTTTTGCCACTTTGAAAAAATTGTCCTTTAATGCAGGACATGCCTATAAAAATTGTGAGATGATGTATGGATAAAATTTGTTCATCTGCTGCAGAATGCTGGTATGTGACAGACCATTCACAGCTGTTTGCCTCTTAGTTTTCTCTTTAATAGAAAGGAGACATGGTTTATATGTCAATATACATAAGCAAAGCTACCAAAAGTAGTGAGGGGCACAACTTTGTATTCTAAGTATACAAGGAAAAATAGAATGTGTTTTGCTAATGAAAAAGGAGAGTAATTTTGTCGTAAAGTAAGATGACTGGCTGTTTCAAAATAAGAAAACATAAAAACACAGACCAAAACCTGAATGGATATAGAAAGCTGTATTAATAGAAGATTCTTCAAAAAAAGAATTTTATGTGTGTTCAAGCTGTGTTTGAATGAATTTGTTTATAAGGTTTTAAAATATAAACTCAATAGTCTACTGACGGTAAAACTAGAGTTTGGTTTTCCTTGTTGTAACAACAATCTTTTTTTGGATTACTGGTCTGTCCTTCATGAGAGATTGTAAAAGGTTTTTCTTTACATTTTGAGTAATTTCCATACTAAATAGATTCTAGGCCTTGTCAGAATCATTTCTTGTGTTTTGTTTTAATCTTGCTATGTCTTTGATTACTTAAGAGAAGTTATGTATAATTTCATAGACATCACAGGTCCTACTTAATCNTTGTAACAACAATCTTTTTTTGGATTACTGGTCTGTCCTTCATGAGAGATTGTAAAAGGTTTTTCTTTACATTTTGAGTAATTTCCATACTAAATAGATTCTAGGCCTTGTCAGAATCATTTCTTGTGTTTTGTTTTAATCTTGCTATGTCTTTGATTACTTAAGAGAAGTTATGTATAATTTCATAGACATCACAGGTCCTACTTAATCGTGTCCAAAACTTTTGGCCTTTTTGACAACTTTCTCAAATCAAATCCTAACTGAAAATTTGACCTCAAACTGTCCTTGAGATTTTCCAACAGGTTTCCAAAATCTTGAAGGATCTGTTTGTCAACTTGTAAAGGAAGGAATTCATAAAAATAATTTGGTTTACTTACTATGTTGAATTGCCTGAAAAACATTGGGAAAATGTTATTAGCATAGATCTTTCAGAAATGATTGAAGTCCATAGAAATGCCTTAACACTCTTGTTTTCTACCATATTTCCAGTACAATGTTATCAGTCATCATTTCAGCTATTATTTCAAATGTTGCATGCCACAGAAATAACCAAAGTTTCTTGTCAAATGAACTCTCATTCGCTTAACAACCATTTTAGGTCTCTTGTCCTCCACAAATAGTTTTTGGTTTACTCTATTCTCTGATAGCATTTGGAGTCAGAGTGCTCCATCTTCATAAAAAGGGACTATCTCAGAGATCCAAGGAAAGAACCATGGCAGGTGTTCTGGTAGAGAAGCTTTTGATATCATTGCTTAAATAACTTTGAGATCAGCCCATTGGACTGAGTCTGGAGATTCAGAAGTCTAGTGGAGAAGAAGATGGGCCTATAAAACTGC
>SJYA01001966.1:244444-268606 GCA_006410615.1 Neotragus moschatus | reverse complement strand
GTTCTACAGTGAGATGAACTTCAGAAATAGTCATTGCTGAGTAAAAATTTATGTCATTATGGGTTCTTATATGGTATTGAGAGACTAAATGTGTCTGAATCTGTTAATAAACAAGCTCTTTTTGCCACTTTGAAAAAATTGTCCTTTAATGCAGGACATGCCTATAAAAATTGTGAGATGATGTATGGATAAAATTTGTTCATCTGCTACAGAATGCTGGTATGTGACAGACCTTTCACAGCTGTTTGCCTCTTAGTTTTCTCTTTAATAGAAAGGAGACATGGTTTATATGTCAATATATGTAAGCAAAGCCACCAAAAATAGTGAGGGGCACAACTTTGTATTCTAAGTATACAAGGAAAAATAGAATGTGTTTTGCTAATGAAAAAGGAGAGTAATTTTGTCGTAAAGTAAGATGACTGGCTGTTTCAAAATAAGAAAACATAAAAACACAGACCAAAACCTGAATGGATACAGAAAGCTGTATTAATAGAAGATTCTTCAAAAAAAGAATTTTACGTGTGTTCAAGCTGTGTCTGAATGAATTTGTTTATAAGGTTTTAAAATATAAACTCAATAGTCTACTGACTGTAAAGCTAGAGTTTGGTTTTCCTTGTTGTAACAACAATCTTTTTCTGGATTTCTGGTCTGTCCTTCATGAGAGATTGTGAAAGGTTTTTCTTTACATTTTGAGTAATTTCCATACTAAATAGATTCTAGGCTTTGTCATAATCATTTCTTGTGTTTTGTTTTAATCTTGCTATGTCTTTGATTACTTAAGAGAAGTCACGTATAATTTCATAGATATCACAGGTCCTACTTAATTNTCCATACTAAATAGATTCTAGGCCTTGTCAGAATCATTTCTTGTGTTTTGTTTTAATCTTGCTATGTCTTTGATTACTTAAGAGAAGTTATGTATAATTTCATAGACATCACAGGTCCTACTTAATCGTGTCCAAAACTTTTGGCCTTTTTGACAACTTTCTCAAATCAAATCCTAACTGAAAATTTGACCTCAAACTGTCCTTGAGATTTTCCAACAGGTTTCCAAAATCTTGAAGGATCTGTTTGTCAACTTGTAAAGGAAGGAATTCATAAAAATAATTTGGTTTACTTACTATGTTGAATTGCCTGAAAAACATTGGGAAAATGTTATTAGCATAGATCTTTCAGAAGTGATTGAAGTCCATAGAAATGCCTCAACACTCTTGTTTTCTACCATATTTCCAGTACAATGTTATCAGTCATCATTTCAGCTATTATTTCAAACGTTGCATGCCACAGAAATAACCAAAGTTTCTTGTCAAATGAACTCTCATTCGCTTAACAACCATTTTAGATCTCTTGTCCTCCACAAATAGTTTTTGGTTTACTCTATTCTCTGATAGCATTTGGAGTCAGAGTGCTCCATCTTCATAAAAAGGGACTGTCTCGGAGATCCAAGGAAAGAACCATGGCAGGTGTTCTGGTAGAGAAGCTTTTGATATCATTGCTTAAATAACTTTGAGATCAGCCCACTGGACTGAGTCTGGAGAGTCAGAAGTCTAGTGGAGAAGAAGATGGGCCTATAAAACTGCTAAGCCAAGAGCAAGCAGAATAAGAATTAATTACATGGGACTAAGTGGGCTGAGTGCCGAAGAACTGATGCTTTTGAACTGTAGTGTTGGAGAAGACTCTTGAGAGTTCCTTGGACTGAAAGGAGATCTAACCAGTCCATTCTGAAGGAGATTGGCTCTGGGATTTCTTCAGAAAGAATGATGCTAAAGCTGAAGCTCCAGTACTTTGGCCACCTCATGCGAAGAGTTGACTCATTGGAAAAGACTCTGATGCTGGGAGGGTTTGGTAGCAGGAGGAGAAGGGGACGACAGAGGATGAAATGGCTGGATGGCATCACTGACTTGATGGACGTGGGTCTGAGTGAACTCTGGGAGTTNTCTTCGGAAGGAATGATGCTGAAGCTGAAGCTCCAGTACTTTGGCCACCTCATGCGAAGAGTCGACTCATTGGAAGACTCTGATGCTGGGAGGGTTTGGTGGCAGGAGGAAAAGGGGACGACAGAGGATGAAATGGTTGGATGGCATCACTGACTTGATGGACGTGGGTCTGAGTGAACTCTGGGAGTTGGTGATGGACAGGGAGGCCTGGCATGCTGAGATTCATGGAGTTGCAAAGAGTCGGACATGACTGAGCGACTGAACTGAAGTGATCTGATAAAGGGTGGTTATAGTTCTTTGAGGGACATTGCTTGTTCTATGATGTTCCATTTTCTGGATATAAAAAATGAAACTTCTGTCCCTTATTTCTTATCTATACTTGTATCAATGAATAGATTATATTTTTATAGACAGAAATAAAACATTTATGTTGTCTCCCTGCCTGACTCCTCCAGAATTCAAAGCCACTGCTCAGTATTTTTATTTTCATAGTCTTGTAATTATTTGTGAATGTTCAGTAAGAATCTGTCCTCCTTGAGACAGGACATAAGTAGAAACATTGGTTATATAACAAAGGTTTTGACTGGAAAGTGGTATCTGGAAACGATGACCAAACAATTTCGAAGAACTAAAAGCTGACTTCATGGGCCAATGGTTACAAAGCCCTCTTGGGTACCTGGTGTACACAGCTCCCAGCCTTACAGATGAATGAGCGAGGTCACTTTCTGGCAGGCCCAGAAAACTGAAGATATTTTGGAGACCTTGAGAAGAGAAGAATTCACCCAAACCTTTAGGGATCACAGGCAAAATCTAGTGATGGGTTCTCGGCTTGGCTTCCTGGACTTGAGAGACTTAAAAGTTCAATCTGAGATTCCTAATGTAAAGTTCCAGCAAAGTGAGCCAGGAAAGGCTTTTGTGATCTGTTANTTGAGAAGAGAAGAATTCACCCAAACCTTTAGGGATCACAGGCAAAATCTAGTGATGGGTTCTCGGCTTGGCTTCCTGGACTTGAGAGACTTAAAAGTTCAATCTGAGATTCCTAATGTAAAGTTCCAGCAAAGTGAGCCAGAAAAGGCTTTTGTGATCTGTTACCATTCTGTAACATGGGCTTCCCTGATGGCTCAGACAGTAAAGAATCTGATTATAGTGCAGGAGACCTTAGGTCTGATCCCTGGGTTGGGAAGATCCCCTGGAGAAGGGAGTGGCGATCCACTCCAGTAGTCTTGCCTGGAGAAGCCCATTGACGGAGGAGCCTGGTGGGCTACAGTTCATGGGGTCTCAAAGAGTCAGGCAGGACTGAGCGACTCACACTACTACTATATCATCCTTATAGCACTTTCTTAAATAATCTGGCCAAATCTAATGAAACTAGACTAATTTTGTAAACAAAAATGACATTACTCTGACTTTTGTTGTTCAGTCGCCCAGTTGTGTCTGATTCTTTATGACCCCATGGACTGCAGCACGCCAGGCCTCCTTGTCCCTCACCATCTCCCAAATTTGCCCAAGTTCATGTTCGCTGCATTGGTGATGCCATCCAGCCATCTCATCTTCTGACGCTCTCCTCTCCTTCTGCCCTCAATCCTTCTGACAAGTATTTGGGGTTGATCATCTTTGATCAAAAAGGCAGGTGATGGTAGAGATAAATTTTATGTTTCAGTAGAAAATGAAAATCTGCATTGTGGGTTATTAGATTCTAATCCTGTTCACTGCCTTTGAGCTACTTTCACCTTTTTGTAAACTGGATCCTGCCATCTTGCGTATTTTGTCAGACAATGACGTAACGTTTCCATTTTTCTCCCATCCTCCTGAGTTGACATCACTGAGAACAAAAACTGCCCTTTCCTGGAAGCCCTGCATGCTGAAGCCAGGTGATTTGTTATAACATCTGAGGATTTATCACCGCACCGGGCGGGCCAGACAGGAAGCTCATGAGAACGTGGTGTCTCAAGCTAGGCAAGTAACTGATGTTATCTCCACCTTCACTCCACCGCTAAGACGCTTTGACTCCAGCATCTGGAAACTGTGGGACTGTTCTCTGGACTCAGAAAACAGTCTGTTCCAACCATTCATCTGCATTTCTCTCTTTTCATAGATACTCTTCCCATCTGAAGCCTGACTGCTCTTATCCTCCAGCAAGCATCCTCCACTACCAAGTGCTGACAGGGGTTCAACTGCCGCTCCGCGAACAAAGGTGATCGAACGAGAAGTGGGCGTACCTGGTACAGAACAAAGAAGGGGTCTCTTCCATCCTTGAACAAGCAGAGGGGCTCACAGAGACTCCCTCCTTGACCAGAATCTGGTCCATCTCCGTGGAGGCCTTCTTTCACTAGGCAAGCACTTCGCATGTCCTCAAGAGCCCAGGCGTAGGAAGAATTCTACAACAATCCTACACACAAACTGGATTATCTAGCATCCCCTCCGTTGACATCTAGTCAAATCCCTGATCAGCTGTGATCAGGTCTGATCGGTCTCACACAAGGTCTGATCACCTGGCCTGCCTTTAGCAAGAGTCCTGTTAGGTCTGTTTCAACAGAGACTACTTCCTGTAATCCCTAACATTTCCTCTTAGTAAGTTTCCATCCATACCCCCACTTGCTCCTTGCCTTGCTCCTGCTGCATTTGGAGTTGAGTCTGATTCTGTACTGAAGTTTACTACAGAGAAAAACAAAAAATCTGTTTTTAACCCTTCACCTCCCATCCAGCTCTGATTCTCTCTGATACAGGTGTTGGGAAGGGCTGGCCCTGAGCCTGACATGTGGGAGGGACCAGCTCCAGGCAGGAAGCCCCAGGCAGGCACCAGAAAACCCACTGCCTTGGCAGGCTGTCTGGTCCGGGGGTCCCATCACCCCATGGGGAAGACTTCTGGGCAGGATTTCATGGTCCTGTTCCCAGCCCTGGGCCGTGGAGGGAGGGTCTCGGGTGCAAGCTGGAGCCTGGAGTGTTTGTTCTGTCGTCTGCACACGGGATGGCCAGGGCTTGTCTGAAGGCACATGGGGACAGGGACAGCCGGAGTGGGACTAGAAGCGGGAGACCTCCCTCTGCCCGGCTGCAGCCGTGGCCCTCCCCCTGCGGACTGGCTCCCTACTGCCCTCGGATGCTGAGGCTGTAGCACCTCTGTCCCCTGGAAGCTGGCTCTGGGGCTGGGTGGGGAGCAGCCAGGGCCCTTTCCAGGCGGGAGTTTAGGCCAACATGCTTTCCTCGTAGCATCCCTTACTCTGGGGCAGGTTTCTTGTTTACCTGTGGGGTGCAGGTGTCTACTGCCTGTCCTGCTCCCTGGAGAGTGCACCCGTGTGGTCATGGATCTCCAGCATCTTGCCCACCCTGTGGGCTTTCTGTTCCCAGGACGGGTCTGATGTGTGTGGACAAGCGGTGATCAGATCTCTCCCTGAGTGCAGACCATGCAACTCCATGATCTCCAGAAGGAGATGGAGGGCACACCTTCGTTGGGCCTCTGGGCACTGTGACTGGAGAGCTCGGGGCTTTGGGAGGGACATTTCATCTGCTTTTGAGACTAAGACAGTGTGTAGGAGTGCTGTTTGTGTCTAGTCACATACTAATCACAAGTGATTCTTATCTTTCAGAATGGGTCCTGTAGGACCTCCCCCTAATGAGTTTATTCTCCTGATTTGTGTGACTTTCATGTTTCTGCAGAGTAACAAGGATTTAAAAATGATACAATTTGCACTGGGTATCAACTCAGTTTGGCTTTGGAAAATGTCTCAATTAAATTCTTGATAAATGTTCGCCGCCTGACACAAACAGCCAACTCATTGGTAAAGACACTGATGCTAGGAAAGCTTGAGGGCAGGAGCAGAAGGGGCCAACAGAGGATGAGATGATTGGATGGCATCACTGACTCAGTGGACATGAACTTGGGTGAACTCCTGGAGATGGTAAGGGACAGAGAGGCCTGGCGTGCCGCCGTCCATGGGGTTGCAGAGTCTAACATGACTTAGCGACTGAACAACAAAATGTTCCCAAAGAACAGAAGAGGCGGCTGGTAGGTCAGGGGCAACCGTGTGAATTTCTGGTCTTCTCGTGCTTTTATTGAGGCATTTCTTTACCCACTTCTTCACTAGTGATGCTACAAGTGTCAAGGTGTGTAAGTCTACCATGGAGGGGTACACAGGCTGTATACTGCCCAGCTCAAGAAGTACCAGCTTAAGTGTTCACATAGAACACTGCGTGAGTCATACTTCTTGGAGGTGAGCAGCAGAGGACGTGCACAACTGAGCAAGGGACTTTGTGCCTCCGGGGCCTGTCAGTCATTAGCCATTGGTAGACACTGGCCGCGCTGTCTGCTCTTTCAAGGAACAGTCTGGGGTAGCGGCATGTGATTCAAGCCTTGCTCTAAGACTCTGGCTGGCATTGCTAGAAGATACCACCGATCACAACCCACAGCGCAACCCTTTGTGGGCCAGACAGAGGGACCCACGTGCCTTCTGGGGGCCCATGTGAGCCCTTTTCCCATGTGAGATTCTCAAGCTGGCCTGGCTCCACAGCTTGTCCTGGGCTGCTCAGCAGGTAAATGCTGAGCCCATGGACACCCTGGGGCTGCTCTTCCTTCTCCAGGCATTGCTGATAAATGTGGCTCTGGAGAAAGCCCAGGCAGGGGAGCCAGGATGAAAGATGTCACTTACCAGCCAGGTTTTCATGGGCTTATTTGAATCCGCAGGCCTGGGAACAGGGACTGATGGATCCTTACAGACTCCTGCTGTGTTCATTTCCCACCAAAATGGGGTTCACATCCAGGGCTAAGCAATGCAAATAACTCTGTCTGTCTCCCTCTCTTTTTTGGTTCAGATCACAGAAACGAGTTTGTAGCCATGAGTCTGTTTTCACACTGATGGATGCGAATGAGGCATGCAGGCTGTGTCCACCTCCTGGAGCTTGTGCTTACACCTGGACACGTAAGTGTGACACACGCAAGCACCATGGACGTTCCCTCATACATGTGGGCATGAACTCTGTCACGCTGCCAGCAGCTTACATGTTATGTATCCCTATGGCCAGGCTGCACATGCACAGGATAGGTGCACACACAAGCCCCTGACCAGACCAGTGTGCTCACAGACGTCTGCTCACACTGGCCTCAGGCCACACGTGTCCCCCTGCAAAGAGAAACGTATGGCCTGTGCTTGCACAAGTGTGGACTCACACCGCAGACAGACCCTGCTCTCCAGTGGACGAAGGCTCCCAGTGGTAGAAAGCCAGACACTAAAAGCATCCATAAAAGAACGCTGTCAGAAGTTCGGCAGCAACACTGGTTTCGGTGGTTGTCAGAGTTGAGTAAATAAACCCCAAGAGGCATTTAATATGGGGTCTGCTCACAAAGGGCCAGTCCTGATGAGGAGCAGAAACTGGCATTGCTTTTCAGTCTTCCTTAAAGTGGAGAAAGCCAGGACGAAGGCGGTCTTGGAGTCTCCTAGCCCATCAGCTGGTTCCTTTTCAGGAATAGACGTTGCTCTGTTTCCAGGAAGCCCAACCAGAGCCAGTGAGGACCCTTGAGAGCACCCTGGTACAGGTGGTCCCTGACCCTCCCCACAGCCAGCTCAGGGGCCACAGTACCCACCACAGATGGCGAGGAAGCCGCCTTTCTCCCCGTACCCTCTGAAGTCTGCGTTCATCCTGAGTTCACGGTTTGTAGCCTCTGGCCCTAATCGCCTACTGCCAGGGCTGACTTGTGTCCCTGGAATCCCTGTGCTGAAGTCCTGACCCCAGGACCTCAGGATGGGGCTGTATCTGGAGAGCAGACCTTCCAAGCGGTGATTAAGGCTGAATGGGATCATGAGGATTGGGTCACACTGGCCCAGTCTGACAGGCATCCTTATTTTAAGGGGAGATCAGGACCCAGACAAGGACAGAGGGATGACTACTCAAGGCCACTGGGAGAAGATGGCATCTATGTGACAGGGAGGGTGGCCTCAGGGGTAACCAGCCGTGCTGATGCCATGATCTCCAGAACCGGGAGACAACATGCACCTGTTGTTTAATCCCCCATCTGGGGGCTGTATTATGCAGGCCCTGAGAAACTCCGACACCAGCAGCCCTCAACCCCAAGCTAACCTCCCACCACTGGCCATATATGGAGCCCAACGCCAGCCGTGGCTGACCAACTGCCACCAGCCACACATGGCCATGCCGTTGAATCTTTTAGAGAGACTTAAAGAATTCCTGTCCCTCTGCCTATGTAGTTTCCATCTTCGGGCTCTTCATTCCTGTATCTGATTGATGTTCCTGTCTTGGCATCTTTTCCTTCTGCCTGGAGGGCTCCCTTTAGCATTTCTCGTAGGGCGAGGCAGCAGGTGGTGACATTTTTGCTTTTTATGTCTGAAAAGGTCTGTTGTGCCTTTGTTTCTGAATACTATTTTTGTTGGGTAGAGAATTTTCAGTTGATGGTTTTTTCCTTTCAATACCTTGAAGATGTAGTTCCGTGAGACACTTACGCATCATTTCCAGTGAGAAATCTCCTACATCCTTATCTTGGCTCTTTTATATAAAACATGCCTTTTTCTTTTCCCAGATTTTCTCTCTAACACTGGTTTTGAGTAATTTGGTTTCGATGAGTCATGGTGAATGTTTCTTTGTGTGTGTGTGTTTGTGTGTCTTTTACTTCTTGGATCTGTAGGTTTGTAGTTACCATCACATTTGGAAAACTTGTAGCTTTTACTTCTTTGAATATGATTCCTGTTCTCTTTCCTCCTGGTCTGTCTCTCTTCCCTCTTAAGCACTGTGGACACATCCATCAGGCTGCTGGGAGGCCCTGGCTCGCTGCTGCTCTGCAAATTCTTCGACTCTGTGTCTTTCACTCTGGATAGTTTCTACTGCTCTGCCATCAAGGTCACTAACCTTTTCTCCCCAATCCATCTTTAATCTGATCAATGTACTGTTCACCTCAGACACTGTGGTTTCAGCTTGAGGAGTTTGATTTGGGTTGCAAACTTACACTGCCTGTAGTCCACCCCAAAAAGCTGCCCTGTATTCAGCCAAGGGTCACAGTTACAGTTGGCAGGAGGGGGAACACGGGGATAGGCAACCCCTCTGACAATGTGTTCAGATGGAGCATCATCAGAGGCAACAGCAAGACTGGGGAGCTGGTCAGGGGGCTGCTGCAGGTTCCCAGGTGGAAGACTCAACAGCAGAGGTGGTGAGACAAGCTCGATTTTCTATTTTAAAGTAGAACTGGAAGGACTTTCAGACGGAGGGCAAGGGGGGCCAGGAGAAAGAAAGGCATCTAGCAGTGTTTGAGGACTGGAAATTAAATGATGGGTGGATGCCAGCTTCTCAGTCAGATGGAGGGCCTCCTCAGGACAAGGTGTTCTCATCTGTTCCCCAACTCCACTGGACTGGCTTCTCTGGCTTCTTAATAAAGGAAGACTCCTGGATTCACCGGGTGATCAGAGTTGGAGATGGATACTCAGACCCAAAGGTCAAGAGAAGAAGGATGTCTCCAGAAAGATTGAATTTCCTTCCTCAAGCTTTCAAAGAGATGACCAGACAGGGTGAGCTGCCAGGGTCTGAGAAGCAGGAGAGGGCTGTGGGCTCTCGGTTTCTTCCTGGCCCTCTGTCCTCCTCCTTCCCCCACGAACACAAGAAAACTGGGGTCCCTCCACCAGCCCTAGTTTCCGACTGGAGGTAGGAGGTGCCTCCATCTCTGGTTCCATCCTCGGGACAGTGGTGAGTGCCCACTAGGGCCAGCCCTGGTCTGTCTGAAGGCCTGACTTCTATTCTGAGTCCTGGCCTGGACAACCTCTATCACCACCAATGTTTATTGAGCACCTACTGTGATCTAGGGGTTCTTCAGTGATCCAGACAGACAGGAAGCCACCCTCAGGGGCCATGGCTCAGAGTCATTAGGTGGGCAGACACACAGATGTAACTTCAGGGAAAAGGAAAGAGGCCATAAGGAAGACAAGACATGGCACCAGAGCCGGTAGCTAGACAGTGGCAAGGTGCTAACTGTCCCAGCTGGAAGGGTCTCTGGGACTCTGGACCTGAGGCCTGAGTGGTAAGAAGTCACCTGGGGAGACTGCTAACAATGCATCTCGTTGTCCAGGCCCTTGGTCAGTGGGAAATCCTGTCCCCAGGTCTGTAACCAGATGCTGGGCCCAACGAATGAATGAGTGAATGAATGAGTGAATGAAGGCCTTGAATTAACTCCCTGGCTCGAAAAAGGAGACAGTTACTACCCCATGTTCTCAGGTGAGGAACTGAGCCTGAGCCTGAAGGTTCTAAGCTATCCACATGGTCCTGAGTAAGGGCCCTTTGGACCCCACGGATGCGCCAGCTACTCCCCGGGGTCTGGTTTGCCTCCAGAGCACCGTGCCACCTGCCAGCAGAGCAGATGGTGCCTGCCTGAGGCAGACGGTAGGACTGGCACAGGTTCAGATCTCAGCAGGTGGCCCGGGACTCAGCCTGGCTCCTGCCGTCACTTTGGGCAGCATCAACAGGGCCGCTGGCCCGTGCCTGTCACTCTTGTCTGCTCAGGCTCTGTCCCTGGGCTGGGCTGTGGCCACAGCCTCCTCAAGACAGAGTGGAGAGGAAACAGTTGTCATGCTGAAGCTCAGGCCACCCACGACTGCCAGGAGTCACACCCAAGAAGCTGTTCTGAACACGGTCCTGAATTCCTTGCAGCGGCTGGAAATGTGAGGGTCAGACTGCGAGGCTGGATGGCAGGCTCCTCCCAGAAATCAGCCTGGGAGCCAGCCTGCGGGGGGCTGCCTAGGTGCCGTGTCCCCTAGTTGGGCCCTCAGCCCCGGGCAGCAAACCCTGTGGCCACCCGCCAACGACAGGGCCCTGGGCTCCCTTCCCGCCAGCTCGCTTTCCTGTGCGCAGTGGCTCTGCTGAATAAGTAAATGGGAACGTGTGAGCTCTGTGTGCTCATATTTGATGCTCAAAGAGAAATGTCAGCTGGGGATAGTGTTTGGGGACCATTGAGCTGGAGAGGGCAGCTGAAGCCAGAAAGTGCGACCATCCGTGTGAAAAAATGCACTGAGGGAGAGGCTGAGGTTGGACCTGGTGCTACTGGGTGAGACCCACTTCACACGCATGTGTGCACATGTCTGCACTAGTGCGCACATGCGTGTGTATGCCTGCACGCATATAATACACAGGGGCTCACATCTGCAGTGCACATGGGTACCTAGTTACACACACACGTGCACACGTATGCACATGTAGGCACACAGGGACACACATTTGGGCACACACATGAGCATTCGTGATGGACTTGCTCACATGTGTATACACATATACAAACGCCCAGGCGCTGATACGTTCGTATGCATACAAGCATGCAATCAGGCATGTGTGTGTCCATACTCACATGTGTGTGCATACCAACAGAAACATGTGCACACAATGGCATACGCCCTTGCATACTCCTGGGGTAGCACAGAGGCTTGGCCCCTCACCCTGAATGCCGTCCAGCGAGGGTGCAGCCAGCACAGCCCAAGGAATCACAGTTTCTGCTGATACATTAAACTTGGTCCTCAGTTTCCTCTGCTCCCACAGCAGAGCACATGCTTAGGTCACCGTGGCAGCCAACCTCAAGTCTGCCCTTTGCTTGAATTTCAGCCTCAAGCTGGTGGCACACTTTTGCCTGGTGTGCCTGATCTCAGGGACTGTGGTGTGGGCTGATCTCAAGGGAGGGTCCAAGTTGCTTTGAGAGGCTCCCTCTGCTCAGCAGATGCAAGGAGGAACTGGGTCAGAGACACTGACCATCGCCTGTGCTCCCGAGCCACCAGCAGGTAAAGTGGCCTCTGTCATTGCTCTCTGGCTGCTCCGAGACTCCCTGAGGCCCCGAGGCCGGTGCACCCACCAGGCACTTCTCCCTGAGGATGCCTGCGGTGTCACTGCTGAACCTCCTCTTCTGATCAAGGGCATCACCTCTCACTTAGGTGACATGTAGCCTGATGTCTCTTGGTTTTCAGCACACCCTCAGGGAGGGACACCTGATCTGGAGGAGAGGGAAGAGGGAGCACCCTCAGGCCAGGGTTGACTCCTCCGTTCAGCTGTCTTCCTGAACTAGAAGCGGGGGCTCCTGAACAGTGGGACCAGACATGAACCCAGGGCACGTTCCAGCGAAAGTTCAGGTGGAGCCCGAGTCCTCTGGGCCACCTCCCGAACAAAGATGAAGAAGAATGGAGCTGCATGAGCTGCAGGGAATTCAGCCACCCACCTGCACAGCCCTCCAGTCTGTGTGCCCCCCTGCGGTCCCTCGCTGGTGGGCAGCTGGCAGATGGGCCCCAGGGGCTGACAAGGCAGGTAGTCCAGGGCCGCTGGGCCTGCTAGCCACCTTGCAGGCTGATCTGAGGCCAGCAGGCTGGCTGGGGAGGGATCGGCAGGGAGGGGTGCCCAGGTCAGGGAATCTGCATCTCAAAGAGATAAATGAAAGCTTGCTGTCAGTGTCCCTCCGCACTGGAGGAATTATTTGTCCCTGAGGAAGGGCAGACCACAGCAGAAACGCATTTCAAACATGAGCGGGAGAGATTGCAATCCTCCAGGAACTGTCTGGAAGGGCATTTCTGTGGTGCACTGACCTTCCCGTGGGTGGGTGGCCCCCACCTCGCAGATGGCCCCCAGGGCTCCCACCGCCCACCTGCCTCCCAGCCCATCCCCCAGCTCCGACCTGGGCTTCGCCTGGGACTGGAGAGCTTCACTGTGTCCTAACACAGAAGCGGCAGTGAGAGCCAGTGGGGGAGGGTGGGCTATTCCCACACTGGCAATTGCTCTTGTGAGCTCACAGGTGGCTCTGCCTGCACCTCCCGGGTCTGGTGCTTGCCTGAGCATCTGATCTCTGGGGGTCTGGGGACAGTCACACTGTCAGTCCATGACTGGGTCACTCCAGCTGACAAGCACCACCTCCGCCCAGTCCCTGGACCCAGCACCAGGTGTCCTGCCGTGAGGCTTCAGTTAACAAGTACCGAGTACCCACCCAGTGCCAAGCACTCATCTGGGCCCTTGTGACATCAGTGCAGATGCCCACATCATGGAGTGGACGAGGGACCAGGACTAGGGCACTTGTGGTGTGGGAGGGGCTGCTGAGGGCCATGGAGTCTGGGGGTGTAGGGCAGGAGCATCAGAGTATGAAATACAGTGCATGGGACTAATGTCTTAGCTGGAGTCCTGAATTGACTCTATTACACATGGCCTCCACCTGCAGGGGGTGAAACCATGTTAATAGCTCAGTGTCCATGATCAGGGCCCCGGCTCAGCCCAGCTGCAGCCTCTGCTTGGGCTCTCAGAGGCTGCAGTCCAGGTGTCGGTGGCGCCAGCTCTCATCTGAGGCCTGACCAGGGAGGGTGGGTGTTGGGGGATCCATTGCTCAGGTCTTCTTGGCCAAGGCCATCGCTCCTCCCTGACCATGATGGAAGCTGCCCTCCGTTCCTTGGTGTGTGGTCTTCCCTCCAAGTGGTTTAGCCAAGAGGAGGGAGTCTGTCAGCGAGACAGAAGACCCACTCTCCCGTGACCTAATCACAAAGCCATGTCCCGACACGTCGCCATGTTCTGCTGGTCGGTAGCAAGCCAGGAGGCCAGGCCACACTCAACGGGGGAGGCTGCCAGGGTGCCCACTCTGGAAGGGGCTGACTGAGGGCTGACTCTGCCATCCCCCAAAGCAGCTTGAGATGGAGGTTAACACGAGGGCAGCTTTTATTGGCAAGATGCCTCAGGAGTGCAGGCCTCAGAGGCTGGGAGGGTGAAGGGCGACAGGGGAGGGCTCACACGGACACATGTCTTCCAGATGGACCCCATGTGGGCAGCTGGGGCTCCAGCCTCTGGCTTCTGAGGAGCCCTGGGGCAGGTGGCCCAGAGCTGTGCCCTGAGGGATGACCCCTGCTCCTTGCAGGTCAGAGCCGCCACGCTCCTGGTAGGTCTGGCTCCCATGCCCAGGCTGCAGGGGACCCCCGTCGGGGATCCTGGATGGCCCTCGGGCCCCTGGGGCAGAAAAGGTGAGAAGAGATGGAGGCATTGTGGGAAGCCCAGCTCTGGGCACCAGGGGTCTCTGAAGAAGAGGAGGGCTCCTGTGGACAGTGAGGGGTGCTAGGCCCCCCAGGCCCTGAAGCAAGTATCAACCCCTGCTGTCTCCTGGAGACCCGAGGTCTCTACCAAGGTGGGACGACAGAGCGGGTAGAGGGGGAGGGACCACCAGCCCTGACTCTGGGAGAGGACATGCGGCCCCTGAAGGTGCCTGAGCAAAGAGTCAGCCGCGTCACAGTGGGCCCGGCCACCCTGCGCCTGGGGGCCACATGGGCCTGCAGGAGGCGGAGTGGGAACTGGAGGGACCCGGCTTTGGCTCCAGGCGGGCTGGTGGGCATGGGGTCGGGAGAGCATATGATTATCGTAGCGGCAGCAGCTGTCAGCAGTCCAGAGCGCCAGCCCAGCCAGGCCTGGGGGGCCCAGGACTCAGCCAGCTGCCGTTTGTGATCGGGAAACTGGAGACGCTCTCGGCGTCAGGGGCCCCAGGGAGGGGAGGTGGAGGTGTGGGGCACTAACTACCTCTGCCCGCACCTGTCCCGGACATGGAGAGCTGTCTCAGCCTGGTGCAGGCTGCAGCCAGGATGGACTGCCTGTCCCCTCCTCTGTGTGGGCCTGAGGCCGGGGCTCCTCAGTGCCGAGTGGCTTCTCTTGGGGGTGCGGAGCTCACAGAGGGGCCTCCAGGCTCCAGCTGGGAAGGGCTGGAGGTGGTGGGTCCCAAGCAGGGTGGGGAGTGCTGGGCCCGCAGGGCACTCAGCTCAGTGCCTGGGGCAGGGCCACACCGGCTCTGGGCATCAGGAGCCAGCGCCAGCCTCTTTGCCAGCCCTGGGACCATCTTGTGGACGGCCACGCTGAGCCTGTGTCTCACCTCTCTCCTCCAGGGCACCTCCTCACCCCTTACTTCCTAACCGAAGGCCCCGTGAAGGAAGGAAAAACTTTTCTCCCACTTTTTGGCCCATCCAAGGCTCAGGAAGACAAAGGGGTCAGTCCAGGGTCACACCAGCCAGTGGCTTGGCCCCGACAGTGGTAATGGTAATGATGGTGGTGACCATGGCGACCTTATATCCAGCAGATTCTCATGGCTCCACATCTGGAGCGAGCCTGAAGCAGAGACACCCCTTCCCCCACACTCATGCCTGGGTCTCCTGAGGCTGCCTGAGACGGCATTGTTTGGTTTAAAGCTCTCAGAGCCCAGCTCTCAAGTGTTGCAAAGAAGCAATGCCCAGAGGTTAGCCAACCCACTTCTTGTTTTTTCAATGAGGGGCTGGCTTGGCCAGGGTCACAGGGTCCAGGGGACCCAATGGGGGCCAGGGTTGAGATCCTGGTTCATTCCCCTCCCACCTACAGTTTCTGTGCAGGCTGCAGCAGCAGGGGTACCCCGGGGACCCCAGCCTCCTCCATCGAGTGTCGTTCCGGTGGCGAGGGGAAGAGAGCGGCTTCAGACCAAGTGCAGGTGCCTGACACCTACTGCTCCATGGGGCCCACTCTGACCCTGATCACGGCCTCTGCCCCATCCTCTCACAGACAGGTGTCCTCGCCAGCATCTCAGGGCAGCAGAACAGGGACAGGGGCCTCGTTGCAGCTAGAAGCCAGGCCAGGAAGGCGTGAGCTTGCACTTGTCCACGGGGAGAGTACGCAACCGGGCCGTGGGAATGAAGGGGAGCAGGCCCATCTGCAGGAGATCACACAGAGGGCAGCGAGTGTGGCTGTGTGTGAGCCTGCCCAGGCCAGGCTCAGCCCCCAGCCTCAGTGTCCAGCTGGGGAATGGGGAGGGTGCTGGCCGACCATGAGCAGAGCAGCGCCCACTTCAGAAGGACGATGCAAGAGCCTGGGAAGCCCAGGCACCAGCCCTTCTGTGCAACCCTCAGCAGAGAGGGCCTTAGTCCTGGGCTTGGAGCCGGTGTGGCCGGAAGGAGGGCCGATGTCGGAGGCATCTTGGGTTGCAGCAGGAGTGTGGCCTGAGAGGGTGGCCGGTGGGGCTGTGGGCACAGAGGGATGGGCCAGGCTGAGGCTGCAGGTGCTGCAACAGATGAGGTGTGCTGAGTGGAAGACAGGGGAGAGGAGGCATTCTGGGTGATGCGGATTTATAATTGGGTGCCACCAAGGGAAGCAGGGAAGGAGTTGGGAGGAGGTGCTGGTTTGGGGAGAGAGATAATGAACGGGGCTTTGGGACCAGCTGGGACGAGAGCAATTAATCTACACGGAGAGGAGGGCGGCTTTGCTGGCTCTGTACCTGCGCTGCTTACTCTGAATGCTCCTCTAATCGGCTTACAGATTTATGCAAATCCGGGTGTGCAGGCGCCCTGATTGGGTTGTGGAGGAATTGTCCAGGCCACCAGCCCTCATTTTCTCTGCAGCATCCTGGCTTCTGGCTCCTGCTCTCTGATGAGATCCCCTGGCCAGGATGGGGGTTTTAAACATAATTAGGACTAGAGCCAAAGGGGATTTCCATAGGAAAAAGTGTACAGGGCCAGAGGCCAGGCCACCTTGGGACCAGAGCTAGAGGCAGAAGGAGGCTCCCAGAGTCAGAACAGTGGCCACAGCTGGGAGGCTGAGAGCCCTGCCCACGGGCCAGACCAAGCCCCAGTTTCAAGCCCACACTGTGCTCTGACCAGCACGGCTGTACAATGAGCCCTGACCCGGGTCCCACACTGACCCCTGACCCTGGTCCCACACTGACCCCTGACCTTGGTCCCACTCTGAGCTCTGACGCTGCTCACATNAGAGCCCTGCCCACGGGCCAGACCAAGCCCCAGTTTCAAGCCCACACTGTGCTCTGACCAGCACGGCTGTACAATGAGCCCTGACCCGGGTCCCACACTGACCCCTGACCCTGGTCCCACACTGACCCCTGACCTTGGTCCCACTCTGAGCTCTGACGCTGCTCACATTATGAGCCCTGACCCTGGTCACACTCTGAGCCCTGACCCTCGTCCCACTCTGAGCCCTGACCCTGGTCACACTCCTCTGAGGCCTGATTCTGCTCCCACTCTGAGCCCTGACACTGGTCCCACACTGACCCCTGACCCTGGTCCCACACTGACCCTTGACCCTGGTCNAGCCCTGACCCTGGTCACACTCTGAGCCCTGACCCTCGTCCCACTCTGAGCCCTGACCCTGGTCACACTCCTCTGAGGCCTGATTCTGCTCCCACTCTGAGCCCTGACACTGGTCCCACACTGACCCCTGACCCTGGTCCCACACTGACCCTTGACCCTGGTCACACACTGAGCCCTGACCCTGGTCCCACTCTGAGCCCTGACCCTGGTCCCACACTGACCCCTGACCCTGGTCCCACACTGACCCTGGTCCCACTCTGAACCCTGACCCTGGTCCCACTCTGACCCCTGACCCTGGTCACACTCCTCTGAGGCCTGACTCTGGTCACACTCTGACCCCTGACTGGTCCCACCCTGACCCCAGACTCTGGTCAAACTCAGACCTGATCCTGGTCACACACTCAGCCCTGACCTTCCAGAACAAGACCTTTAACTCATTAATGTTCACTCGTTAACTCCATAGACTTGTCCCAAACAGGCACTCTGAGACAGGCCCTGGGGATGTCACGTGAACAAATAGACACTGAGCCTGCCCTCTTGGCTCGTGTCCACCTGAGACGACACACCTGAACAACAGTGGACAAAGAGCGAAGGTCATGGGCGGCACAGTGATCTGCTGGCCTGGGTGTTCGGTGGTCCTCTGGTTTTATGACGAGGGCTACCTATGAGCAGAGTTTCCCATCACGGCTGACGTGCATGAGTCTGGAAGTCCCCAGGGGTGGCAGACAGACCTCGCTCTTTGTCACACTGTTGTTCAGGTGTGTGCCCTCGCAGGTGGACATGAGCCAAGAGGGCAGGCTCGGTGTCCACTTGCTCACGTGACACCCCCAGGGCCTGGCCCAGAGCCCCTGTTTGGGACAAGTCTGTGGAGTTAAGAAGTGAGTGAATGAGTTGGTCAAATCCAAGCCATGATTCTTTTGGTCAAGAGGCTGCTTTTTTCATATGGCAGAGGAAGCAGATACTGTCCTGGAGCATCCAGGAGGTACAGACAGGATCCGAGGATGGGAGGCACATGGTGGGCAGTTATGCGTAGTCAGAAAGGCTTCCTGAGAAATAACCCCCAAGCCACAGTCAGATGAGCCAGGGCGCGCGCGTGTGTGTGTGTGTGTGTGTGTGTGTGAGAGAGAGAGAGTCACGGCCGCTGGGGGCGTGGGGAAGGGCCTGGGGGTGGGCCCAGGTGGGCCTCCTCGGTGGGTGGCCACTGAGGAAGGAAGGGTGCTTCCTACACGCTGAGCTGGCAGTCAGGTGGCGTCACTGCAGACCATCCTTCTCCTGGGCTGGGTCTGAGCCTTACCTGCCCGGGAAGCATCGGGGGCTCAGGACCCTGCACTCTCTGGCTTCAGAGGGNCCTCGGTGGGTGGCCACTGAGGAAGGAAGGGTGCTTCCTACACGCTGAGCTGGCAGTCAGGTGGCGTCACTGCAGACCATCCTTCTCCTGGGCTGGGTCTGAGCCTTACCTGCCCGGGAAGCATCGGGGGCTCAGGACCCTGCACTCTCTGGCTTCAGAGGGGCAGTGGAGGCCTAGGGGGCGGGAGGCAGAAAGACACTGAGAGGCAAGAGCCAATCTCAGGCCAGGCGGGTGCCGTCCTCAGCCTCCTCTGCCAGCAGCCGGGAGCAGCGAGCAGTCCTGGTTTGCTTCCAGCGCTTATTTTGCTCTGATAAGGAAATAGCGAACACTTGGGGCATAAATCTTAGAAAATGTTGAAAAGCGTAAGTAGAAACACAGCGATGACTCAGAGTCCCAGTTCCACCTCAGAGTCACTATTTCAGGACTGCCCTGTGTGGCTGTGATGGTGTTCACTGCACGAAGGGGCTGGGGGAGGAGGCAGTTCCGGCTTGTGGTTTGTTTAGCAGCCATGCGCCCTGAGGGCGGCTGCATCCCCCTGGCAGGACGGGAGGCACGGGGGTGGCTCTCAGTTTCTGGAAAGATGCCGTGTGGGCTGTGGTCATGCTGGCTCATCTCTTCCAGACTGCCTCCAATCATAACAGCCTATAGACACACAACATGCGCACACCTCTATGTCTTTGTAAGTGTAGGAAGCCGCATCCACATTGCTGCCAGCCACTTGTCGTCCTTCCTGTGAGATGCTTGTTTTCCTCGGGGACAACCCTGGGCCTGTTCCCCCTCCCCGACTGCTAGGCACTGCATTGCTTCCAGGTGCTCATTCCCACGAATACTTTGGTGACAAACACCTCTGCACACGAGGGCTTTTGTCATCTCTGGAAGTGGATTTCCAACATGGGATGTTAGGGCTAATGACACCTGTCACCAGGTCACATGCTCTGTGGTCATGGGGCCGGTGAGTCTGAAGTCTACAGGGCCGGCCAGTGGGCTGGAAACTCAGGCAGGACTCTTGTCCAAGATGAGTTAATACCCTTTTCTCCAGGAGACGTCCGTTTTGATCTTATGACTTTCAGCTGATTAGACGAGGCCCACTACACCACAGAGTGTCTCCTGCTTGACTCCAAGTCCACTGATTGCGGCCACTGATCACATGTCCAAAATACCTTCACAGCCGTGGAGAGAGTGGTACTTGACCAAATGCCTGGGCCCCATAACCCAGCCCAGCCGAGAGGCATGTTCACCTGAGCAGTCATGCTGAAGGGTGTTACCCGTAGTATGCACCCAGGACACTCACTCTTCACGTGTCCTCACCTGCACTGAGCGTCAGGGATTTGACAGTGAAATAAGGGTATGTGTAATAGCACCTCATGTCACTAGCAGAGAATCCAAGCTTCTTTTCACATATCTCTAGGTCATGAGACGTTTGAAATGGCCCAGTGTAGTCAGACCCCCGGGGGGGGGGTGGTTCCCTGGACTTGAGAAGAGAGGAGGGTCTAGAATAGTCTTGGGAGGGGTAGTGGGGGAGAAAGCTCCCTGGGGCATGGGGAGCAGTGAAGGAGTAGGGGCGGACCAGGCATGGACAGACCTGCCACACATGGTCTGTTCACCCAGTCCCCCTCCCACCCCATCCTGGCCATACCCTGGTGCTGAGACGTCTCTGTGTCATAAATTTCAGACACTTAGGAGCCGAAACACAGGTTCTGGTCTCTCTGGGTTGAGGGAGGCCTGCAAAGTGGTGGCACGGGGCCCAGTCCAGACTGTGGGCGCCATAAACATTGTTCATTGCTGGTGTTTTACTGAGAGCATGAACAGGGCTGGTGCAAACAAGATGCCCAGCACGTAGTAGGGACTCCATAAGCCTGGGCCCCATCTCCTCCCTCTTTTGTCTCGAGGCTCAGTTTGCAGTTAGAGCAGTTGAGAGAATTGGGTCAGCTCCTATAATATCTTCTCACTGATTCCAATCACTCAGGCAATTGCTACATCATTAACCCAGATCATCATGCTCTTCAATCAACCACTGAGAATAGTGACACTCCAGGCGCCCAGCACGGAGCCCACAAAGCGACAGTGACTCAGTGTTTGCCAAGAGCCCACTTGAGACATCTGGGGTTTGAAGGACGGATGGCCTGGGGCACGTGGTGAGGACCCNACCCAGATCATCATGCTCTTCAATCAACCACTGAGAATAGTGACACTCCAGGCGCCCAGCACGGAGCCCGCAAAGCGACAGTGACTCAGTGTTTGCCAAGAGCCCACTTGAGACATCTGGGGTTTGAAGGACGGATGGCCTGGGGCACGTGGTGAGGACCCGATGGCCCAGACTACACTGCTCTCTGAATGCGTATCCGCCCTGAAACGAGATGGTGAGACAATGACAGCATCATGGTTGTTGTGCAAGTCATTGCTGCATGCACGCGCACGCGCGCGCATGTGTGTGTGTATGCACATGTGCCTGTATGTGTGTGAGAGAGAGAGAGAGAGAGAGAGAGAANGTGGTGAGGACCCGATGGCCCAGACTACACTGCTCTCTGAATGCGTATCCGCCCTGAAACGAGATGGTGAGACAATGACAGCATCATGGTTGTTGTGCAAGTCATTGCTGCATGCACGCGCACGCGCGCGCATGTGTGTGTGTATGCACATGTGCCTGTATGTGTGTGAGAGAGAGAGAGAGAGAGAGAGAGAAAAGGTGGTGGGGAGGGGAGGAGCAGAAGAGAGGAAGGGAGACCCAGAGGCATGGAGAGGGAGAGAGAAATAAGGACGGCTCAGCCTGGGGGAGAGGGTGCAGACCACGGGCTCAGGACGTCCCTTGGGGAGCTGTGACCTTGGCGCATCCTTGGCGTGTCTGTGCTCGAGGCCCCTCCCTGTAAGAGGCCCCAAGACTCACCTACAGCCTGCGGCTGGGATCAGACACGTCGGGAAGCACTTGGGCGGAGCAGGTATGCAGAGAGTCTGCTGGGGTCCCTCTCCTAGCTCCTCACTCTCTTCCCACCTTCACGAGTCCCCGTGGGCCAAGGCTGCTGGTGGCACTGGACGCACAACCACAGGGTTTCTGCTGTCCTGAGCTCATCCCCAGCAGAGCCTGAGACTCGTCCGTTTCTGTGGGAACTGCTGTGGACCCCCCGGGGTGGCCAGGTCCTGTGCAGCCGTTTCAGCTGTGGCTGGCCGTCGTGGTGAGCACTGTGGTGACCTCTGCACTGCAGAGATCCTCCCTGCTCACATGGGGACCTCTAGGGCTGTTGCCAAGCAGACTGCCCAAGTTCCGGGAGGCAGGTTATCAGAGCAGCGGCTGCCCTCATGCCCTCCAGAGTCGCAGACAAGGTCACTCTTCAGATGCACCCTGTGGGTTGAGGCTGTGTCCCTGGAGAGTGTCGCTGTACCTAAGCACCCATGTGGAGTGAAAGTGTGACGGTGTCAGTCGCTTAGTCATGTCCAAGTCTTTGCAACCCCATGGACTGCAGCCCAACAGGCTCCTCTGTGGGATTCTCCAGGCAAGAATACTGGAGTGGGTAGTCATTCCCTCCTCCAGGGCATCTTCCCGACCCAGGGATTGAACCCTGGTCTCCTGCATTACAGGCAGTTTCTTTACCAATTGAGCCACCTGTCAAGCAAATATTTATTGAATGAATGAAGGACGATGAATGGATGAAACTTTGGCCGTGCTTTTTTCTCCATCAATGCAGCCAACACCCCACACCAAGGGCTGAGGATGAAGCATGGGATTGCACTGTGTCACTGCACACATGGCCAGGCCTCCTGCCAGGATGCATGTACCCCAGTGAGAGCTCGGATATGAAAAAAAAAAATCCTATTATTTCATTGTTAAGTAAATAAAGCATTCGGCAAACAGAAAGATGAAGCCCCTTGCCTGCTGGTAAGTGTTTTAGGATCTAACGCAGTTGTTTTCTCGTCCCCGGATCCAGGACATTAAACAGGTGATAATGATGTGGCCTGGGCTGGGTTAAACCAGCAGAACGCGACGTGCCAGCTTTATATCATCTGTGCTCCCTTCCGAATGCCTCCTTCCCAGGGCGATGATTTAATGTTATGTCCTGGCTTTTATGGAAAGGATATAACAAGAAAGATCCATTTGAAGGACGTCCCCCCTCTCTTTTGAAAAACTGTAATCTAAAACTCGTCCATGCTGCTGGCCAGAGCTCCTTCCAGGAAGGCACGAGGCATAAATTTCTCCTAATCATTCTGTTCCCGGGATGCAGTGTGGGGCCCACTTAGATGGAACATTGCTGGCCTGAGATCCAAGGCCCGCTGGACCTGTCCTGTGTCCCTGGACTCCTCAGCTACCATCACAGAGGAGGTGGAGGGGACGGCCGGCAGCCAGGTGCCTCTGGTGGGGGATGGACGTGGACGCACAGTTCAGGGCAGTGACTCCCAGGAGTTGCCGGAAGCAGGTTTCAAGGTCTGGTCCCAGCTGTCTGACTATTGTGCCCTGTTGCCTCAGGGGGCCCTTCTCAGGCAATTTATTCTCTGACCACTCATGAGAACTAATAACTCTGAGGCTCGATGAGACATGAAGCCCTGGAATGTCATCTGCACCAGACCCATGTCAGGCCTTCCCAGGGTGTCTGGGGCAGTCAGGTCACAGGGGGCCTGTCCTGTTTCTGGGTCCTCGCTGGCCCAGGGTCTCACTCTAGCCCATGTCCCAGTCTGGCTTCTAGGCCGCCTGAGTCAGACCTGGACTGATGGACAGTGGCAGCACAGCAGATCAGATGGAACTCAGGGGCCATGGAACCAGCCTTATCTGGAAAAGGGTCTTTGTAGATGTGATGAAGTCCAGGATCTCGAGAAGAGATCTTTCTGGATCCAGGTGGGCCCTAAGTTCAGTAAGAGTGTCCTCAGAAGAGATGGTAAAGGAAACAGACAGGGACTCCCAGAGGCCAAGTGATGACTGAGGCAGAGACGGGAGGGACCGTGGGTGCCTGGAGCCCTAGGAGCTGAGGCAGGTGGGACCCTCCCTGGGGCCTCAGAGGGAGACTCTGCCCTCATTCCGATGTCAGGTGCTGGCCTCCAGAACTGGGAGATAATCCATCCCTGTAGTGTGAAGCCCACCTGTCTGTGGTCACTTGTTTGGGCAGCCACAGGCCAAACCTCACATAGGGTAAACATGGGCCCTGGGGGCTCCTGCCGTGGAGCCCATGGGTAGAGTGCTCTGAGCATCCTGAGAAATGGACAAGCTGCTTGGGTTACAGCCTTGAGGCGGGCACACAGAGCCCATACAGCATGCCCGGGGCCTGGGGAGCTGGGGGCAAGCCAATCCCATGTAGAAGGGTCTGGGTCCCAGGCTGAGGGGCACTGGGGAGCTCCAACATTCAGAAGCAGGTCAGCCCCCAAACCTCGTCAGGATAATGACTGTCCTTGTTGTTAAGTCAGGAACTCAGCTGAAGGAAGACCTCATTTAATTGTCACTCTGTGAGTGATTCCTGTTAATATCTGCCTCCTAGAGAACAGGCTCAGAGAGGTTCATTTGCTGGCTCTGATCACACAGTTGATGGGTGCCAGAGCCCAAGTTGGACGGGAAACTGAGGTTGTACCCCCAAAGGCTCTGCCAGGTTTGCTTCCTATGGTCGCCCCTGGGGAAAGGGCACAGTGGGCCGTGTGGGACAAGTTGAGCTCCATCCCTTCGCTCCCACTCAGATGGAGGGGGCAGGCCTGGGTGAAAGCTCTTGGAACGCCTTGGAGAACCTGCTCCCAAGGGTGGCACCGTGGACGCAGCATCTGGATCCCCTGTATGTCCATGTCTTCAACTGTGGGTCCCAGATCACATCCTGGGCTTGAAGAGTAGCCTGGGAACTTTGGGGTCAGTGGTGGTCTCTAGACTCACATG
>SJYA01001966.1:224936-242804 GCA_006410615.1 Neotragus moschatus | reverse complement strand
AACTGGGAGATAATCCATCCCTGTAGTGTGAAGCCCACCTGTCTGTGGTCACTTGTTTGGGCAGCCACAGGCCAAACCTCACATAGGGTAAACATGGGCCCTGGGGGCTCCTGCCGTGGAGCCCATGGGTAGAGTGCTCTGAGCATCCTGAGAAATGGACAAGCTGCTTGGGTTACAGCCTTGAGGCGGGCACACAGAGCCCATACAGCATGCCCGGGGCCTGGGGAGCTGGGGGCAAGCCAATCCCATGTAGAAGGGTCTGGGTCCCAGGCTGAGGGGCACTGGGGAGCTCCAACATTCAGAAGCAGGTCAGCCCCCAAACCTCGTCAGGATAATGACTGTCCTTGTTGTTAAGTCAGGAACTCAGCTGAAGGAAGATCTCATTTAATTGTCACTCTGTGAGTGATTCCTGTTAATATCTGCCTCCTAGAGAACAGGCTCAGAGAGGTTCATTTGCTGGCTCTGATCACACAGTTGATGGGTGCCAGAGCCCAAGTTGGACGGGAAACTGAGGTTGTACCCCCAAAGGCTCTGCCAGGTTTGCTTCCTATGGTCGCCCCTGGGGAAAGGGCACAGTGGGCCGTGTGGGACAAGTTGAGCTCCATCCCTTCGCTCCCACTCAGATGGAGGGGGCAGGCCTGGGTGAAAGCTCTTGGAACGCCTTGGAGAACCTGCTCCCAAGGGTGGCACCGTGGACGCAGCATCTGGATCCCCTGTATGTCCATGTCTTCAACTGTGGGTCCCAGATCACATCCTGGGCTTGAAGAGTAGCCTGGGAACTTTGGGGTCAGTGGTGGTCTCTAGACTCACATGAGAATGTAGGGAACATCTGCTCTGGGAGGACGGGGGAACTAACCCCAAGGAGGTGGGTCCGTGGTGATCTCAGGGCAGAGCAGAGCAGGAGATCCTGCTGCTCTGGCCCTTCCAGAGCTGAAGCTGCCACCCAGAAGTCAGAGGAAGCTGTAAGTTTGTGCAACTTCCCGCTCAGCAAGGCTGACACACACCGGGGAATCTGGCACGATGGATGGTCCCCATGGGTGCTCTTGAGAGCCGCTCAGAGCGCCAGAGCCGGGGGCCCCGGGCCAGCCTTGCCGCCGAGCAGACCACGGGCCTTTCCAGTTGGGCTGCCGCCACGCCAGCCTGGCCCGGTGTCCCTCACAGATGGGCTCCACAAATAGTGAGGATGGCAGGAGACAGGCGGGCACCACGTGTGAGTGAGCGATGGCTCGCCCAGCAGCTACAGAGAACTTGCCAGGCTCCCATCCTTAGCTGGGTGCTGGAGGCAGAGGCAGGCGAGACACTGGTGCTCAGCAGCTCGAGGGGACCCGCACCAGCCCGCAGGGTGCCCACTCACACTGCTATCATGACAACATACCCTCTACACACTGTTAGGACTGTCCAAGGGCTCTGCCCCTCTGCCTTCTGATTCTGGACAGCCCATCATCTCCAGTGCTCCCCTCGCTGTGGAATCCTTCATTCCTGTCTCATTGGGAAACACCCCAATAGTCCCAACACATGGAGAGTCTTTAAACATTTGCTAACCTGAATTAAACTTAGGATGTGGTAACATGCTAGGTTAGTGGTCCCCAGCTTTATATTCTCTGAAAAGTGAAAGTGAAGTTGCTTAGTTGTGTCCAACTCTTTGCGACCCCATGGACTGTAGCCTACCAGGCTCCTCTATCCATGGGATTTTCCAGACAAGAGTACTGGAATGGGTTGCCATTTCCTTCCCCAGGATCATATCCTCTAGGAATCTCAAAATGTGACCATATCTGGAGAAAAGATCTTGGCCAATGTCGTTGGTCAAGATGAGGTTAAATTTGAACAAGGCAGCCCTTCGCCCGATGACTGGAGTCCTTATAGAAAGAGACACAGAGACACCACAGAGGAAAGAAGACCCCATGAAGACAGCGGTGGATGTCTTTGAGGATGGCAGGCACATGCAGCGGCTGGAGGAGAAGCCTGGGACAGACTCTTCCAGAGCCTCTGGAAAGAAGCAGCCCTGTCAACACGTTNAAAGAGACACAGAGACACCACAGAGGAAAGAAGACCCCATGAAGACAGCGGTGGATGTCTTTGAGGATGGCAGGCACATGCAGAGGCTGGAGGAGAAGCCTGGGACAGACTCTTCCAGAGCCTCTGGAAAGAAGCAGCCCTGTCAACACGTTCAGCTCAGACTTTTGGCTTCCAGACACATGAGCGAATGCATTTCCACTGTTTTAGACTGCCCGATTTGTGGTGCTTTGTTCCAGCGGTGCCAGGAGATGGTAAGAAGACATGCCAACAGGAAGCTGTGTCCGTTGGACAGGCTGAGCTGAGCCAGGTAGCAGTCCCCATGTCTCCATGGCCTCAAACCACCCTCATTTGTTTCTTGGGCCCTCGCAGGTCAGCGAGATGTTTTGTCCACCCTGGCAACTTGAGTACCTAGGCTGATAGGATGACTGCCACTCAGAATATCCTGCCTGCTCCGGCTGAGGGCAGGGAGGGGAGGGCGTCCCAGTCCACAAGCACACACTCCCGTCTGTACGTGGCGCGGGTCCCTCTGCACAATGCATGTCCACCATGGTCAGTCACGTGGCTCCACCCAAGCTCAGAGGGACGGGAAGAGGAGGCCACCCCTGCCTGGAAGAGAGGAGACCCAGGAATCCATGAGGAGTGCTGACATCTACCTCCATCGCTGAGGACAGGCAGCCCAGCCTGGCCAGGAACACTAGGCAACTGTCTCAAGTCAGGACTGTTGAAGAGTGTAGGACTGGAATCCAGTGATTCTGTTTTGAATTCTGGTCCTTATGAGACTTGTCACAACCCTTGGTACAAAATGATGTAGATCTGGGATGCTTGGGACTGGTGCACGGGGATGATCCAGAGAGTTGATGTGGAGTGGGAGGTGGGGGGGGTTCAAGATTGGGAACTCATGTACACCTGAGATGAAAAAAAAAATAAAAATTTAAAATAAAAAAAAAAAACAAAACCCAAAATGATGTAGATCTGATCCTATAGTTCTGATGAAGGGAAGAAAGATGGATGAGAGATGTGTGACAGATGAGTGGATGGGTGGATGAGTAGATGGATGGTGAATAGACGGTAGATGCGTGGAGAGATGGTAGAGGGGTGGAGAGATGGTAGACGCGTGGGGAGGTGGTAGACGAGTGGATACAAGGTAGATGAGTGGAGAGATGGGTAGAAGAGTGGATGGCTAGATGAGTGGATGGATGGGTGGATGGATGGATGATGGATGGATGAATGGTGTATAGATCTATTGATTGTTTGCTCTGAAGCAGATGCTTTTATGAATTAACCAATTCAATCCATATGCCTCCCCTATGTCATCATACTCCCTAATGTACTTTCAAAGAAGTTTATCTCAAGATGCCTAACTCATGTTTCCAGGGTCACCTAGCCCAGCCCTGTCACTTTCCAGTCCCAGGTGAGAAATTACCCCAAGGCAAGGGCAGAGGGCTCACCTGAAGACCGTCCTTTTCCACCCACTCCCAGCTCCTGGGACTTGACTCGTTTCCCAGCGCCCTCCGTCAGTCCAGGGAGAAAGGAGGCTGCGGTCCTTGGAGCCTCCAGGGCGCTGCTGCTCCTGGGTGCCTACAGGGGAACAACGATCCCCAGTCGTACACTCAGGGTCTCAGACCAGCTCAGCTCCCGCACCAATTCCTTCCATCCCTCTCGGGGTCTTTGTGCGAGCCAAACATTCTTCTTCTGACTCCATTCTTTTTGATACAAAGAAAAAGTATTATAAAACAGCCCAAAGCCACAGTGATTCGTCTCCAACTCATTTTAGAGTTTCAATTATCTAAATTATTGCTTTGCCCTGGCACAAAAGGAAGAAGCTCTATTTTTAAAGTCGCTGGGAGATCAGCACTGGGCTGCCTCCCCGTCAACAATGCACAATAATTTTGATCAGGCGCTCATCACGTTTCAATAGCAGCGACAATGGCATTGACTGGGGTCCCCGGGGATTTTATTTTTAGCCTGAAAATCACAGAGGAGGAGCCAGGAGGAGATTTCATGTGGCAGCCTGGGCTTTTGAATGTCTCCCCTGCAAGGCCAGCCAAAAATCATATTTGGCTCCCAGCAAACTGGGAGAGTCCGAGTGGGAGGGCCGCTTGGCTGGGAGCAGGACAAGCAGTCTGATACCAGGCTCAATGAATCTGTCTGATCCTTTGGCAAACGGCTCCCGGGCCTGGTCAGAAAAAGAACGCTCCCATCGGCCGCTCTCCACCGTGGGACACTTGGCCGGTGATTGTGGCAGCTGTTTATTCCCTGAGTCATAAGTCAGTGCAGCTAATGATATCATTGAATGGCACTTTGTCAGTGGCCCCTGTGACCTGGGGAGTAGNGGCTCCCGGGCCTGGTCAGAAAAAGAACGCTCCCATCGGCCGCTCTCCACCGTGGGACACTTGGCCGGTGATTGTGGCAGCTGTTTATTCCCTGAGTCATAAGTCAGTGCAGCTAATGATATCATTGAATGGCACTTTGTCAGTGGCCCCTGTGACCTGGGGAGTAGTGTCTAGCTGAAATGACAGGACATAACCAGGAAAGGGCCCTTGCAGGAGAGAGACACAGAACACTACAAGGGATTGGGGGGAGACTTCCCTGGTTGTCCACTGGTTAAGACTCTATACTTCCAACTCCAGAGTTGCAGGTTCAATCCCTGGTTAGGGAGCTAAGATCTCACATGCCATGAGGTGAGGCCAAAAAAATAAATAAATGAAACAAAAAACAATAAACCAAGAAAGAAAGAACAGAAAAGAAACACAAATATATAAAGACAAAAAGTTAGAGAGCTTGAGGAGGAGGGGAGGCTTCCTGGAGGAGGCAGCGATTGGTCTGAGCCTGGAGAAGCAGAGCCCATGTTGGCTGGAGATGAGAGAGAGGGTGTTCTGGCAGAATAGCGAGAGCAATACCTCGAAGCCTGAAGGAGCAGGCCGCATGGGCGGTGCGGCACTAAGTCTGAACCTACAGGGAGGGGGAGACGGGGAGGAGACAGAGTGGAGAGTGGAGGTGTCAGAAAGAAGGGGCAAAAAGAGGTTGAAGCAGTTCCAGGCCTGGGTTTCTGTGTCCCTCTTGATCCCCTGATGGGTTGTGGTGTACACACTGAGCACGCAGCGTCCCTGGTGCCGTGGGGACATCCTGATGTCGGTAAAGCTAGGGTCTACCCTCCAGGCCCTTTCAGCCTCGAGACCTTTTGTCCCTGGCCCCAGAGTGACTCTCAGGATAAAGGACGATTCGGCCATGCTCAGCCGTGGGGCACTTGTCGGGTGATTGTGGTGGCTGTTTATTCCCCGAGTCAGAAGTCAGTGCAGCTAACGATGTCATTGAATGGCACTTTGTCAGCATTTCCCCCCAGTTTTACTGAGGTGTAATTGACACATAACACTGTCTAAATTGAAGATTTACGAAGCGTTGATTTGATACATTGATAAATCGCAAAACAATCACACCAGGAGTATTTGCTACCTCCATCTCACCACATTGGTGTCATTTCTTTTTTGTACACGTTGCAAACATTGATGAGCCTTATTCTAAGCACAGTGCTGAGGGCACAGAGTTACCGCCCAGGGAAAGGGCTCAATGAGTGGTGGGGACTAGCTCACCAAAGTCCAGAGACTCTGATTCAGTCAGCATCTGCCACTGACAAGGCGTTTGGCTTGACCTTGAGTTGTGACCTTATGTGGATCACAGGGCTCTCAGAACCTCTCGTCCTCACCCCATTTGCCATGGAGGGCTGTGATGTGTGCCTCCCACAGCCCAGGAGGTGGATGAGATGGGTGTGTGTGTCCACTGGGCTGAGGAAGACCAAGCCGCCTGCCCACAGGATGCCTGCTGTGAAGGGGAGACACACTGGGGGCTCTGGGGGCCGTTCAACCTAGACCTCCACCAGGTCCTCAGCTTCCTGGGCAGCAGGAAAGTGGGGGGACTGTCTTTTTCAAATAAATTGGAGGTCCTGCCATATCAAAGTGGGTATGACACGGTCTGGGGACACATGTTCCTGAGTCACTGATGTGCCTGGCACGCCCTTCCGCAGCTCTGGAGGGAGATGGCACTGACCAAGCATGCCCGAGGCCCAGCAATGAATAAACATGGAGATGGTTGCTCCCAAATTTAATCTTCCTGAGGAGTATATGACAGGGACAAATTAGGGCTGACGGGAGTGCAACGTGAACCCAAATACACGTCCTCTTGCCCTCAGCCAGGCCTCTCTGCCTCTGCTGAGCTCAGGGCTCACTGCCAGCCTGGCCTGGTGCCCATCCCCACAATGTGCACAGAAGCCGAGGACAGAGTGGGCAGGCTGGTTTATGGGGCTCTTGGCCGGTAGGTGCGGGCAGGAGCCGGGCCAGCACCTTTATTCCACCCGGACCGCCTGGCCAGACACTCAGGGAGTGGTTCTCAGCTGAGTCAGAAGCAGTCTTTAGTCCACTGGGCTGGAGCTCAAGTGCTGGGTCTCTGACTCCCTACTGTGTGACCTTGGGGATGCAGCTGGCCACAAAGGCTGCTCTTCATCTAATCAAAGGCACTGAAGATTTTGAGATGCACTCTTTTCCTCGGCACTACTAAAAAGAAAAAGACGACAACTGCTTTGCAAGACATCATTGGTGTGAGAAGCAGCCTGTTTCAGAGCTGTTCATATGTGCTCCTTTGACTGATTAGATTGGGGAATAAACCCTCAAATGTATTAGTTTCTAAGAAGCATTAACATTTTGCGGAGTTTGATGGGCAGATGAAGCCAATATGCTTTGTGGAGTCACCAAAGCCACAAGTAGGACTGAGCGGGTGAAGGTACGGGTAGTCAGCCCAGCTTGGTGGAGAAAAAAATCTCTGGCAGTCAAAACAATTCACAGTGGAAAGGCAGTCTTCCAAGAGAGTGAGCTGCCCAAAGCCTGGGAGTGTTCAATCCAGGTTTAGTGGATGCCTAAGAACTAAAAAAACTGCACAGACTGCCCTGAACACCCTCAAACATCCTTTCCATCCAGAGACTCAGGCTTAGAAACATGACTGGGCTTAGGGAGGTGGGTAGACCAGATGTCTCCCAAAGTGCCTTTCAGCCATGACTTCCCAGACTATAGAGCTGCCCTTTGGTATTCTTTGTTTGTCTTGCTGTCAGCTGTTTTTGGGGGACTCAGTGAATGGACGACTAATGACAAGAGATGAGGGGACTTCCTGGGAAGTGACAGAGACAACTACCTGTCCCAGGGACACAGCTGATAATTGCCAGCTGCAGTTGGCAGTCCACAGCGGACCACACTGAAGATGGCCAGGTGGAGAGATGGGGTGACCCTAGGGAAGGCCTCCCACAAGGAGCCTGGACCCTGGCTCTGTGGGGGCCTTGAGTGACCGGCAGGAGGGGCCAGACCACCCTCCCTGGTGTCCCTGTCTTTGGACAAGCCTGGGCGAGGCTGTGATGAAGCTGTTGGACCCAGCTGGTCATCAGTTGATTCTACCCTTGCCCCTCAGTTGACCTCAGCGGTTGTACTGGACCAGTCCGAGCTTCCTCCCCTACACCTCGGCTCTGGTCCACAGCGCCCATCTCCAATCTGTCTACATGACTGGTACTCTACTTCCGTGTGGCTCTTGTCACCACCTCCTCGGGCATGTGGCAGACAGCTGCCATCATCCTGAGCACTCCTGTGGGCCAGGTTGCAGGCAAGACACCCAACACGCACTCTTGCGTTCATGGGGTCAAGAGAAGGGAGTCTGAGCATTCTCATCACGCAGAGCAGGAAGCCCGGGCTCAGAGCTTAAACAGCAGGGCTTCTGACACACCTGGAGAGGCTCCCAGAGCCTGCAGTCCAGCCTGTCGAGAGGGATCCTGGCTGGGGATCTGCTGAGCAGGGCCACCAGGGCCTCTGGGAGCCACACCCCGTGTCGTCCCTCTCGTGACCCCTCTCCCACTCTGTCTTGCTTCTCTAAGTCCAGAGTGCTAGGAGCAGCTGCTCAGGCCCCTGTTTGAGGCCTCGGGTGAGGAATCCAGATGCAGCCCCTCTCCGGCCAGCCAGCTGGGGTGCCTGAGGTCCTCCCTCCTCCCTAGGGTCTGCACTGTTCCCCTCAGACCCTGGTGGAAATCGCCACCTGCTGGAAACTCTCCCTGCCCCTGTCCCCCCTCAGGCTCTGCCCAATTGCAGGCTTCAGTGGCCTGTCTTTCCAAAGGACCCCAAGCATTCCATAACCTCAAAGATGCCTGAAATCTTCACCTAGATTAGGAGGGCTGTGTCATCACTCAGCTCATTGGACATGTGGCTCCAGTCTCCGCCTCTGTCATCCTTGGCCTTCTCCCTGTAGGTCTCCACATGACTTTTGTGTGTGGACACCTGTCCTTGGATGCAGGGCCCACCCTACTGCAGGATGACCTCATCTTTGCTCCTCAGTTTTGCGAACACCCTGCTTCCGGAAAAGGTCACATTCTGAGGTTCGAGTGGATGTGAATTTTTGGGAGGACACTATTCAGTTCAGTGCACCCCACGTGTCTGCCCCTCTGGGATTCTCAAACCTGGGCCTGGGTCTGTGTGTGCTCTGGCCTGGCTCTCAGGGACCCGATTCCCTACCAGCCCGCACACTACTGTCACGGCTCATCTTAGGAACACTTTCTTCAGTCTGAGGCGATCATCTGGGTCACCAGGACTCAGCCCCAGCACCGCGTGCCACGGAGCAGGAGAGCTCAGAACAGAGAGCTAGCGACAGGTGTCTGAGTCACGGGGAAGTTTCCTTACCACCTGGCCTCCTGACAACATGACAAGGGGACAGCCAGGAACAGGTAAGCTCCCCCACCTCCCAAGGTTCAAGCGGAAGCTACAGGACTGCCGGCTGGGTAGGGCAGGTCGGGGGCAAGGGCTGCGGAAGGGACCTGCGAGTTTCCTGGGAAGCAGACTGGGTGACCGCTGAGATGTGGGGACGCTTCAAACCAGACAGCCCCGTGTAGCCCTATCTCCAGTGCCACCCTTGCCTGACAGGCTAAGCTGTGCACATTGTGGTCAGCACCAACAAGAGCAACCTGGGATTCTGTGCACTTCTCATTCCTGTCTCCTGTGATCCTGCCAACTGCCCCACGGAGACAGGAATCTTCCAAGAGATGCTGCCTCCTCCCCGACTGTGCTCCTGTCTCACCTGTAGCCCTGGGACCCTGGGATCCTGGTATGGAGACTGTCCCGTGGATGTTAGGTGAGTAACAGGGCCTAGGGGCCTGGGCTTGTGGCCAGCCAGGCGGCCTGTCTCTTAACTCTTGGTCTTCCAAGCCCAGCTCGTTACCTCTCCTACTTCCTTGCTTTGGAGAGAAGATCTAAGTCAGTAATTACTTTCTGGTCAGTTGAGGGGGAATGGAGACCGGGGTAGGTGTCCAAGACCGCGAATCTTAGAGACGGACGCTTCACCCCAAATCAGCCACGCAAACCTCTCCTCCGGGGCAGCCAGGAGCCTCTGGGGCAGAATCCCCACCGGTGCTAGACTACAGTATCTCGGGAGAGACAGCCTGACCCGGCCTCTGCCAGAGCCAGGCTGGCTCTGCACACCAGCCTGCCTCCTGCTCCAGATGTNTCACCCCAAATCAGCCACGCAAACCTCTCCTCCGGGGCAGCCAGGAGCCTCTGGGGCAGAATCCCCACCGGTGCTAGACTACAGTATCTCGGGAGAGACAGCCTGACCCGGCCTCTGCCAGAGCCAGGCTGGCTCTGCACACCAGCCTGCCTCCTGCTCCAGATGTGGCCCCCACAGAAGCCCACATGCGAGGCTCCCCGCCTGGTCCACTCATGCACGTGTGCTCATACGTGCACACACACACATGCCACACACACACCCCGCCATACTTGGTCACAGAGTGGTGAATCTTTCTCCTTTGCCTGAAGGGAAGCTAAAGAGCGAGGAGAGGAAATTAGGCATCACAGGAAAGTGGTGTATTTTTTCCAGGTAATTACCCACACCTTGTATAATCTAATGAGCCATCCACGGGCCCGGATGGAACGCTGAGGAGCGTTACTGGATGTTTCCTCACAGTTTACCTGTGTGGAGGAGTTAATTAATTAAGAGGTGGAAATGTGAGTGTGCATGTGAGCGTACAAGAGTGTGCACGCGTGTGCTTTGTTAGTTTTTTCTCTGTGTGTAAAGCATGGGCGGGGAGCAGCCGTGGGCGGCCTGGGCTCCGTCTACGTTACCCTCATGGGGCAGAGGTATAGGGGCTGGTGGTCTCAGCTACTTGAGTTAAGAGCTGAGATTCATCCACAGGGAGTGTGGGGTGTGCAGGGGTGAGCACACACTTGCAGATGGGTCAGCCCAGACACGAGGTGGGGACTTTTCCCCATTCGACATCTCAGCATTTCTTAAACTCAGGTCATCTCAATGAGTTTGCTCTATCACCTTATTTTTACTTCAATTTATTCATACTTTTTGTTTAAATTAAGCATAGGAAGATATGGTATTACTACATAGTATCTGGGAAGTCACAGATCTGATGCAATTGCTGTAACATACTTCTAGATGATCACATCACCTTTTATTAGAACAGTATCTGTGTAACATACAAACTTGTTTCCTTTAACCCTCCTGACATTTGAGACATGACAGCATTGGACACAGAGAGGTGAAGCCATTCTGCCCCAGGTGCACAGCTGGGGGTGGCAGGGACCCTGGAGGGCAGGGCTGGGAGGCCCTGGCCACAGGGGTGGGACCCGCCCAGATCCAGGGCCTGCCCTCCCCTTAGCAGTCTCCATTGGCTTCTACTTTCTCACTTCAACTCTCCCACGGCTGAAGCCATGCACGAAGCAAAAGCACAGAGACGGGGGCCTCCCTCATCTGTGGGAGTCTGCTGGGAACCTCCCTTTCTCTCCTGCAGGAAGAGACACACCTGAGAGCCAGGCCAGCTCTCTGCTGCTCTGAGTGGTCAGAAAAACACACCTGGTGAGGGGGAGACAATATGACCCAGGATGTAAAATATTGGCCAGAATGGGGACCTGTCATCCCCAGCCCCGAACCTTGATGCCCCATCACACTGGAAACAGCAAGCTGGGGTGGAGCCAAGGCCAGCCTGAGGGAGCTCTGAGATGCCCAAAGGCACCCTCTGCTGGAGTTGTCGCCCTGGAGGCTGTGTCCCACGGGGACGGATGAGGCGGGGGAGGTGGCCCTCTCGTGCCCCTTCCTGGCCCACTTCCAGATGTCGCTGAGCAGAAGCCCTGGAGCGCTTGCTCACTTAGGACACGGGGGTCTCTCCCGAATCCCTGCTCTGATTGGGGAGCTCCAGCTCCATCCTCCAGGAAGGGGGACAAGGTAGCTTGTTGGTAGAAAGGTCCTCATGGTCTCGTCCACACACATACGGGTCACAGTGGGCAGGCCACGCTGGCTGCGTCCTCCCGGGGTCCTTTACGGAGCCTCGATTTCCTTCCCGCCTGATGCTGAAAACTCAGTGAATCTCCACGAGCGGAACCTTCTTCCAGCGGCTCCCTGAGGTGCAGATGGCTCCATCCTGCTGGGCCTTCGGGGTCTGCCCCAGGGGCTCCCAGAGGTGCATCACTCTTCCAGCCAGCAGTCTCCTCTGAGAGCTCTCAAAGCCACACCCTGAACAACTGATCCGGGTAATGGCCCTCACCCACACCTGCACTTAGACTAGCCCACCTTCCCACACCCATCGGCCCTCAGCCCTGACCTGCTTGGCAGCCTCAGCCTTTCCATCCTTCTGTCTCCACTGTCGCCCGTCACTTCAGTCCCTCCTTTTAGTTGGCAGATTAAACGAAGGATGATTTGCATAGCAATAAAAAGGTAATTAAAATCACCAACACATGAAAAGCCCATTATACGATTCCCTGGGAAAGACAGCTCCCCTGGTCAGGAAAGACCCGGGAAGAGGCTGGGGGTGGGGAGCCAATTACCAGAGCATGTGAGTTGTCCATTATCAACGCTGAGGACTGCAAATATAAATATTAATTGCCGCAGGGCCAAGTTGTTAACAGCCAACCAAACTCATAAATACCCGCTCACAGTTAATGGTGATGGAGTGCGTGTCCACGGCGGGGCTTCGGAAAGTGCAGGGAAGGCTGAGTCAGACACCACAGGCTCTGTGCCCCTCACTCATTCAGACACAGCTGCAATTCCCGATATCTGATTGCCTTTCAAGGTCTGATTTACTGTGTGTCAGGGTATTGATTTATTCATTATTTATGACCACTTAGAAGGACTGTGTGTGTGTGTGTCCGGGTGCACACATTGATATAACAAATACACGCATCACATTATTATTGAGTTGATAATGAAATTAGAGCTCTCCAGGCACTTATCGGCCAGCAGAAGTCCCCGCTGGCCGTCTCCCTTATAAGGACGATGGCTGCTGTGCCATAACGTCTGTAAGTGACAGCCCATCGGCCGTGAGCGGGCACTCAGAGCTCAGAAACCAGGGCGCTGTGCGCTTTCACTTTGAGAATCTGATGGTGGAGTATTACGTGTCCCTCCCCCCATGATTTTTCTATGGAAAACACACAGATAAATGGCATGAGCTGGGGGCCCCTCTGGTCGAGCTGAACAGAAGACCCCCGGGTCAAGCTGAATGAAACCCAGCCGGTGCAGAAGGAGCTAGCCCTGTCTTCCTCCATCCCTCCTCCAAGTGCCACACCTGTGACTCGAGGCCCAGACTCAGGCACCCCTAGAGGCTCGTCCCAGCCAGGAAGAGGCAATGGTGAGGTTCAGGGTCCCTGACATGCAAGTGCTTTTCTACTGGAGCCTGGAACCATGGCGTGTCCATCACCCTGGGCTGTGCTCTCTGACCTGCTTGCTCTCAGGAGGAACCTAGGCTAGAGCTCTCCCCACCTGCTTGAGCAAGGCAGGTGTTTGTTCCATAATCCACTTCCTGGGTGACCATTTCCTGAGTGTATATCACCTGTACCACATGGCAAGTCCTGAGAGGAGGCAAAAAAGGAGTCAGAGCTGGTCGCTGATGTCCAGGGCTTGTCAGACAATACTGGAGATGCCCTGTACCAAACTTCATTCATATTTCCTTCCTTCCTCCCACCCCCCTCCTTCCCTCCCTCCCTTCTCTCTCTCTCTCCCCCTTCCTTCCTTCCTTCTTCTTTCCTCTTTCTTTCTCTCCCCGCTCCTTCCCTCCTTGCTTTCTCCTCTTTCTTTCTTTCCATCGACAAGTGTCAGGGCCCCTCTGCTATTTCGAATGCTGAGCACTGGGTGGTGAAGTACGACAGACACTTTGCCCTCATGGAGCATGCACTCCAGTGAGGAAAGCAGACAGCTAATAAGGAATGCATTG
Organism: Neotragus moschatus; assembly: GCA_006410615.1. Classification (NCBI taxonomy): domain Eukaryota; kingdom Metazoa; phylum Chordata; class Mammalia; order Artiodactyla; family Bovidae; genus Neotragus; species Neotragus moschatus. The sequence goes on along the minus strand of SJYA01001966.1, from coordinate 229,564 downwards.
AGTGATGGGGCTTCCCCAGTGGCTCAGTGGTAAAGAGTCAGCCTGCAATACAGGAGACATGGGTTTAATCTCTGTTGGGAAGATCTCCTGGAGGAGGGCATGGCAACCCACTCCAGTATCCTTGCCTGGAGAATCCCATGGACAGAGGAGCCTGGCAGGCCATGGCCCGTGAGGTCACAAAGAGTCAGACATAATTGAAGCGACTGAGAATGCCTGCACACATGTCAAGTGGTGACGGGTGCTACAAGACAGAGAGATGGTTGTGGAAGGTGCTATTTTATGCACAGTGGCCAATCAAGGCATCTGACCAGGTGGCTTTTGAATGTTGTCTTTGAAGACAAAGAGGGACTCATGGCTGTACCAGGGGAAGGGCATTTAGAGAGAGGGGCACCAGGGAAAAGAAAATGAGGTGGAAGTGTGATGGGAGAGGAGTGGGAAATGGGAAGGGGATGGGGTGTGGTGTGGAGACATTGTGGGTAGAGGTGGGTGTTTCAGACCGTGTGGAACTTTGCTGGGAAAAGCAGTGAAGGACATTGTGAAAGACTGACCAGAGAGGTCGGAGGAGACTGAGGCTGTGTGGTTTCTCGGAAGTGAAGTGGACAGGGAGCTGCCAAAGAAGGAGCATCTTAAGCACTAGCTGCAGGCTGAGTGAAACGAGAGCCGAGATGACCACTGGGTTTAGCGTTATGAAGATGCTACAAGCGCTGTTTAGTTAGACGGTGAGAACAAACTCTGGAATGATTACAGATATAAGGGAAGAAGAAGTGGAACCAAGTGGAGACAATTTGCCAAAGGGCACATACTATAAATGCAAGCAGACAAAAGGACACAGCTCATAAAAATGTAGGGACAATGTGCGTGGGTAGATACACATGAACACACATAGGAAAGATATTTCTGCCTTTTACACACGTGCACGTTTCATACATATGAAATATATTTATCACAGAATTTTATGATTCAGTAGAATGGAGAAGTTTGATGATGTAAGAGATGGAGGCAAGATATTATGGAGTGACTCCAAGAAAAGAGATAAATAAAGTGCTGAGAGAATTTCATTCAGCCCTGCCCCCAGGACCCACAATGTCCCTGTGTCCAAGTGGCTGTCCCTGGTGCTGAAAGTGACTTAGCTTCCAGCCAAGACTACACTCAGTCTTGTTTTTGCTGACTGTTTAGAGCTTCTCTATCTTTGGCTGCGAAGAATATAATCTATCTGATTTTGGTGTTGACCATCTGGTGATGTCCATGTGTAGAGTCTTCTCTTGTGNACAGCCTTGACAACGTACTCCTTTTCCTATTTGGAACCAGTCTGTTGTTCCGTGTCCAGTTCTAACTGTTGCTTCCTGACCTGTATATAGGTTTCTCAAGAGGCAGGTCAGGTGGTCTGGTATTCCCATCTCTCTCAGAATTTTCCACAGTTTATTGTGATCCACATAGGCTTTGGCATAGTCAATAAAGCAGAAATAGATGTTTTTATAAATCAATATCAAAAAACAAGTAACCTGATTTAAAAATGGGTCGAAGACTTGAACAGACAATTTTCCAAAGATGACAACCGGTGGTGTAGCCACTATGGAAAGAGTATGGAGGTTTTACAAAAGCTAAAAATAGAACTACTCTATGGTCCACCAATTCCACTGCTGGATATATATCCAAAGCAAATGAAAACACGAGTTCAAAAAGATACGTACACTTGAATGTTCATAGCAGTATTATTAATCATTAAAAAGAGTAATGACACTTTGCCGTTTACAACAACAAAAGTATTACTCATGTTGGGAGTTTGGCTGTGAGACACGTATGTGCCTCAGACCCAGAGCAGCATCTGAGCAGGACAGGGCCAGCCACTGCTGTTGCTTACACAGGCAGCTCAGCAGCAGCAGCTGAGATCTCTGACCCCAGCCCATCCTTGATTAATTTGCAACTCATGTATCTGTAAAATTCTACAAGTATATTTTCTGTTGACAAATAATAAACACAGCCACTTCACAACAGGATAAAAAAAAAACTGATGAAATTCAGAGAGGTGATTTTTTTTAAGTGAAACGATAAACAATGGCAAAGACCTGTTAAAGCTAGGTGGTAGGTAAGGAGTACTATTTTTATATTTTATTTGAAATATTAATTTAAAACATTTTAAATTTTCAAGAAAATGTGATCAACACAATTATCTCAAAATAATTTTGACCTCCTAGTCCTAGTGCCTAAAAGAAATTAAGCTACTTGACTAAAACAAAAACCAGTAAATAGCCTCTCACAAAAGCATCTCAGGATCTGATGACATCTGAAGGAAGTTGAACAAGGGATCTTTGTTTCTAAGAGTTATCCGGCCCTCTTCTAGAACTGCACAATGAGTGTCCCCAGAAGGAGTGAAGGCAACGACCCTAGCAAAAGGACAGGAGACAATGTAAAAAGGATCCCTGTGAACTTGGCAACCTGGTGAAAAATGTCTTTTCTGGGTCCTAAGACTGCTTTGTTTCAGCTGCAAACTACCCATGTGTTAAGTGGCATGTCAGTCAAGCTCTCTGAGCCTCAGTTCTTTTATGTAGAAAACAGTAAGGATAGCAAGGGTGATAAGAGGCTCACACAAATAGCTGCAAAAATTTAAATATACTAATATATGTGATAGTACTTATGACAGATCATTTTTTCCAAAGAAGGTGACAACAGTATATCCCATCCCACACGTCATTCTAACAATGTGACACTGAGACTCCTCTACTGGGAGGTGGGGTTTAGTTCCCTCCCACTATGACTGTGGTCTTAGCGATACTGTAGTGACGTCTGAGGCTATAAACAATAAAAGGCGAAACAGGTTCTGTCTGCTCTTCTGTCTGGATACTCACCTTTGGGGACTAGCTGCCATGTTGTGAGGAAGCCATAGATCGCATGGAGAGGTTACATGTAGATGTTCTGGGCCACACACAGCCCCTGATGAGGTTCTAACTGATAGCCAGCGTCACCACAACAGAAGTGAGTGACTGCTCAGAGGATCTGACACTCCGTTCATCCAGCCATCCCTACTGATGCTGAAAGAAACAGATGAATATCCTCATGAAAACCTGCTCAAACTGTAGATTCATGAGCAAAATGATGGCTGCCATTGATTAGAAACCATAAGCACAGCAGTTTCATTTCCCAGTGATAAATAAACGGGATAGTGCTTTCTAAAACATTATTAATATCATACTTATCCATGATTATTAAAATATCATGATCATTAATTCATGTATAAAACAAGGGAGATGGACAATGTTAGAGTTTCCCAGATTTCAGAAATTTTCATGTCATCTTCATGGATTTGCTATATCCCATCCCACTAAAGTGTTACCTAACATTTCTTATTAAATAACTAACTTTTAAAAACAACTTTGTTTGAAATTAATCTTTAGAACAAAATCTTATTGTCATTGCATTTTTCTAACTGGTTTTATTAAATGCTACTAACTATATATCAACATTTTCTCTTTAACTTCAGTAGCTGCAATTTTTAATGTAATATTTAATTAGAATACATATTCAGTTCAGTTCAGTTGCTCAGTCGTGTCCAATACTTTGTGACCCCACGAATCCAGCACACCAGGCCTCCCTGTCCATCACCAACTCTTGGAGCTTAGTCAAACTCAGGTCCATCAAGTCAGTGATGCCATCCAGCCATCTCATCTTCTGTCGTCCCCTTCTCCTCCCACCCTCAATCTTTCCCAGCATCAGGGTCTTTTCAAATGAGTCAGCTCTTCGCCTCAGGTGGCCAGAGTATTGGAGTTTCAGTTTTAACGTCAGTCCTTCCAATGAACACACAGTACTGATCTCTTATAGGATGGACTGGTTGTATCTCCTTGCAGTCCAAGGGACTCTCAAGAGTCTTCTCCAACACCATAGTTCAAAAGCATCAATTCTTTGGTGCTCAGCTTTCTTCACAGTCCAACTCTCACATCCATACACGACCACTGGAAAAACCATAGCCTTGACTAGACGAACCTTAGTTGGCAAAGTAATGTCTCTGCTTTTTAATGTGCTATCTAGGTTGGTCATAACTTTTCTTCCAAGGAGTAAGTGTCTTTTAATTTCATGGCTGCAATCACCATCTGCAGTGATTTTGGAGCCCAGAAAAATAAACTCTGACACTGTTTCCACTGTTTCCCCATCTATTTCCCATGAAGTGATGGGACTGGATGCCATGACCTTCGCTTTCTGAATGTTGAGCTTTAAGCCAACTTTTTCACTCTCCTGTTTCACTTTCATCAAGAGGCTCTTTAGTTCCTCTTCACTTTCTGTCATAAGGATGGTGTCATCTGCATATCTGAGGTTATTGATATTTTTCCTGGCAATCTTGATTCCAGCTTGTGCTTCCTCCAGCCCAGCATTTCCCATGATGTACTCTGCATATAAGTTAAATAAGCAGGGTGACAATATACAGCCTTGATGTACTCCTTTTCCTATTTGGAACCAGTCTGTTGTTCCATGTCCAGTTCTAACTGTTGCTTCCTAACCTGCATACAGATTTCTCAAGAGGCAGGTCAGGTGGTCTGGTATTCCCATCTCTTTCAGAATTTTCCACAGTTTATTGTGATCCACACAGTCAAAGGCTTTAGCATAGTCAATAAAGCAGAAATAGATGTTTTTCTGGA
>SJYA01001966.1:204956-220179 GCA_006410615.1 Neotragus moschatus | reverse complement strand
GTTTATTGTGATCCACACAGTCAAAGGCTTTAGCATAGTCAATAAAGCAGAAATAGATGTTTTTCTGGAACTCTCTTGCTTTTTCGATGATCTACCAGATGTTGGCAATTTGATCTCTGGTTCCTCTACCTTTTCTAAAAACAGCTTGAACATCTGGAAGTTCATGGTTCACATATTGCTGAAGCCTGGCTTGGAGAATTTTGAGCATTACTTTACTAGCGTGTGAGATGAGTGCAACTGTGCGGTAGTTTGAGCATTCTTTGGCATTGCCTTTCTTTGGGACTGGAATGAAAACTGACCTTTTCCAGTCCTGTGGCCATTGCTGAGTTTTCCAAATTTGCTGGCATATTGAGTGCCGAATACATATAATGCATTAAAATAAATATGCAATGGTTAAATGAAACATAATGTTTGGCATAAACCACTTGAAATCACATGTATCACTGTGGTATGCAGGACTGGATGATCAGGAAGGTAAGGACTCATTCATCTCAAAAAAAAAAAAAAAGGACCATATTCTGATATTCTGATTCAAATCCTTCTCTGTTCTAACCTTCCCCCACGTGAGTATATTTTACTTTATAAACTCCTTTTAATCAGAAAGCATACTTTCTAGGATATCAATACAATCAATTACAGAAAGGCTGCAAAAAGGAGAAAGAAGGTTTGGATGGCTAGCAACTCAGTTCAGTTCAGTTACTCAGTCGTGTCCCACTCTTTGCAACTCCATGAATTGCAGCATGCCAGGCCTCCCTGTCNTTGGCATTGCCTTTCTTTGGGACTGGAATAAAAACTGACCTTTTCCAGTCCTGTGGCCACTGCTGAGTTGCCATCCTTAGAACTGTTATAAATCTCCATGTGCAGATCTTTGGATGAACGCCTACAGCATTTTTGCTGGGTCAGTGTCAAGGAGTGGAATTAATAAGTCATGAAAAGAGGGTTAGACTCAACTTCATTGGATCCTGGTGAACACTGCTTCAGAGTGGTTGTACCAATTTATACTCCCACTGGCTGTGTGTTTTTAGTTACTTCACATCTTTTCTGACATTTAGCCTCTTCACATTATAAAAATTCAGCCCTTATGGGTGGGACTGCTGTTCTGTGATTTTAGTGTACATTTTCTTGGGACCTAATGAGATTAGACACTCTTGTTTATGTCCTAATTCGGTGTTATCCTCGTGAAGTTCGTGTTCAAGCTATCTGTCATTTAGAAAAATTGGGTTGTTTGTATGTTCCCTGTTGATTTATAGAAGTTCTCTTTAAATTTGTTCTGAGTTTTTTGATGGACATAAATTCTTAATTCTAATTCTAATCAAATAGCAACCACCCTGTGTCATTTCCTGGCCTTTTTTGTTTTACTTTTCACAGTTAGGTCTAAAATCTAACTCTGAGCTGGTGTTTTGAGTGGTTTTTGGATAACTCTGATGTGATGTGAGGTGATGGCCAACTCTTTTTTTTTTTTTTTTTGTATTGACATCCAATTGACAGGGCATCATTTATTGGAAAGACTGGTTTTCCCCACCATACTGTGGGGGCACCTTGGTAAACATCATAAGAATTTTCTTTGTGGAAAAGCTTTCAAGTACAAATTCATTTTCTTTCAATAGATAAAGGGTCATGCCAGTTAGTTATTTGCTCTTCAGACAACCATGGTTGCGTGTGTATTTAAAGAGGTTGTGAATTTTATCTAAGTTATCACAAATTTATTGGAATAAAGTTTGTAAGATGTCCTCATTAGCCTTTTAATACCTACTCAAACTGTAATGAAGTCATCTTTGTCATTTCTGAAGTTTATGGCGAACATCTTTCTTTCTGTTCAATCTAGCTGGAGAATTACCTATTTTAATGATCTTCTCAAAAAAAAAAAAAAAAAAAGAAAGAAAGAAAGAAAGAAAAGAAAACGAAAAACCCCAGCTTTGCCTCATTGATCTTCTCATTGTTCTTCTCTCCTCTCTTGCGTGATTTCTGCCCTGACCTTGAGTGTCTCCTAACCTGCTTAATTTCAGTTCAGTTTGCTCCTCTACTGACTCTTTAAAGTAAAAGCACAGAGCTTGGATTTGAAACTTCTTCTCTTTGAATAATGGTCCTTAACCGTCTAAATTTCTCCCAACCTACTGTTTTAGTGACATTTTACAAATTCTGATACACTCTATTTCAATCTTCATCCAGTTCAAAATACTTTCTAATTTCCTTTGGGTTTCTTTGCAGATGCATGGATCCACTTACAAGTGTGTTGTTTGGATTCTAAATATTTGGGGACTTTCCAGAAATCTTTTTCCTATTGATTTCCAGTTTAAGTCTATTGTGGTCACAGAACACACCGTCTATGACCTGACTCATTTTTAATGGACTGAGATCTTGTCTTAGTGGCCGGAATACAGTCTGCCTTGGTAAAGTTCCATGTGCACTTGAAAAGGACGTGCTTCATAAATGCCAATCAGGTCACCTTGGTTAATAGCGCTGATCAGAGCTCCTCACATCCTTATATAAGTACGACTGAGTCCTCTGGTTGTCCACCTAAAACTATCACAACACTGTTAATTGGCTAAACCTCAATACAAAATAAAAAGTTCAAACAATTTTTTAAAGAGTTTAATGTTTTTCCTGATTTTCCATGTTTAATTCCTTCAATTATTGAAAGACAGGTATTTAAGTCTCAACATTTTTGTGGTTTGTCTGTTTCCCTGTGTTTCTATTAGTTTTGGCTTCGTACATTCTGAGTTGCTGTTATTAAGTGCATTGACATTTAAGATTGTTATGTTCTCATGATGAATCAAAACCTTTATCATTCAGGATGAATTTTTAAATCCCTACTAACATTCTTCACTCTGAAATCTACTTTGTCTGATATTATTGTGGCCCCTTCAGCCCCCCATGCCTTTTTTCCCCATAAAGGCTAGTTCAGTATACCATTTTCCATCATTTTACTTTTATCCTATTTGTGTCTTTACATTTAGTGTGAGCTTTTGTAGGCAACGTCAAGTTGGGTCTTTATTTCTGTTTCTAAACTGAAAACCTCTGGCTTCTGATTGAGGTGTTGAGAAAATTTAAATTTAAAGTAATTATCGATAACATTTGTGCTTATGTTGCTTTTTGATGTCTGTCTTCTAATCGTCTTTTCATTCTTGTTTTTCCTTTTCCAAGTCTACTTGCTGTGTGTATGTCTAGAGGTTCAGTTTGGGTCCTTTCACATTTTCTATGTCATTCCTTCATATGTTCCATCTTTATTTTTCTGAACATGTGGAATATAGTTCCACGAGCCATTTCACGTCCTTGCCTATCTCTGCAACAATCTGTGTCAATTCTACATTACTTTCTATTGAACACTTTTTCTCATCATCTTGGGTCATATTTTCCTGCTGCTTCACATACCCAGGAAGTTGGCTGGATAGCAAATACTGTGAATTTTATCATGTTGGGTCCTGGATATTTTTGTGTTTCTAAAAGTGTTCTTGAGCCTTGCCATGGGATCTAATTGAGTTCCTTGGGAATATTTCTGCCCTTTGAGGACCTTCCCTAAGATTCATTAGGTTGGATCAGAGTCACCCTTAGGTGTGAAATAATTACTCCCTGAGTAATAATACTCCTGAGGCATAATAATAATTACTCCTGAGGCAAGACTTCCTGAATACCTGAGCCCCCTGCATTGTGAGGTCTTGCTGTCTGACTATTGGAATGAGAGGAGAGATGAGCTCAATACCCTCTGCCCTGTGTGAACATGGGGACTTGTTCTAATTCTCAAGGGCCCTTCTTTCTCCAGCCTCAAGCAGCTCAGCAGTTCCCTCACTGCTTTGTCAACTACAAACCGGCCATTTGTGGGCACTTGTCACCTACCTACAAGGATTAAATCATGTGACGCTGCAGCTGCTGACTTCCAGCACCCCAGAGGAGCTCAGGGTGGAGAGCAGGAATGAGGGGAAACAGGCAGGACAGGTCTTCAGACAGATATTCTCAGGAACTGATTTTATGGGCCCAATTCTTGTGTCTCCTCGTATCTAAGGCAATGAAATCCTTCACGGTGATGACTGTTTCTGGTGACTGGCTGAAGCTGCACAAGACCCGCAGAAACGTTCTGCAGAAATATGTGCCCAATTGCATGCACTCCCCCTTCACCAGGATGTATCGCCCTCCACCACCTGCCTCTTGGGAACAGTCTCTCAGCGTTCTCTCAGGTGCTGTCTCCCAGGCTGCACGCCTCATTTTGCCCCAAATAAAACTTAACTCACAACCCACACATTGTGCATTTTGTTTTAAGTTGACGGCACACACGCACCGTCATTTTATTTCCACATACTTTTTAAACCACTGGGCTTCCCTGGTGGCTCAGCTGGTAAAGAATCCACCTGCGGTGCAGAAGACCTGGGTTTGACCTCTGGGTCAGGATGATCCCTTGGAGAAGGGAATGGTTCCCCACTCCAGTATTCTGGCCTGGAGAATTCCAGGGACTGTATAGTCCATGGGGTCTTAAAGAGTTAGACGTTACTGAGTGACTTTCACTTTAAACCATCACGCTAAATTATTATTTTTGCTTCAAAGTGTTGGTTTACTTTTAAAATATTTTATGTTTTAAAACTCAGAAACAAAAAATCACATACATGATTTACAAAGTATTCGTAGGCAAACAGCTCCGATAACCACCCTGAGTTCAAGAAACAGAGCTTTGTTGCCCATCCTGGGAGCTCTGTCCGTAAGCCTTACCTCAACCAAAGCCCCTCTCCTCCCCTCCGCGCACCCCTACAAGTGCCACTATCCTGATTTTCATTGCAATTACGTTTTTTAAATTAAAAAAAAAAAATAAGCTTTATCATTCAAAGGTGAATCCCTGGACACTGCGGCTTACTTTTGCTCAATTTAAAAATATGACACGTCCTTTAAGTTTCTTTCATCCTGCAAGTCCCCCTACTTCTTTTGGCTCCTCAGCATTATCTATGGGGAAGCCGGGTTCCTTTGACTTGCAGGCTTGCCGGCAGTCTGGATTTTGCCGATAGCATTCTCCGTGTGTTCCTCTGTCTTTATACTTTCTGCGTATTGGCTGCTGGATCCAGAGGCTGGGTCAGACTCAAGCTTAATCCCTTTCGTAAGATGCTATTTGGTGTTTGCCCAGACAGCAAGAGGCACATTATTTCTGATTCTATCTCTTTGTCATGTGAACAGCCTTAGATTTCTAATGCTGAGCCCTCCTAACTCATCCAGGGGTGTGGAAGGTGATATTCCAACTCTGTCATCTCTTTTGACTATTATTTGTCAACCAGCTTTTCAAGAATTTAAGGGAAAAGTCATCTTCTTTACCTTCATGCTTACCATTTCAGAGTGAGCATTTCCAATGCTCTATTTTTTTTTTCTTTTTACGGGAGGAATATTTATTTTTTGTTCCAAGATAGGAGCACTGGTGAATTCTGTATTCCTTTCTATGGAAGTATCTTTCTTCGACCCTCATATTCAAGAGCATTTTGCTGCTTATAGAATTCTAGGTTGACTTTGAATGATGGCGCTCCCTGGTCTTTCTGCCTCAGTGTTCCTGGGAGATATCAGCTGCTATTTTCCCCTCTCAATGCCTCAGGGAGTCTCCCTTTAGCTGTGAGATTCAGCAGTTTGGCTAGAGTGTGCCTAATTGTGTCTTTCTTTGTGTTTATTTTGGTTGATTTTAACTGGTTTCTTGGATTGATAGACCAAGGTCTTACTCACCCTAAGAAGATTTCAGATAAAGTGTATTTAAATAATTTTTCCTTCTTATTCTCCGTTACATATGTGTTAGATCACTTGTATTATTCCACATGTGAATGAAATTCAGTTTTTTCTCCTCCATGCTTTAATTTATTCCATCTCAAATAACCCATCTTCAAGCACAATGATCTTTTTTATTGTAAAGTCTAATGAGTTTTCCACTTGCTTTTAGAGTTTTGACAGCTCTCTCAAACATTCCTTACCTCTTCACTCATTATATACATTTTTACTGATAGACACTTTAACATAGTTATCATAGATATCGTGAAGTCCTTCTAATTTCATGTCTGGATCTGTTTTTATGACTTTTTTTTTTTAATTTTGGCTAACAGATTTCTACTGCATCTCAGGTCTGATCATTTTTGTTTCTGTTTTATTGAAATAGAATTGACATGCAGCATTGTGCAATTTAAGATGTACAACATGTTGACTTGACACATTTATATACTGCAATATTATTACCCCAGTAGTGTTAGCTAACACCCCTATCATGTCACGTAATTACCATTTATTTTTTGTGGCAGGAACAATTAAGATCTTGTCTCTTAACAACTTGAATGCAGTCTTGTTGACTATGATCACTATGGTGTGTACTAGATCTCCAGGACTTATCATTATCTACTTTCAAGTCTGTGCCCTTGAACAAAGTCTCCTCAACTCCCCACCCTCCATGGTAACTTGTTTTTGTAGCTGTTGAATTCTCCGCCGCAGCCTTCCAGCCTTCTAGCTCGCTGTTTGGCGAGGCTCCTGTTGCCTCGTCCTGTGTCTGTGCAGTCTGGGAGGCAGCTGGGAGCTCACAGTGTTGGGGTGTCTTCCTGGGTGGCTGCCTGCAATCCAGGACTTTCTCCTTCAGTTTCTAGCCTCCCTGGTGTTACTAAATTTGATATCTGACTTTCTAGCCCAGTAAGATTTCTAATTTCTTCTTGAGCTCTGATCTGACTGGACTCAGCTTATGCCCTGTGGACTGGACATTCTCTCAGGGAAAAAGCCAGGTGGATGGAGCACTCAGCCAATTTAACCCTCTTATCTCAGGGATTGCATCTCCTCCAGCTTCCGCCTGTCTGATCCTTACTCCAGTCTGTTGCACCATTGGGGGCCTCTGCTCGCAGAGTGAGGGTCCTTTCTCCCCAGCTGTTTTCTCCCAAGTTCTTTGAGACTCCAAAGCCCTTCTGGGCTTCAGAGCCCGGCTCAGTTGCTCTGGGTATGGTTTCTAGGTGTTTACAATCACCTGGGGCTTGGGATTTGGCAAATTCTCCAAGAGAAATGTTTGTTCAAGATGGTGGAATCACATCTGTGGAATTCTCTTTTCCCACAGACTTTGGCCCCTCAAGTCCTGACTGCCTGGATGATCCTGAACCGTCTGTGATCTTTTCAGACCCATGAGACATGCATTCTCTGCTTGGACTCTGTGTCCTGAACAGCAAATTACACATGTCCCCAGAGCGGGAGGCGTCCCCTTCCCACCTCTCTTCTCTCCCCACCTCCTCCTGGGGATGATCTTGGCTGTCTTGGGTGTATTTGATGCTTTCAAACAGCAGTTTCTCTTACATTTTACCCAGCTCTAATGACCATTATTTGTGGGAGTGTTGGTCTGGCACAACATATTCTGTAAGTAGAAGGCATCTGCTTCCTATAATTGATTTTTCCCCATAACCAGACTATAAGCTTCCATAGTCTGGTTTTCCCCATATTTTCAATTTCACACAACCTAATTTTATCCTGAGTACACTCTTGGGGTCCAGCAAACACAATTTTATGTAGAAACTAAAAACGGAAGCAATTACTTGGGTAATTTCAGTAAAAATCATCTGGGGTTATATTTATCTGGGCTGCCTATGCAAAGTCCAGAGAAAACGAGGAGTAGTTTGGCAGATTTTTGGAGTAGAGACAACATACAAATATTTGAGTTCTTTGAATAAATGCTATTTGAGTTCTATCATGGCCTATGACATTAGCCACATGAGTTCTGTTTCGTGTGGGTTTAGTTTTCCTAGGAAGATAAGCAAGCCCCTTGTGTGTAAGCACCCTAGTCTCTCTAAACTTTGTTGTTACCTGTGCTGGAACTTCCAAGAGGTGGTTTTGAGGAGAGGAAAGTTTTCATCTCATAGCATCACCTTCCAAGTTGAGTGAACCTGATCACAGATCCCCCAGTGCCCTTGGCATCATGTGATGGAGCTGTTCCAGAAGCAGGTGCCGGTTTGGAGTTCAGACCAAATTGTCTAGCTGTGAAATTCAGTTCTCATCTGAAGGGCTCGTCGCAAGTCCACACTGCTCCAAGTTCAGCTTGTTGCCATGCATAGGAGATTAGCATCCCCACTTCGCCATGACATGAGGTGAGGTAACAGGGTGGTGAAGCCCAGGTCTGCGCCTGGCGCAGAGATGGGGCCCAGCAGGCATCACTTTGCTCCCCTTCTCTCTCCTGAGATCTCACCCAAGGAGCCCCTGGCACGCTGCCGTCATGTGACCGCCCATTTCTGGAAGGCAGGGACCAGCCCTGCCATCTCGGGCAGAGGGTCTGCAGTGGGGCCGGGGGTAGCGCAGCATGAGAGGGAGTTGAGCTGCCTTCCTGTACCTGTTGTGGCAATGGCATTCAGTGGGCCCCCTCTGTGCTGAGGTGCGGAGACGCAAGGAAGAAGGCTGCGGACGCAGGCCCGTGAGCGCTCCGGGGGGGCTGTGGTTACCATGGAAACGTGAAAGGAGCTCTAAGGGAACTGACCGCTGTGCCATGGAGGGAAGATCTCACACGCACTGAATGCTGAAACCAAGTGTTGCTGGAGCCTTCTGTCCGCTGACTGCACCCTGCTGATGGCCGTTCACAGGAAGGCCACTCTCCCTCCTGCTGGGGTCGCCCACCCACTCAGGACATGGGTGGCACAGAGAGCAGAGGAGAGCAGAGCAGAGTGTCATGAACCACAGGACGTGGGAAAACCAACGGCACTGCCCTCTCCCGGACCTCTATCAGCACCTGCCGGTGCCCTGGCCCCGCCCGCCTCCACCCGGAGGACACTGCAGCCGCGTGTTGGACCAGTCGGTGCCAGGACACAGGAGCCATCACGGAGAGAGGAGCGTGGCACGCTCTGCCCGTGGGCCTTGTGGGGAGGGCTTCTCTCCTCCCTCTCTCTCACCTCCACCTCCTGGGGATGAGTTCTCTGATCACCTGGAAAGCACACCTGGTTACCCCCAGCTGTGGCCGGATGCAGAGAGCCTTGTGTGCCTTCAAGCCTGCTGCCAGAAGGAAGAGCCCAGATCTAAGTACTGAACTGAATCATTAACAGGCCTCCCCACCACCACCTGTCTTTCCTTCTCCCGGTCTCACCCCCGAAGCTCCCCGCTGAGGCACACAGGCCAGGAGCCACCTCCAGGCAAACTGCGTCGGGGTGTTTGGCCATCAGCTGGCTAGAACACATGGGTCTACCAGGTGGGCTCCTGCCCAGCTGCTCTGGCCACGACTGGGGGCTGCGCCCAGAGGGAGAGAAAGAGCAAGACCAAATAGCAAGGGCTTCCCTCTGCTGCTGGAGATAAAAGGAGAAACATCCCGAAGGCACATTTTATCAGGGATCACAGAGCTCAGAGCGTGCACACCTCTGTCCCTGCCCAGGGAGCCCTTCTGCTCAGGGAGCCCTTCTCCTCCCCGGAAAGTGCCGGGAGGGAGAAGACGACCTCTGTGGACTGGGATGTGTCCGCCTCCCGTGTCTTCCAGGCACTGGTTCCCAGTTCTGACATTTCCAGCCACACAGGACCATTCTGCTCTTTCCGCTCCATTACTTCCTTTTAAACCTTGAAAATAGTGAGCATCACCCCCTCCCATCCTCCTAAACACACACACACATACACACACACACACACACACACTCCTACACATGGCCACACACATACATATACCCCATTACACACACCCACTCCCTCACACCCCCCCCACACCTCTACACACACCCCCACACATGTCCCTACAGACATTGCTACACACACACACACACACACACACACACCTCTACACATGCCCCCACCGATGCCCCTACACATACACACACCCACACACACACCTGTACCCCCCCACACACACCCTTACCCACGCCCCTACACACTTCCACACACACACACACACACCCACACACACAAACCTCTACACATGCCCCAACACATGTCCCTACAGACACTGCTACACACACACATCCCACACACCCATATACACACCCCTACGCACCCACACACACATACCCCTACACATGGCCACACACACACATATACCCCATTACACACATCCACTCCCTCACACCCCCCCACACACCTCTACACATGCCCCCACACATGTCCCTACAGACACTGCTACACACACACACATCTCCCACACCCACACGCACATACCCCATTACACACAGCCGCACCCCTCCCACACACCCCATACACATACCTCTGCACACACCCCTATAGGTGCCTCTACACACACACATACCCACACACGCCCCTATACACACCCCCCATACACACCCCACACCCACTCCTCCACACCCACACACCCACTCCCTACACACATACCCACACACAGACACTCACCTCCATATACACAGTCACACACCTACTACCCCCCCACACACCCATTTCCCACACACATACCCCCACACACACGCCCCCCCACATACACACACACTCCCCCCACATGCGCACACACACACACCCCTCCCTGGATTTATAACTGACGCCTAGACATGCCCAGCCCTCCCTTCTGCAGGCTGTTTCCTCTTCCCACGCCGGGATGCTCTTCACTGCACCATAAATTATAGATTCATGCAGTGCCATGAATTTGGGACAGGCCTTTGGAAGTCGTTAGGTCTGGTGCCCTCATTTTACACACGGGAGAGCTGGAGGCCCAGGGCTCATGCAGGCCACGCCAGGACACACATCACACCTGCGGCAGAGTCAGCCCCAGACCTGGTGTGGCCTGATTCCAGAAACGAGCTCCTCCCCAGGGGCCAGGCTCCACTCAGTCTGTTCGTACTGTGTTCCTGGAAGCAGCTCCTGGAGCTGATGGAGCGATGCAGAGCCCCCAGGTTCGGTTCCTCTTGCGGAGGAGCTTGCATTCCCCTCCAGGTGCTGTCACCAGGAGGAGAGCTGGCTGAGCAGGGGCTGCAGCAAGGAGGCTGTCCAGGCATGAGGGAGGGTCCCCAGGCAGAAGCCAGCCTGACAAGGAGGCCTGGCCTTCCCAAGGAGCATCTGCAGCAATTATAATGACATGAAATAGATCCAAGTAAATAAAGAGACTTCCCTTCGTGGGAGACAGCATGGCTGTTTTCAAGTCTTGCCGCCTCCAATGGGGTTAGAGGCTCTGCCCTCTGCCAAGGAAAGAGCAGTCCAGAGACTCCCCTACCCCCACTGAGACTGGGCTTGGCTGCCTTGACTGCAGTTTGTGGGCAGTGCAAGAGTGGGGGGTGGAGCCTGGTTCCTCTCACCTCCTCCATCCTCTCCTGTTGGACATAAAATATAGAACCTGCCCCCGAGTCATCCACTGGTCCAAAGAGAAGAGCTGACCCACAAAGCAGCTCTGAACGCATCCTCCAGCCAGCCCTAGATCACTCAGACAGAGACACGAGTTCCTGGGGTCAGGGGTTCGTCATGGTAAGTTGCTGGGCTTTGGACCTGCTTGTTATACATCCTTATTACAGCATTTGCTGACTGATACAGCCATGCTCCCAAATGAGACAACAAAACATCGTAAAGACGCCAACTTCTCCTAAATTAATGTATGAATTCAATACATTATCTAATCAAATTCTCAAAAGAAATTTTTAGAACTTGAAAAACGAAGTCTAAATTATGTATGTAAATAACTCTATGAATAGCTTAGAACATTTTGAAAAAGATGAGCAAAGTTGCGGGTGTTGAGGGAAGCTCAACGCTTCCTAGACTTCAAGGATGAGGGGCGTGAGCCTGTCGGGGGCACACAGTCTGGGAGTGGGGGTCAGAGGCGTTGGGAAAGAGACTCCTGAGTGTGTGTGTGTGGCTGATACATGGTAATACATAGTTGGGGAAAAGGTAGATTACTTATTAAGTAGTACAAGAAGTGTGGCAGTGTTTGGAGAAATAAAATCAGTTTCCCACTCTCCACAGTAGTAGCTAAATTAACTCCAGAGGAATTCAGTACCTCCGTGAGACGGTGAAACGATCAAGTTGGTTTTTAAAATGCAGAATGTCTCTGTGGCCTTGAGGTAGGGGAAAGGGCTTTCTAATCAAGATCCTGCTAGCAGAAGCATGAGGGGTTGGGTCCCTGGTGGATGTGATCATGTCAGAAAGAACTTTTCCCCTTAAGTGAAGGGAGAGACACAGGCCCAGCTGAGGAGAGAAGAATCTGCAGTGTTACCAAAGAAATGATGCTTTAGGGTGCCCTGAAGAGTGAGAAGTACCAGAGAAGAAACAGAGTAAAAAATGAGCACCAGGTTCCAAGAGGCAGTTCACAGACGGGTAGACCCCTAGTGACTGTCATGGTGGGGGCGGGGTCATCAGTTCAGTAAACACTGTGAGGTGTCTCTGGTCTGAAATTCGACATGACATCGGTCTGGTTGGCGGCACCTGACACAGGCTAGTTGAACGTCTCCTGGCGTGGATTTTGCTGTTCATTCTGCCTCGCTCGCCAGATAAACACCTGGTGTGTGCTAGGCTGCGAGCTGACACTTGGACTTGGCTGGGCTCTGGGCCTCTGGCTCCAGCTCCCTTCCCTCTGCCAAGGGTCTTCCAGGCAGCCACCACTGTGTCCCTGTGGGTGGTCCACGTGGCCTCCAACTAGACCAGCCTCTGACTCCACTGCTTCAAGGATGCAACAAGGTCCTCCGGGCCAGTGAGTTAGGCTCAGGACTCAAACTTTTGAAGGGAGCGACTTCCACTTCCTTTTCTGTTGTATTTGAACTTGGGAGATAATAGGCAGGTAGCCGCTGGGGCCACCTTGCACCTTTGGAGTCGCAAAATGGAACAAATAATGAGGGGGGAAAAGAGGGGACAAGACCTAGTCCTTGCGACATCATCTGAGGGCCTGGATTCAGCCATGCCTGAAGCAGGGACTTCCTTGACTTTTTAGCCATTGTCTGAGCCAACGCATTCATTTTATCTTTTTTCTTTTTCCTCCCTTTTTTTTTCATGTAAAGCCTATTTTAATTTGGTTGCTATCTCTCACAACAGAGAGGGTCCTAACCAGGGAAATACAAATTTGTCTCCGTGACCTATATCGAGGCTCCTGTTTGAGGGTTCAGCCAGACCTCCGTTCCTTGGTCAGGCATCTTCAGACCATGCTTAGGTGCCCAGGGCTCCCTTTCGAACCACCTATACCTTGTCCCTCCTGTTTTGTCCGGATGGGCATGGCAGAAGGGCAGCTCTGTCCTAAGTGGACAAAACATTGGCTTAACGAAAGAAAGCCTCTTAGAGCCAAGGTGTCTAGGAAAGAGGATGCTTCCAGAGAGGTAGCTGGCCTGCCACTGGAGAAGAGGTTCCCTCATGGCTGGGGTGACCCTCATCAGGAGACACAGAGCTGGCTGCCTTGGGAAGAGGGAACGAGGTGGCCTTGAGCTCCCAAGACTGTGCATTCTAAGAAGCATTACAGCAAAGTGGAGGTTCTGCACGTCCTTCTTGCATTCTCTGGATTCCTCCACATGCAAATGAAGCTCCAGCGTGCCCACACTGGCCGGAATATGTCAAAATCAGATGGCTGGCAGCAACAACAGCCCACGAGGGTCCCCTGCTCGAGCTGGAATTTTGCAAAATGCTGATGTGGCTGAACGTCTGAATGCATGGCCGGCCGGCAGGATGCCTGAAGCAGGAGAGATGGCTCTGGGCCAGGCCCGGGCTCACACTGGCTGCTTGGCCCCTCCTGCCATCTGCTGTGGTGGCTTTTCCAGGGCTCCTGGAGGCGGGGTCTGTGGCCCCCGTGGGGCAGGGACATGTGGTGGGGGTGGCAGCGTCAGTGGCGAGCCCTGATCCATGCACGGCCCCTCACAGAGCGCGTGCGTCTGCTCTTCCTGCGAGAGCATATTGCAGCCCTGTTTCCAAGAGGATAAATGACACGAAGAAGCAGAGGAGCCAGGACTCTGATCCAGAGCTTCTTAAACCTCGCGATCTTGCCGTTCGCCGTGCACAGACGCCCGCAGCACCTGCGCTCTGCCGTCTGGGACGTGCACCTGTCACGGGAGCCGCTGCTGTGCTGGAAGATGGATCTGGGGGTCAGCGCAGGGAACACGTCCCAAGGGAGCACGGGAGCACAGGATCCCGGCAGGGCCACAGTCTCGGCTGGAAACAGGCTTTGAGAGGAGGGAGAGGAGAGGCCCAGAGAAACCCAGCCTGGGTTTCAGTGTCAGGAGAGCCTCGGGTCGGGTGAAGGCACTGTTTCTGCCGCCATGACTCTCTGGGCAAGTCACTTCCCCATCCTGGACCTCCATTTCCCCTCTTCAAACACAGGGAGGCTAGAAGGATGATCCGTGGGGTCCACTCTCGGCAGGTCATCCTGGGGCAGAGCTTCTTCATCTCAGCCTCCAGCTGTGGACATCTGGACAGGATGGTTCCCTAGGAAGAGCTGCCCTGGGCACTGCAGGTGCTGAGCTGTGCCCGTGCCTCTCCCCAAGAGAGGCTAGGAGCATCGTTTCCCCTTGCTGTTGACACTGTCACACGTCCGCTGGGGGCAGTTGCCGTGGTTGAGAACCCCATCTCCAGATGCTCTCTCGTGCCCTGCCTTAGGGCTACCCGGGCCCGGATCTGTATGCAAACCCTGGGCTTTAGACGCAGTCTTTGGAGGGAAGCGGAGTGTGTGCTCCCCCAGCTGAGCGTGGAGGCTGGTGTGCCCTGGGAGTGTGGCCTGGGGGTGACCTCTGGAGTCTTGCTAAGAGAAGTCGGTGGAGGGCATTGGCTTCCTGGTGGGAAGCTGAGCCTTCCCCTGGGGCTCGATCATGTCTCTTGACCCCAGAACGTCTCTTGGTTTTTCCTCCCTCTTACCATCCCTCATTCTCTTCAGAAAAAGAAAATCTCTTCTGCAAATTGCCACTTTATCTGAATCATTCCTATCGGGTGTCTAATCCCTGCTGATGGAAGAGGGCTGTTCTGCATGCGATCTCCTGCATTTATTTACACATCAGCGGTGAGAGCAGGGCCTGATGCCTTCGTCTGGATGACACAGCTGCTCTTTTAAAAAAAAAAAGGGCATCTATTTAAAAGGCCGTTGCTGGGTACGAGCGGCAACATCTAATTGGCTTCTCGGGGACTTTTTTTTACTATTATTATTTGCTCGGGGAACTGTTCATCTGAGCAAACGATATTAAACGACTATTGTCTCGGTCTTTAAGGAGTCATCAGCTGAAAAACAATGCCGAGAGGGCTGCGTAGTGTGACAGTGGTTCTGGCACAGGCTGGCCGTGGATGGGGGCCTGTCGCGTTTCTGATCGATAATAAGCTGGTTCAGGAGCGATGCGCCAGCGGCCCGTATGCTTGCAACCCACAATTAGTGCACAGATTGCCCCTCCCTAGAGCC
>SJYA01001966.1:159757-200240 GCA_006410615.1 Neotragus moschatus | reverse complement strand
AGGGGCTGGGGAGCCATGGGGGGCTGGGAAGCCACAGGGGAAGGGGGACACCATTGGGGGCTGGGGAGCCGCGGGAGAAGGGGAGCCAGAGGGGCTGGGGAGCCATGCTCCCAGCAGGGCACAGTCTGTGCCTGGTACACCTGATAGGCACGGCCGTTCTCCTGGTGGCCTCTCACACCAGTCACAGCGCTTGTGTGGCTGGGATGAAAGTGCACACAGTCACTTTTCAGTGACATGCGTGCCAGTGTGATGACTGAGACAGATCTCAGGCGGCACTTGGTTTCGGGGAGGGTGGGATAAGTACTTCCTCCTGCTCTGGGAGTTTGGAGTCGGGGGCCTCCTCTGACCTGGGGTCAAGGACAGAAGGCCTACTTGCCCGCCCTACACACACAGGTGGTCCCATCCTGGCTGTAGAGTGACCGCTTGGGCCTCCTCTCAGTAACGAGGCCAGGAGCCCTGCTGGTGCCCATTCCTGTACCCAACTGCCTACTCAAAACCTCCACCCGGACGTGCAGGGTGCCCTCCACTCAAGCCCAAGACCGACGTCAAGGCCCCCCTCCCACCCATGTGGGCTGGCCCCGCATCCCCGCCCCAGCCCCTGGTGAGCCCCAGCCTGTCTGGGAGCTGCGGCCAGCACACCAGCTCCTGCCCTCCCCCACCACCGAGACCGTCAGGGCGGAGCTGATGGCGCTTGTCCTGAGTGCCAGTCTGACTTCTCGGGTCCACCCTCGCCCTCCTCCCTGACCGCCCCTCAGGCCCCAGCGCAGGCTGGCTCTCACCATGTTCCCTGAAACGCCACTGCCCTCCTGAGCACTGATCCCGGCTCTCCTCTGTCCAGGAGCTCGGGGACACACTGACAGCCCCAGCGTCTACCCCACTCACCGTCTCCCGGCAGATTCCCAGTGTGTCCTGCCCAGAGCGCCTCCTCTGACCCATCTGGGGTCCTCACCCTTCATTCATCTCTCTTGGAGACCTCTCTTGAACTGTAGAATAGGTTTGCTTCAGACATCTGCGGTGTGCTCCTCTGCCCGCCCGCCTTCATGGCTGCAAGCCCAGCCTTACCTTTGTCCCTTCACAGTGTAATTTTTTTCTGACAGAATGCTGAAAGATGATGTATTCATTCTTGAAATAAAGAGAAACCTAACCGCTGGGCCTGAGGCACTTTCTCTGATTTTGTTTGGGAAAGGCTGAGCCCTTGTGACCTTTCTTCTCTGTTTTCTTTCTCTCTAGGAAATCTTTCTTTAGTTGCATATTTGATAATTGCTCATGATCCGAGTTATCAGAGTTCTTCCTTAGAGACATTTCTATGTTTCGAAAGCTTGTTTCTATTCTCTGTCCTCCCTAGCAAATCGTTTTTCATGTAAGATTCAGGTATTTACAATTTTTTGTTGTTGTTGTAAATTGCAAGGAAGCCTCTCAAGGTGGCCCTGATCTGATTCTCCTCCATCTCATATCTTTTCCTCCATGTTCCCACACAGTCCTTAACGCTGTGCTTCGGGCTTCCCTGCAGCCTTAGTTGTCTCCCCCGGTCTTTCATCTCAGCTCATTCTCTGGCTGTCTCCTGATTTTGAGAGGGCCATGGCATTTGGCACCTGGCTTAGGATGTTTAGTCGGTAACCCTTTCCCCAAAGTCTTCTCTTCCAGAACTTTGAAGAGGATGCCCTTTATTAATTAAAAGAACAATCACAACATGTACACATAGAACATGCGTGAAACACACACACACTTAAACAGCCACAATGAAGCGTGCTCAGAACCACCATGGAGTTTAGGAGATAGAACATCACTAGCCTTTTGCCACTCCATCTTCCCTCGACCCAGAGGTCACTACCGCTCTGGTTTTGTGAGCATCTTCCTTTAATTCGATCATCTATGCGTGTGTCCTAAGCAACACACAGCTTAATGTCACCAGCTTTGAAGTTTATATAAATGGAAGCACATGTGTAGGGCTTCGCTGGTAGCTCAGTTGGTAAAAGAATCCCCCTGGAATGCAGGAGACCCTGGTTTGATTCGCGGGTCAGGAAGATCCCCTGGAGAAGGGATAGGCTGCCTACTCCAATATTCTTAGACTTCCCTTGTGGCTCAGCTGGTAAAGAACCCGCCTGCAATGTGGGAGACCTGGGTTCAATCCCTGGGTTGGGAAGATCCCCTAGAGAAGAAAAAGGCTACGCACTCCAGTATTCTAGACTGGAGAAATTCTATGGACTACAGTCCATGGGGTGGCAAAGAGTCAGACACGACTGAACGGCTTTCACTTTTCACAGAACATGTATTCTTTTGGGACTTGCTTTTTTTCATCAACACTATGTTGTGAGATTAATTTGGGGGATATTTCCAGCCACAGCCTGAGCTCTTAGAGGATCCTTTGCATGAAGTTGCCACGCTATGCATATTCTGTTTATTTGAATGGATAACCGGGTAGTCAGATGTGGGTCTGGTTCACCTGTCCTGTGTTCTAAACTTAGAGACTCGGACATGGAATTGGCAAACCATAAGGTAGGGCAGCCATGTTCAGATTTATCCAGGCTGTTTTGTAAGTTCAGTTCAGTTCAGTCTTTCAGTAGTGTCTGACTCTCTGCAACTCCAGGCCTCCCTGTCCATCATCAGCTCCCAGAGCTTGCTCAAACTCACGTGCATCGAGTCGGTGAGGCCATCCAACCATCTCATCCTCTGTCGTCCCCTTCTCAAACTGCCTTCAGTCTTTCCCAACATCAGAGACTTTTCAAATGAGTCAGTTCTCAACAGGTGGCCAAAGTATTGCAGTTTCAACTTCAGCATAATTCTTTCCAATGAAAATTTAGGACTGATTTCCTTTAGGATTTACTGGTTTGATCTCCTTGCAGGCCAAGGGATTCTCAAGAGTCTTCTCCAACACCACAGTTCAAAAGCATCAATTCTTCAGCGTTTTGCTTTCTTTATGGTCTAACTCTCACATCCATACATGACTACCAGAAAAATCATAGCTTCGATTAGATGGACTTTTGTCAGCAAAGTAAAGTCTCTGCTTTATAATATGCTGTCTAGATTGATCATATTTAATTTAATTTCATGGCTGCAGTCACCATCTGCACTGATTTTATAGCCTGTCAATATAAAGTCTCTTACCGTTTCCATTGTTTCTCTATCTATTTGCCACGAAGTGATGAGACCAGATGCCATGATCTTAGTTTTTTAAATGTTGAGTTTTAAGCCAACTTTTTCACTGTTTTGTAAACTGGTTTCTTTTTAAAACAGTGGGAAATTTTGGTGACTCCTCATTCCTACCATCATTTGATGCTGTTTGACTTTTGATTTTTGCCAAGCTACTGGATGTGCAGTGGCATCTCACTGAGATTTCAATTCGCTTTTTCCTGATTTCTAATCAAATTCAGCACATTTTCATATTTATAAGACTTGGGGATATTTTTGGTGAGATGTCTCAAAGTCTCTGTTCAGTCTTTCTATTTGAGAGGAGCTCTTTGTGTTAGAAATCACTAATTGGTTGGTTAAGTACAATGAAAATCTCTTGTCTTAGTTTGTGGTTTATTTTTTAATTTAAAAATTCAATTTGAATTTAATTTGATTTAATAAATCAGAGTTCTTCAATTTTATGCAAACAAATTAATAAATCTTTTCCTTTAGGTTTGAACTTTTTTGTGTCTTATTTTTTAAATCTTAATGTTTTCCAATAGTGTTATAGTTTTGCATTCCCTAAGTGTTAAATCCATGTGAAATTATTTTTTGTGTGTAGTATAAGATAGGGATGCAATTTCATCTCTTTTCTGCCTGGACACCCAATTTTCCCAGCTTGGTTTCTTGAAAAGCTCAATTTTTCCCCTCTAATCTTCAATATTCAGACATTTCTATAAACTTATGGGTCAGTTTCTGGGATGTATTCTGTTTTCCCGGTGTAATTTTTTTGCTCCTGAACAATGATCACTCACCCTAATTAAACATACAAAAGTCAACTGAGAGAACAAGTCCGCCTACGTCATTAGCTTCTAGGAACTCAGTGATCTCTGGCCCTTTGCATTTCCATATGTATTTCTGAATTAGTTTATCATATGTCACACCAAAAAGTTAAAAGGATTTGTATTATTGCATTGGATCAGTAAACTGGTTTTGGATAGTTGACATTTTTCTGTGCTCAATCTTCCAATCCATGAAAATGCAGTGTTACTTATTTAGATTTTTATGAACAGATCACAATAAAATGATCTAATTTCCCCCCCCCAAACGTAGACAGTTCTCCAAATTTTATCCACAAAGTCCTTGTAAATCTTTTACTGTGTTGTTTCTCCATCTCAGATGTTCCTGTCTCCCTCTGCTGTGCAGCCACTTGGAAGCCATTATTCCCTGTGTGTGGCGCTCTTTCACGTTGCTTTTCAGATGAGACCCTCCCTGTGACTCCATGCTTGGAGAGAGGAAGCCGCTCACCCACTCTTCCCTGCGGTGTTGTCTGTGGCTCCACCCCGCCTGCCGTCACTGCTTCTTACCACCAGTCTCACCAAAGATCTGTTATTCTCATTAGTAGTTTTCAAAGGACCAGCTTCTGACTTTCCTGACCTTCTCTTACTTGTTTTTCTCCTAGTTCATCAGTTTATCTTTTTATCTCTATTATTGATGTTTTTCATCCTATTGTTCTATACTGGGTTTATTTTGTTATTTTCCCCCTAACTTCTAAAAATGGATGCTCAAGTCATTAATCTTCAGCTTTTCTTTTATCCTCCTGAGGATTGCTATAGTTGCATCCCACAGGTTTTCCCTCATAATATTTTTATTTTCATCAAGTTCTACACATTTTCCAAATTTCATGGGAATTCCCTGGCGGTCCAGTGGTTGGGACTCAGTGGGGCTGGAGTTCCATGCCTGGTCAGGAAGCTAAAATCCTAAAAGCCATGTGGTGTGACCTAAATTAATAAATATTTTCCAATTTACACTATAGCCTTCCCAGGTGGTGTTAGTTGTAAAGAACCCACCTGCCAGTTCAGGAGACTTAAGATCCCTGCATTGGGAAGATCCTCTGGAGGAAGACACAGCATCCCACTCCAGTATTCTCAGCTGGAGAATCCCATGGACAAAGGAGCCTGGTGGGATACAGCCTATAGGTTCGCAAAGATTCAGACTCAACTGAAGTGACCCGGCGTGAATGCATGCATGGATTTGCACACCCACCATGCTCGCTGCAGGCCCATCAGCCTCTAGCTGCAGGGCCGTGGAGCACCATCCACTCTGATCAGAGCACAGCAAGCGTGTTTGCACTTTCCCTCTCTCCTAGGTGGCCATCCCCTCTCCCACCCGGACCCCACCGTCCTTCAGAACTGTCCCACCCCCAGATGCCTAATTCCGGAACCCCAGGCTCAGAGTCCCCCATTCTGCTAAATGCTTCCCGTCTGCTCTGTCCCCCCAGGTCTTCTTCATCCTGGAAGGACCCCTGTCCTCCTGACCCCTCTGCTTTGCTCTGTCCCCAGGCTCCCCTGAGCTGCCCCACGCCCTTCTGGGCTGATCCCCAGGAAGGAGCTGGGTGGAGAAGGGCCCTGGGTCCGGGAGGAAGTCAGCCAGCGCTGCCAGGCAGGGAGGAGCTGAGGGAACACAAACCAGCCTCCCACTGCCGCCTCTCTGATCACATCCAGCCAGGAGCTGGAGGCAGGGCGACCTTGGATGCAGTCCCCACAGCATCCACAGTGAGGGCACAGCATGGTGGGAAGAGGGCGGAGGGGGTCCGGGTGGTAAAGAGAACAGCCCTGGTTCCTGTGAGCTCACCACCTCATGCTCAGGAGAGAGCCTGCCCTGGGCCTCCGTTTCCTCCACTCCCTCCATCCTTGGTCCAGGCAGCCTCTACCCCACCTGCCCTTTGAGACAGATGGCTCAAGCTGACTCCCCTGGGTCTGGAAGTGGATGACTTCCCTGGAGGCTGTTAAAATCAAATAGAATAAAGACCAGGCTGGACAGTCCCCCAAACAGACAAAACCATTTAAGCTGCATGAGCAACACTGAATTGAGCTTATTTCTGGAACATAAGCAAAATGTAGGTTATTTGTTGTAAATGTCTCTGGTAATGATCCAGGGAAAACTGAAGTCTTCTTCCTAAAATGGTAGAAGATGGTTGCTTTCAGCCAGCCCCCTGCCGCCTGGAAGTCCCATTGTGAAAACCCACCTTGGATAAATAGTCACCTCCTTTTCACTCCAGAGGTCACGCTGTAACCTTTGCCTCAGGCTCCACTCAGCTCTAGACCTGGAGACTCACCTGTGCAAGGGTTCTGTGTAAACTCTTCCTAAAGACTAACTGATCTGGTTTCAGCTGTCCCTGTTTCTGGATTTATGATGAGACTCAAGCCTTGCCTGGCGGCTGGCACAGGGTGCTCAAGGCCACTCCCTCTCTCCCTGGGACACTCCCGCTCTCAGGTCTCTGTACCTCCTTTCCAGAATCTTCTCTGCCTTCTGGGCCGGGTCTGCTCCATGTTCTACCTGTTCAGGAGCACATGGTGGGGCCTCCCCCACCCCTCTCCACAACCTCTCCTCTGGAAATCCCCGGATCTCTGGCTTCGTGGTTGCGTCTGTTCTGATGACCGCAGACACCTCTCCCCTGGGGTCAGCGCAGACCAGATCCCCACTGCGAGGCAGACGGCTGGCCACTGGCTGCAGGAAACTGAGAGAATTAGTGCCTGAGAGAGCCATTTCCACCGTCCGTCCGGAGGCGCCAGGGAGGAAAGAGTGACCAGGACCGGGGGGAGGAAGCCAGTCTTTTGGGAGACCCCCTGACGTGTGTGACCCCTCCATAGCACGCAGGATAGGAGAGGAACCAAGGCCCCAGCCCCGTCCTCTGCACTCCCCACCACCCCCATCAAGCACACCGCAGAGCTGGAGGGGGCAACGTGTCTGGCTGTCCAGAGCACAGAGGGTGGAGGGCCAAGGTAGGTCTGGGGACAGTTGGGGGCGGAACAGAGAACACACAGCACAGAGGAGCTGCCCAGGATGGACTCTGGACCTCACTTGCCTGGCTAGACTCGGAATTTTACCTCTCGTTAGCTGTGTGACGTTGGTTAGGTCCCTTAACTTCTTCGTGCCTCAGTTTACTCACCTGTAAGTTAGGACAGTGGCCGTAAGGGTGAGATGAGCTACCGCACATGGATCAGCCAGAAAAGGACCCGACACACACAGCATGTGCTACGTTTTAGTTGAAATGAGTTGATTTCTCCCCTTGTCAAAGCTCCGGCCTCTCAAAGACAGCTGGTCCCAACCCTGCTGAAGTTTCTTTCCAGCAGTCCCTGGCCGCTCAATGTCTGCCACCTACCCACTCACACCACCATATATTTGACTGAACAGCTGTCTATTCCATTGTCCAAACCGAAGCATTTCTGAGACAAAACAGGGACAACTGACAAGTATGTCGTGAAAACACTTGAGCTGAGACACCTCGACAGACAAGGTACCGCCATCACCCCGCCGTCCCCCTCCCACGCCAGCCGCCAGCACTCAGCATGGACCTGCCTCTATCTTGCCACCACCTCCTGCAAGCTACAGAAATCTCATTTCATCTTATTAAGTCGTTAGAACTTAACACAATACCTTCATTTGTAAAATAGATGAGAAAGAAAGAGATGAGTTTCTAATAAAAATAGCCACCCTTGACCATCCCTCTTCGCCCCCCTCCCCACCTTGAGCGGACCTCTTGGAATCCTTTTAGCTGAATCTCCCAATAACTGCATTCATATTTCAAATACAACTCTTCTCTCTTGCTTCATAACCTTTGTTTTCAGTCTTATGCATTATCAGTTGACCTCTGACAACAGTAGGTGAGAATTTGGCTCATCACCCCACCCCTCACCAATCAAGGTACCAGCATTTTATTTCTGACTCACACCATGGACTGATGCTCTGTGTGTTTCCCACCAAATGCAAAAGACCTGGACTGACTCCCTCCCTAGAAAAGGATGACACCACCCCCTTCAGAGCACCTACCCTTTCTACCACTAGCATCCTTGGGGTTAAAGGTGGCACAGTTCACACGTGGCTGTAGTTAAGTCCCTGCACTTTGCTTCCAGGATGCTTCTCAAATCTGAAAATTTGAGAAAATGCACGTGGCATGTTCATGGAGAGAAGTGTTTTTTTTTTTTCCCTCTAGAATTTCCATTTGCCTTTTCTTCTCTGCTACTGTTAACACATGTTCATCATCTTATGTTTTCAAGATCTTCATCCATGAAAGGATTCTGTTGAGTCCCTGCCCCCTTACTTTTCCCTGGAGTCCTGCCTTCAGGGCTTCCCACCTTCCACTGCATCCAAACAGTGGCCCTGGGTGCCCACGAGGGCTCGACGTCCTGGGACCTGTCCTCTGATGTGACAGACCCCAGTGTGCCTATGATACTTCAGTCCCGCTTGATTCCTTTGTTTTTCTGGAGAACATCCTCAAAAGTACAGGAAAGAGTGTACAGACATATTTCTAGAGGTGGTAATACCTGAATATTCTAGGAAGTGAGAGTTGATTGAAAATCTGCGTGTTTCAACAATTTCTCTTTTCCACTTTCTGATATTGTGAATGACCACAGCTGGGAGCAGGGACTGGCTGACAGCCCAGGCACCAAACCTGGTGTGCCACCTGTCTTGTAAGTCAGGCTTCATTTGCGCTCACCCATACCCATGTGTGGGCGCACTGGGTAGGCTGGCTTTTCTCCGCCCCTGTGGTGCAAGAGTTGTGACCATCTGCATGATCTGCAATGCCTAAATACTGACAGTTTTGGCCCTGCCACAGAGCAGCACCAGGCAGAGAGCTGCCTGGATGAAGGGTGTGTTCTCTGTACTGGGCAGTACGAAGCTACGAGCACTTGTGATGTGCCCAGTGCCACCGAGGAAGCAGATCTTGATTGTAGGTAACCCTAGTGTTAGTGTTATTCACCTGCTGCTGCTGCTGCTGCTAAGTCGCCTCAGTCATGTCCGACTCTGTGCGACCCCATAGATGGCAGCCCACCAGGCTCCCCCGTCCCTGGGATTCTCCAGGCAGGAACACTGGAGTGGGTTGCCATTTCCTTCTCCAAAGCATGAAAGTGAAAAGTGAAAGTGAAGTTGTTCAGTCGTGTCCAACTCTTAGCGACCCCATGGACTGCAGCCCACCAGGCTCCTCAGTCCATGGGATTTTCCAGGCAAGAGTACTGGAGCAGGGTGCCATTGCCTTCTCCGAGTGTTATTCACTGAGCTGTGTCCAACTCTTTGTGACTGTAGGTCTCCAGGCTCCTCTGTCCATGGGACTCTCCAGGCTAGAATACTGGAGTGGGTTGCCCTGCCCACCTCCAGGGGATCTTCCCAACTCAAGGATCGAACCCAGGTTTCCTGCATTGCAGGTGGATTCTTTACTGTCTGAGCCACTGGAAACAACTTTTCTTTAAGCCCCATGTCCGGCTAGTGGCTTCCACGCTGGGCAGCTCTTTGGCTGGTTGAGGCTGGAGTCAGGCCTTCGGGAACAGGGCCACGGTGTGGTTTGCATGAACACAGGCTCTGAGGCAGCTTCACCAGGATGCGGGAGCCCTTAAAGACAGGTGTGGACCCCTGTCATCACCCTGGAGAGACTTCTCCTGCCCAACCAGGGGACAGACAGCTCTGTCCTCCTCTCACACTGAGTGGAGACAAAAGGTAGGAAACCTGGGGCCTTCCTCTTCCCGTCACTGCTGCTTTAGGGTTGAGGGTGGGGTGCAGTGCTGTCAGTCCGAAGTTCTGGGAAGAAGTTCTGTCTACCACCTGTTAGCACAGTGACCTGAGCAGGCCACTTCCTGTCCATCATCCACTGCCTGTTAGCACAGTGACCCACACAGGCCACTTCCTGTCCACCGCCTGTCAGCACAGTGACCTGTGCAGGCCACTTCCTGTCCACCACCTGTTAGCACAGAGACCTACGCAGGCCACTTTCTGTCCACCGCCGGTTAGCACAGTGACCTGTGCAGGCCACTTCCTGTCCACCGCCTGTTAGCACAGTGACCTGTGCTGATTACTTCCTTGTCCACCACTTGTTAGCACAGTGACCCACACAGGCCACTTCCTTGTCTACCGCCTGTCCTAGCACAGTGACCTGTGCTGACCACTTCCTGTTCACCATCTGTTAGCACAGTGACCTTCGCAGGCCACTTCTTTGACCTCCAGTGTCTATCTCACCAGATAGAGTGGGCTCCCTCGGGGTTCCAGGGAAGGCTAGGTAAACTGCTGGACCTACAGTCCTGGCACTTAATAAGTTTACAATAAACCAGGGGTTCCTGGGCTGCATTTCCCAGAAGTCCTGCCTGGTGTGAGGTCTGTTTATCTTGCTGTAAAACTCAGGTTTAATAATGATGCTGGAGAAACAGTTTGTGAAGTGGAACTCAATGGATTCCTGAGAATATTTGATGTGTAAGTGCGTGGTGGTCGGTATTTAGGTGAAGGGATGTGTCTTTCCAGCTTCCTGGACTATGAAAGGATGACTGTGTGCTGTTTCCTAACCACGCTTGTTACCAGTGGCCTAGTGTCAGCATGCACACACATGCACACACGTGCACACCCACAGTCCACTCCTCTGGGGCTCTGCTGACAGTCCTCCAGGGAACCCCTCTCCCGTGGTACACACCTGCTTCCCTCAGGGTCCACTGTCAGCCGAGCTGTGCTGAGGCTCGTCTAGGGAGTCCCACCCATGACCCCATTCCCTTTGTGCTTTTATGTCACTTGGGATGCAAGGTAAGTGACAAGCATTTTGCTCTCCATTTCCAAGAAGAAGTGAAAAATGAATAAATAGGTGGCAAAACTGACAAGGCATCTGTCCCTGGCGGGTTTGTCTGTAATTAAAAGTCACTCAGTTTGAGTTTCACCCAATGCAGCTGCCTGCCCCCTGAAACTTTTACAGAGCGCCTGCATGCTAATGAGAGCGCCAGTTAATTACTTGCAAAATGATTAAGAAATCATACTGGGACAATTGATGGGTCTCGGCAGGGAGCCCATCAGACGTCTCCCAGGCCTCCCATCCCAGGAGCTCCTTGCTGGCTGGCAGTCTCATTCCTGAAGGGTGGCAGTGACATGGCTGGCAGATGGCAGGCTGGGGCTCCAGGCTCAGCCATGGGGCATCAAAGGCCTGCAGAGGTCAAGGCTACCTCCCCATCCCTGCAGGACCACCACTGCTTATCCTGTTCCCAGCAAGTTCCAGGGCTGCAAGAGGGCCCTGGCACCTTGCTACCCCTTGGCCACTTTCTGGGAGGGTGACCCCTGCTGCTCCCCACCAGCCCTCCCCACAAGGCTATCTCCTGCTCTGCTGGGTAAGGGCTGCTGTCAGGGGCTCTGGCAATGAAACAAGGCTATTTCCTGGGCCTGCCCCTTGAGCATGCTCATGGGGGCCAGAGAGCACAGCTCCGGGTAGGGCACTGCCCAGACCTGCCCAGGAACACCTGCCCACCTGCCCGGAGGCTGGGCTGCATCTGAGCTGTCCAGTGCCTGGAGATGAGGGGAGAAGGTAAGGGTGGGGAGGCGGTAGCCGCTGGAAGGAGAGAGCAGGTGGACTGTCGGGTTTGAACTGCACCTGGGGCTCTGCAGAGCTCACTTTGCCTCCTGCTTTGTTCCCATCACAGAGGGAGTGAGGGTCTTCCTGCTTCACTGTGCCCTAGGGCTGGTGTGTGTGGGGAGGCTTGCCCTCACTCCCCGACAGCAAGGCTCAAAGCCAGGCTCCCAGGAGGGAGACTTCCTGCCACTCCCCTTCTTCCTGAAGACTCCCCTTGTTCTCCGGAGTGGCCCCGAGACTTGGACTTCTCTGGACGTGCTCTATGCCCTGACCGGCTCTGCAGCCCCTACTGGATGGAGTTAACAGCCACTCTGCCCCCGCCCACCGTGTGCTGGGAGGGAGGTGGGTGGAGGGATCCCATCGTCTCCCAGGTGCCAGCCCTGTCCCTCCTTCGCCAGCTGCTCCTGCTATCCTGCGAGGTGACAGGAGCGTCCACTGAGATCCAGGCTCTGGGCCAGCGGGGAAGAGCCGAATGGGTCTCGAGCTGCAAGTCAATGACACTCAGCAGGTTTC
Organism: Neotragus moschatus; assembly: GCA_006410615.1. Taxonomy (NCBI): domain Eukaryota; kingdom Metazoa; phylum Chordata; class Mammalia; order Artiodactyla; family Bovidae; genus Neotragus; species Neotragus moschatus. The sequence goes on along the minus strand of SJYA01001966.1, from coordinate 188,245 downwards.
CTGGGAGACACTCGGCTCTGGGACAACACCAGCAATTCTGGAGAAAATTCAAAGCCACACGTGCACATGTGCACACACACACACACACACACACACTGGCACACTCACCTTTCTTTCTAATCAGCATCCCAGCTGACAAACCCTGACGTGGGCTGATTTAGAACCTGCCCTGTTTGAAGCCATCGCTGCAGCAGCTTTCTTTGATTTTGCTTCTAATTATGAAGCCGCTCAGCGGGAGGCCTCCAGCTGTCCTGCTCGCCCTTCCCAGCTCTGAAAGGCTGTGGCTGTCACACGTCCCCACCCATGCCTGCCACTTCGGGGCCCAGGGAACAGAGCGGGGGGGGACTTGCCACAGGGAGCCCTCCAGCTGAGAGGGGCACAGTGACACCCCTCCTCCCTGAGCCCGGCTCTGTCCTACATCCCAGCCACATCCTCTAGTCTCCCTGAAGATCGCAGCAGGACACGACAGCACAGCCTGCCTCCGGGGAGCTCCTGAGAGCTCCGGAAACGCCTGATGTGCGTCCCTCCTGTCCTGATTCAAGAGCTTACAGTTTGCAGAATGTGTACCAGCCATGATTCGACTTCACCCCCACAGCATCTCCACCCTCACTGCACAGACAGGACACAGGGTACCAGGTCCAGAAGCTGCCGAATAATGAGCAAAGCTGAGCTGTTTGGGGTCCAGATTCAGGAGTCTTCCCTGCCTCCTGCCCCACTGCCGAAGCTCACACCCACGAGCCCACCCCCCAAGTTCAGGCTCCAGACCTCCTTTGCTGGGGTGGAAGGGAAAAGGGATGGGCGTGTCAGGAGGAGGAATGAAGGCTGCCCAAACAAGGCGCTTCTGTATTTTTCTTTAATTAACATTAATTTTTATTTTGAAAGCATTATGGATTCATAGGAAGTTGCAAAGAGTACAGAGAAGTCCCAGGGGCCCTGTCTTCAGGCTCCACTGATGGTCGTGTTTTATGACGCAGGCAGGATGATGAAGACGCAGAGTACTCCATCAAAGCCAGGAGCCTGACCCTGGAGCGCCATGCGTGCAGCTTTTCAACACCTAATCACACGCGCCCCCCTGTGCGGCCCCCACTGGGGCTAGGTTACAGGATGGCTCCCTGCCACCACGCTGACCCTTGGCAACCACTAATCTGGTTTTCCATCTCTATGACTTTCAAGAATGTTATGTTCTTCATGCAGTATGTAACCTTTAGAGGTCGGTTTATTTTTACTCAGCATAATGTCACTGGGATCCAGCCAAACTGTGGTGTGCCTCAGTAGTTTGTGTCTTTTTATTCAAGTATTGATTTGTGGAGTGGACTGGCCAGGCCAGAATTTGTTCTAAACTTTCTCTTATAGAGGGTCATTTTGGTTGTTTCTAGTTTGGGACACTTATGAACAAAGCTGCTATAAACAATTGTATACAGGTATCTGCTGCTGATACTGCTGCTAAGTCGCTTCAGTCGTGTCTGACTCTGTGTGACCCCACAGACGGCAGCCTACCAGGATCCCCTGTCCTTGGGATTCTCAAGGCAAAAGCACTGGAGTGGGGTGCCATTTCCTTCTCCAACGCAGGAAAGTGAAAAGTGAAAGTGAAGTCGCTCAGTCACGTCCGACCCTCAGCAACCCCATGAACTGCAGCCTTCCAGGCTCCTCAGTCCATGGGATTTTCCAGGCAAGAGTACTGGAATGGGGTGCCATTGCCTTCTCCGTACAGGTATCTACATTGACCCAAATTCTCAGTTCTCTGGGATAAATGCCCAAGAGTGCAGTTGCTGGGTTGTATGGTCTGTGTTTGATTAGATTATTAGAAACAATAGTCCAGGGTGTCTATACCATTTTATGTTCCCACCAGAAAGGTCTGAGATTCAGATTGCCTCACCTGCGTTTTATTCAGGTGTCCTCACCAGCGTTTGGTACTGTGTGTGTGTGTGCGCACATTGTGTTTGGAATGTCAGCTGTCCTAATAGGTGTATAGTGGTTTCTCACTGTGGCCTTAATTTGCATTTCCCCAGTGGCTAGTGATGTTGAACATCTCATGCGCTTTCCTTCCATCTGTATACCCTGTTGAATGCTGCTGCTGCTAAGCCTCTTCAGCTGTGTCCAACTCTTGTGACCCTATGGACTACTGCCCACCACTCTCCTCTGTCCATGGCATTCTCTAGGCAAGAATACTGGAGTGGATTGCCATACCCTCCTCCAAGGGATCTTCCTGACCCAGAGATTGAACCTGCATCTCTTATATCCCCTGCACTGGCAGGCAAGCTCTTTACCACTAATGTCACCTGGGAGCCCGTACATACTCTTTAGGGAACGGTTTCTTCACTGCCTTTGCCACTTTTTTATTTGCGTGTTGGCTTTCTTGCTGTTAAATTTTGAGAGTTTTTTTGTATATTTTAGAAATGAGTACTGTGTTAGATATGAGTTTTTGCCTCAATCCATAGCTTATCTTTTCATTCCCTTGATTATGCCGTTTGCAGAGCACAAGTTTTTAGTTTTGATGAGATCCAGCTTTATTAATGTTTTTTTTTATGGATCATAGTTTCTGTGTCATGTCTAAGAACTCTTCACCAAGTCTGGAAAATTTTCTCCTATGTGTTCTTCAAAAGGTCTCATAGTTTTACACTTTGCATTTAAATCTATGATCATTTGGATTTGATTTTATGTAAGGTGTTAGCTGTCGGTTGAGGGCTCTTTGCTTTTTATCTGTGGATATCCAAGTGCTCTAGGACCATGGTTTAAGAAACTGTCCTTCCCCGTGGAATTGCTTTTGCTTTTTTGTCAAAAATCAGTTGAGTAATTTGAGAGAGTATATTTCTGGGTTTCCTGTTCTGTTCCACTAATCCACGTGTCCCCTTCATCTACCAATGCCACACAGTCTTGATTAAAACACAGTAAATCTTGAAATCAGATAGGCCAATTCCTCTGGTTCATTCTTCTCTTTCAAAATTGTTTTAGTTATTCTAGTTTGTCAGACGTTCCATACAAATTTGAGAATGATCTTATTTATATCTATAGAAAAAACTTCCTGGGCTTTTGATAGGAATTGTGCTAAACCTGCATATCAGTTTGGGAAAAATTCATGTCTTTAGTCTGCTGACTATTCCAATCCATGAACATGGTATTTGTCTCCGTTTACTCAGATCTTTTAAATTTCCTTCATCAGCATTTCTGTGGCTTTCAGCATACAGTTTCTGAACACGTTATATTAGATTTATAGTGACTCCATTTTTTGAGTAATTATAAATGGCTTTGTGTTTTTCATCTCGCTTTTCGCATATTCACTGCTAGTATTTAAAATGCACTTATTTTTGTATGTTGATCTTGTAGCCTATGACCTTGCTAAACACACTTACTAATTCTAGGAGGTTTTTTCCTTCTTCATGATCTTCTTTTTGCCTTTTTAAATTAGTCGATTCCTTGGGATTCTATGCTGACACTTTCATGTTACCTACATTTAGATCCTGTTTTGTTTCTTCCTACCCAATGCATACGGCTTTCTGTTACTTTTACTTGTCTCATCTCTCTGGCTAGACCTTCAGTACCGTGTTGACCAGCAGCAGCGAGAGTGGACATCCTCATCTTATTCTCAGTTATCAGGGGAGGAGTACTCGTTCTCCCACCACTAACTATGGTGCTAACTGATGTAGATGTTAGATGAAAACCTCAGGTTCCTTCCAGCGAAGGCACAGCATCTGCTGGGAAAGCAAATGAAGGGTCTGCCTTAGGGTCAGGTAAGGAGGCCTGGAAGACACCCAGGGTTGGATCTGAGGGAGAAAGAGGACCAAGCCAGAAAAGATCAAGTGAGACAGCTCATTGGTGAGGGTCCTCAGAGTCTTTGAAGGGCCCTGGGGTGGGAGAGAGTGCAGGGCATGCGGGGAAGTGGAGGGCAGCCAGCGAGGGAGGGTGTGGAAGAAGGGGAGCTTGACAGGCAGGTGAGGCCAGACTCCGCCTCCATCCGGGACCACAGTAAAGGCACAGCTTTATTCCGGGGGCAGCGAGTGGGACAGGGCACAGAGCAGCAGCGGTGAGATCAGCTCACAGGCCACTGCCATTTCCAAGGTCAAAGGCAGAGGTGGCTCAGAGCGGTGGGAAGAAGACTGGGTACAAAACCATTTAAAGGGTAAAGTCCACAAGCTGTGATGGATCAGAAGTTAGGGTGACAGCTAGGGAAGTGCCGTGGTGAGTCTGCTCTTTTGATCAGCGCCCTGTTTCCTGGGAAGGTGGCATGTTAACTGTGGCGAAGAGCTTCTGGACCCAGCACCCTCCTCATTCACAGCATCCACACGCCAAGCCCTGAATGGCACAGCACTCTGCAGCTTTGAGTGTTCTGGATGGCCATCATCCCTGGCCATCCTGGTCACATTCCCCAGGAGCCCCCACAGCCAGCCTCCCTCCCCCCACCGCTGGCCCCAGCCTTTGACCTTTCAAGGAGTGGTTGTGCTCTCAGGGTTCCCTGAGTCAGTTCCACTGGGGCAGGCTGCAGTGCCTCTCCCCACACCATCCCACACCTGGCCTGGCCTCCCTCAGGTCTCCAGATGTCCAACTCTGGAGTCAGGTTTTGGATGCCCATCCTCTCTGAATTACCTGGGTTCTTGCCATCGGAGAAGCAGAAGTCTTCAGGCACCCGTCGTTTGACGTGCAGTATAGACTCCTGCGTGCTGCCACTTTCATGCCTGTCTACAGTGAGTCTGATGTCCCCAGAAGATAAGCACTGTCATGTTCTTTTCTCAGCCCCCCACAGACGCCACTAAGCTGCTACACCCGGCAAGTGAGTTTTTGCTAAACTGGATCTTCTGGAATTGAAGTGTGTGGTTCTGTAGAGCATCAGGGCCAGAGAAGCAGAAGAAAGCTGAACCCGGGTTGGTGGAGAAGGTGGGTGGGCTCCCTGAAGCCCTGGGCGGGGCGGGGTGGGGGGTTGGGGGCAGATGAAGGGAAGTGTGGGAGCCGACAAAATCAGAACCTGCCTGAGTATGGTGGCGGCTGCACTTCAGCGGGATCCAGGTGCGATAATCAGAGGGCAGCTGGCGTGGGGGTGCTTACCTGGTGTTGGAGGTTGAGACGGAGGGAGGTGAGGTGACTCAGACGCAGTAGCTGCAGAGGCAGTGTTCCCTAGGCTGCTGGAGCTCAGAAGAGCTCAGAGGAGTGTCCGTGGGCTGGTGCTGAATCTTGCTCTGCAGAGCTGGAACAGCGGCTACTCCCAGCAGCCGGGCTCAGCCCCTGGCCCTGCCGTGAGGGGTGTGTGTGTCGGGGGGAACTGTGCTGGGGTAATGCCCCAAGGCTGGCAAAGAGCTCTGCAGTCCCTTGTCCCCACTGTGCCTCCCAGTCTCTCAGTGGCAGCAACAAAGAGCAGTCAGACACCCAGGGCCTGGGGCTGGTGCTTGCCAATCCCAGCCCCAGGGCCACAGAGCAAAGCAGGGGAGTTTGGACTTGGAGCCAAGAGACAGGGAAACCAACTCTGCATTGACAGGAAGGGAATTGGGGCTAGTCAATAGCTCTTTTTTTTCTTTTTTCTTTTTTGCAGTGAATTAAAAACAAACACCCACATCTACCCACCCAGATTAATTTTTCCTCATTTTGCTCCAGATATTTAAAATATAAAGGAAATGAACAATTCTGATCAGGCTGAAGTCTCCTTCACCGTCCTCAAGCTCAGAGAAAAATTCCTCTCTCAGCCGTGAGGATAAACGGCCGGCACTTTTCTTTATATTAATGCTGTGACGTATGTATCAATGAAAAAAACATGTTATTGCCTTGGAGTTTTTAAAAAATCATATAAGAGTGAATTATAAATCAAGACTTACTATGAAGTCGTGGTAATGAACATTCTCTCCTGCTGTACGTATTCCGAAACATTTTTTTTCATTCAAAATGTGCCTTTGAAATCTAGCCGCATCATTCATTATGTCTGTAGTTTACTAAGATCCTGTAGCTATATCAGAATGCATTCAAATGGAACCGGTGATGTCCGGATTTATGCTTGACTTACCCTGTTAGAAACAACGCCACAGTGAAAATTCCACGCGTTTATCTCAGCACTCTTTCAGATTTCCATAAGATTCTATATTCGTCTAGGTAGATTTGATAAGTCAGATGTCTGAACAGCTACATTTTTATTTGCTTAAGCTTATTTTTAATTTGCATACAGTAACATTCACTCTTTGTGTCCAGTTTAACAGATTTTGACAAATCTTCATCACACTTAGGAGTCTTATCAACCCCAAATTCCAGCTCCCGCTTCTCTGTGGTCCACCACCTGCCGCATCTCTACCCTAGGCAACCACAGGCCTCTTCATCCATGTACGTTTGCTTCTTCTCGAATGTCGTATAATTGGAACAGCAGAGTGTGTGGCATTTGGGGTTTGGCTTCCTTCACTGGCATCCTGCCTCTGGAACTCACCCCAGTGCTCAGGAGCATCCAGCTCATTCCTGCTTGGTCCTGAAGAGGACCCTGCAGTGCAGAGGGACCCACTGTGTTCATTCCTCCACCCGAGAGAGGCTGTTTGGGGATTTTTGGTGATGGCAATAAACATTCCCATATAGGTCTAGTGAAAATATCGACTTTCATTTCTCTCGGGAAAAGGCCTAAGAGTGGGATTGCTGGGTCACACTACAAGTGCACGCTTGACTACCTAGGGAAATATCAAACTGTGTTTCCAAAGTTGAGAGGCTGCTGCACCACTTACACTCCCATCAGCGATGGATTCAGGATGCCAGGGGCTCCGCATCCTTGCGAGAACTTTATGTTGTTGGGTAAATATAGTATATACACACATGCATACTAAGCCACTTCAGTCATGTCCAACTCTTGGCAACCCTATGGACTGTAGCCCGCCAGGCTCCTCTGTTGATGGGATTCTCCAGGCAAGAATACTGGAGTGGGTTGCCATGCCCTCCTCCAAGGGATCTTCCCGACCCAGGGATTGAACCCATGTCTCTTATGTCTCCTGCATGGGCAGGCGGGTTCTTTACCACTGAGCCACCAGGGAGGCCTTGTATACACTCACACTGTAATAGACATGTATTGTTTACATATAGTAATCTTAATTTGTATGTCTCTACTGGTGACTAATGTCGAGTGTATTTTCTTCTGTTTATTTGTCACCAGTGTATTTTCTTAGGTAAAATGTCCATATCTCTGGTCCATTTTTATTGGTTTATTGGTTTTCTTCTTATTAAATTATGACAGTGCTTTCTATGGGCCATGGTTGACTCCTAGCCTAACCCAAGGTCATAAAGATTTTTCTCTTATATTTCCTTGTAGAAGTTTTAGACTTTACATTCACTTTTATGTCTGCAGTCCATGTTGAGTTAATTTGGGGGTAACATGTGAGTTAAGGGTCAAGATTCGATTTTTGCACGGCCATTGTTTCAGCACCATTTCTAGAAATTCTCCATTGCCAAGGCTAATGCTTTTGCACTTTCTAAAACTCACTAGACTATATTTGTATTGGTCAGTTTCTGGACTCTTCACTCTGTGTTACTGTTCAATGCTTTTAAGATGTTGTTTTCAGTATGTTATCCAGTTTTAGCAGAAAAGTTAGAAATAATTACTGAGCCCATTGTTACTGGAAGCAAAGGTCCCCTGAGTTTACCTATTTTACCTATAATGGTCCATCACATGTGGTCATTTTTCAGACGTTCACTGGCATAGACACTAAGCAGCCAAATACCTGGGCCCTGTGCACCCACCTGATGGGGGTCTTGGGCTCTGGTGCTCCATGGGGCATTGCCATCCCTGTTATCACCCATGAGGGGCTTTCACATGCTTGGAATCATGGTACAGGCACCGAGGGGTTAGAGGCCAGGAGCGCTAGGTGTAGGGGTGACACTGCCATCTGGGGTCAGCACACACGTGAAGGACTGCTCTGCAGCTCAAACAGCTTTCAAACGTCCCATCTGAGCATTCATGCCGGGGAATCTGTTTACGCAATTTATTACCTAAATAAAAATATTTTTGGTAGAAAGATTGGATATAAACTGACCACTTATGTGGAGCTTGCCAGTAATGCAAATACCCTGTAAATACAGCTTGGATCAGAGGGCATTTTATTCAGAACTTTACCAGAGTCCTTCACCATTTCAGCCAGTCATGTCACCAAAGGTGTTTGAGCAGTGCCACCGTACTGGAGGCTCTCTGTAATGTCAGACCTGTGGGCTGTGCAGGTCCTTCTCCGAGGCACCCACACAGCGCACCTGTGGGTGGATGTAGTCCATGCTTACATCATTACTGACAGTGATTATACACACACATTCATGCCGGAGTTTTTACTTAAGTCTTTTTTCAGAATGTGGTATGCATAGGAAAGTGTGGACGTTATTCAGCTAAATGTTTCAAATACAAACTTACTCATTCTAATAAAATAAAAGCATTTGACACCTTCATTGAGCCTCTCACTTCACTGTGCCTGAACATGAATATATGGAATTACATACCGTTCTATTGTAAATTCCTCTCGTTTTATTTCTATTTCACATTATAGGTAGGGCATTATATTGATTTTTAAAAAAAATAATATGTGATGGTTAGGTTATAATGCCTATGATTTTCATGTCAAGAGAGTAGCGGGGTGTTATACAGTATTTATAATGAGAAAGGCTTGCTGGGTCTGGAGGAACAGAGGCAGAATTTCAGGCAAAAGGGACGCCCACATTTTCACCCTCACTGGGCCTGCCAGGCTGCTGTCCACGGTGCTGAAACAATGATGCTTCCTGCTGCACAGCAAGCCTCCTCCTTCCCAGAGTCCACATCCTCTTTAGCCCTCACACCATTGTCTTGTTTTTGTAATGCTTATGCATGGTATCTATTGTTTAATTTGCACATCCCTAGTGCTACTGAGTTTATACATCATTCCCCTCTGTTAACCACTTGGGAATCCTCCTTGGTGACTTGAAGCTCACATCCTTTGTCCATTTTTCTATTGTATCATTTTGTTGTTGTTCAGTTGTTAAGTCATGTTCAACTCTTTGTGACCGCCGGGACTGCAGCAGGCCAGGCTTCTCTGTTCCTCACTGTCTCTCAGAGTTTGCTCAAATTCTTGTCCGTTGAGTCAAAGATGCTATCTAACCATCTCATTCTCTGCCACTCCCTTCTTTTGCCTTCAATCTTTCCCAGCATCAACATCTTTTCCAATGACTTAAGTCTTCATATTAAGTGGTTAAAATATTACTTTATTCTTAATTGATTGCTGCAGGTTATTTACAAATATGGACACTAGTGTTTTCCCATGTGCTGCAAATTGTTCCATGCCTGCTGCTGAACTTCTATTATGTTTGTTGGTTTATTGGGTACCAAAGTTTTTCATTTGTTGTAGTTTCATTAATCTTTGCTTTGGGTATTGCTTTCTTTGGGTTTTGTCTAAGAAATTATTTCTTATTATTGGGTTGTAATAAAAATATTATATACTTCTTTAAAGGAGTTTTAAATACTTTTTAAAAATTCTCATTTCTGTCTTTAATCATGTGGAATTCATTATATTGAGTAGAGTATGGGAGGGAATCTAATTATTTTCTTTTCTGATGAAAAGTTCCCATATTAAGCCATCCATCCATTCTTCACTGATTTGTAACACTGCCTCTATAATTCATTAAATTCCCAAATGTACCTCATCTTGTTTCAAAGCTATTCTGTAGGGCTTTTTTGTTGTTGTTTTTCCACTGATCCACTTGTGATATTTGTAATTTGCTATACCAGGATAGTCCAGTTTTATTTTCTATGTTTTCATAATACTTTTGAACATCTGGTATTCAAGTCTTTCCTCTGAAAACTTATTTTCTTAAAGATTATTCTTGGACTTTTACTCCAAATGAATTTTGGAATTGGCTTGTCGATTTTCACTAATAGTACAATTTGAATTTTGATTGAGATACCATTGAATGTATTAATTAATTTGGAAAGAATTATAATTTTTACGAGAGTAAGTCTACCCATCCATGAAAATTTATTTAATCAGGTCTTCTATTACATTCTTCAATAAATTTTGTAATTTCTTCATAAAAACTCTGATGTATCTTTTATTACATTTATTCCTAGGAGGAGCCTAGTAGGCTGCAGTCCATGGGGTCACTGAGAGTTGGATATGACTCAGTGACTTCACTTTCACTTCTCAATTTCATGCACTGGAGAAGGAAACGGCAACCCATTCCAGTGTTCTTGCCTGGAGAATCCCAGGGACAGGGGAGCCTGGTGGGCTGCCATCTATGGGGTCGCACAGAGTCGGACACGACTGAAGCGACTTAGCAGTAGTAGCAGCAGCAGCATAGTTTTTGTCATTATTGTGAATGGGACTTTTCTCTCTATCAGATTTCTTCGCTAGCTTATTGCACGTGAGAATATTATGGATTCTTTTAATACTAGTTCTATATTCAACTACTCTTTTTTACATGTTGATTACTGTATCCGGGAACTCTGATGATGTCTCTTCTGAGCTTTCATCAATTGTCCAGATTCCTGGACAATTGTGTAATTTGTAAATAGCCACAATTTTAGCTCCTTCCATTGTCTATCTTTTTCCTTTTTGCAACACAGATTATAGCATCCAGGGAAATGCTGAATAGCAGCACTGATTGCCATCAACCATGCCTTGACTTAAACAGAAATGATTCTTGATTCTCCAGTTCAGCCACCTTAAATTTAATTTCACATGATATTAATGTTGCTAGAATGATTTTGTTATAATTAGTATTGTATGCTTTTGCTTTAACTTTCCTATATATATATATATATATATTCATATAAATTCCATTTATGTTCCAACCTTATAATCTCTTTTGAATATATTTGCATTTATTGCAATTGATTACTATCATATTGTACTTATTTCTATCCTCTTATTTTGATTTTACTATCCTTTGTTTTTTTTTTCATCCTTTTTTGCTGTTTGTTGGATTGACAGCTTTCTCTTTTATATCTCAGCAGGCTTGGCAATGATTAGTTACATTTCAAATATTTTAAGGATTACTTGAAATTATAAACACAGAATTAAATTTTAAAGTTCTAGAAATTATAGAGAACTTCAGAATCTCCATCTTCTTTCTGTGAATGACCAAGACCTTCCCATATTTTAAGCATTGGATTCATTTTCTCTTTAATTATTCTGTAGGAATTTTTTTTTCTCCTTTATGTAGGTGTAAAAACTTAGATTATTAAATAGTTAGTACTTCAATTATATTTACAGAGATATTTTATCAATCAATGCACCATTTTTGTTCCTTGAATTTTAACTCTTTTCCTCTGAGTTTTTTTTTTTCTCCTTGTTGAACTTTATCATGTGTTAGTTCTTTCAGTGAGGTGTGAGATCAATAATCCTTGTACATCTGAACAATTTTGACTTTTGTCTTCCTTGGATGGTAGTCTGGCTGGGTATAGAATTCTAGGTTGAACATTATTTTTCCTCAGCAATTTGAATGAATTTTTATATTGTTCCAGGAACCCCTTGTGACTGATCATAAGTTTGCCTTTATCTCTTCTCTCTTGTAGCTTTTAAGATTTTTTTTCTTTGACATTTGGCCATTTCACTAAAATATGTCTTGTGCATTTGTTTGTATTCATCCTTCTTGGCGTAAATTGTGCTTCTCTTATCTGAAGATATATCTTTCTCTGCTTCCTAGAATATTTATAGCCATAATATCCATGAATATTTCCTCTCCAACTCACTCTGTCTCCCTCTGAAACTCATATGAGACCATGCTTGATTTTCTTGCTCCATCTTTCAAGATTCCATCTCTTTCTTGTATAAAATGATCTCTTTTAAGCTTTGAAATATATTTATAACTGGGGGAGGGCTTCCATTTTAATCAATATTTAACATGTTTGAAATGGAAAGGGAGGTGTTCCTACTTCAATTCTGACTAACATATTGAATCTTGATTCTTCTGTCATGCCTCAGAAATGGTGCCTTTTCCTTCAGTTCAGGGATTTACAAGTTACTGAAATGAGAAAACCCAAATATGCAAAATGTTTGCATGGAATAGAAACAGTCCTTTCTCAACTGAAAGTTTTTCTCCAGCATTTTTAGTCACTGATAGTCATTCCCCTGGTTCAATTCCTGGGTCCAGAAGTTCCTCTGGAGAAGGGATAGGATACCCATTCCAGTATCCTTGGGCTTCTCTGGTGGCTCAGATGGTAAGGAACCTGCCTGCAATGAGGGAGACCTGGGTTCAACCCCTGAGTTGGGAAGATTACCCTGGAGGAGGGCATGACAACCCACTGCAGTATGCTTGCCTGGAGAATCCCCAGGGACAGAGGATCCTGGAGGGCTACAGTCCATGGGGTTGCAAAGACTTGGACATGACTGAGTGGCTAAACTCAGTATAGCAGATGGTTGTTCCAACCACTGGAAGAGGTGGAACCTCTACCCCAGGTTCCAGGAGTACTGGCGTTACTAATATTAGCAGTGGTAGTAATAGCAACAGGAGTGGCTGAGGCAGTAGTAACTGCAGTGCCTCCCTGCTGCATGACCAGCCCTAGGACACTGCAGGTCCTCAATCACCATTGAGTCCATAAGTGGGCTCCTGTCCATCACTGTCCAGAGTGTTTCTTATGCAGTGTCTCACTCCATTCTCTCAGTGGCCTATGGGATGGCAGGCTATTCATCCTCTAAGAATGATAAACTTAACATGGAGCAGCTGGGAGAGCAGCCAAGGCCACATGGACAGCAAGTGACTGAGTGGGGATTTGAAGTCACAACCTCAGACTCCAGGACTGACGTGTTTGACAATAATGGCTCACACACATCCCCAGAAAGAACCAGAAAGCAAGAAATCCAGGCACCTAGACTCTGAATGTATTACCTGAATATCTCTTTTTCTGGTAATGGCAATGGCCTGGTGCTGGTCATGGTCAGGAACCTGCCCTTGAGAGATTCTCACTCTAAGAGGAAACTGATGTGAGAGCACATGAAAACAGCACTGAGAACTTACTGAAGCCCAGGGTCCTTGAGCTGAGTCACAGGGATGAGGGGAATTACCTAGGCAAAGGGAGCAAGGCGTGGGTTCCAGGCAGAAGGCTCAGCACTGCAGAGGCTGAACAGGAAGTAGCATCTACTGGGTATGAGTCACTGCCAAAAGCTCCAGCGCCATGGGAGGACAGAGTGAGGGGCCACGGCTGCAGACAAAGCAGGGCATGTGGGCAGGAACGGCCTTTTCTTGCCACGTCAAGAACACTTGGATCTGCAGAAAAGGTGGGAGTGGGAGACAAAGGAGGTTGTCAGGTGTGCAGAGAGACCCTCAGACCAAGCTAACAACTAGGAGAGTCATTTTTTACAGAGATCTGGATCATTAAACGTCCTGTAAGCAAGGATTATCAGGTGAGAAAGGACCGTTAACATTCCATGTGAACATTCTGCATATTTCAACTTTCTCATTTCAGTAACTGGTGCATGGAAACCCCTGAGCTGTAGGAAAAGGCACCAGTTCTGAGGTGCAAGCCCTTCACTGTCTGCAGAGGGAAAATGGACCGCCGGCAGTGGCAGCTCCTCCCATGTGATGAGGAACAATATGAACAAGGGATTTAATTTGAAAAGAGATGTGGCTGTGATTTAATTTAAGCCACCAGGTTAATGCATTTTCCCCCTAATTTCAGCCTTGGGTGCACCGCATTCATCGGCACTGGCCGCACGGCTCTCGGTCCCTGTTCTCAAGTCACTTTTGGGCATGAAGCTGTTTACCCCTGACTAGACTGAGGCTGCGGGAGGCTGGGCTCTGCCGTCTCCTCAGGATGGCAGTCTCCAGAGTGGGGCTGCAGCTCATCGTCAGATTAAGAACTGCTTGGGACAGAGAACACCCACCCACGCATTTTGCAGCTCTTCATGGATGCCTGCCCTGCGTCAGGCACAGACAGGGCTGGGGACTCCAAACTGATGCTGACTTGGCCCCGCCTTTGTGAGCAGGGGCTGTGATTGGTCCTGGGCCCAGACAGCAGTGGACAGAGAGTGATGGGCTTGGTGGGAGGCTTGGGGAGGATCTGGAGGGCTGGTAAGGCGGAAACTCTGGGGATGGCTCTGGGCAGAGGCAATGACTCAGGGAGGAAGGCAGTGAGTGGCTTACTGCACAGCATGAGCTGACTAGTCAGAAGGTGAGGGTGAGGGGCTGGCTGGACAGTCATCCTTGGCAAGGGGGCCTGCACCTTCCTTCACAAGGAAACAGGGAGCATTAAGCCATCAACAAGCAGGCAGATGTTGGCTTCTGAAAACAGGACTCCCCCAGATATAACCTGCAGACTCCGCGTCCGCGGGTGTGGGTGGGGCCTGAGTCTGCATTTCTACCCAGGTCCCTACCAAGGTGACGCTGACGGAGCGCTCTGTGAGTGCTGGTGAGGACGCAGCCGCTCTGGAGGGCGAGGATGGCCTGGAGGCGGCAAGGCCGGCAAGGAGCTGACCGCAGGCCCTGTTGGGATGGAGGCCAGTGCCTCTCCTTCTCTTCATCCCTGGAGCCTCCAGAGCAGAGAGCTAGGTGCTTCACTCCCTCCCTCCCCCCACTCCTACCCCACCTTCCGCTGCTTCCTTGGGTTTGTCTCTTGATAGTTTGTTCCTTCATTTGAAGGAAACACGAGGAAGGAAGCAGCACAGCTGGGGTGCTCCAGGCCCAGTGTGGGTGAACATCTGGCTGGCAGAGTGGAGCAAGGCCTGCAGCTCCTCCTCCTCCAGGAAGCCTACCCTGACTGCTCAGCCCCACCGGCACACCCTTCTCTCAGCTGTGACTATGTTTATTGTGCAGGTGGCACAAATGTTTCCCACCAAGTCCTAAGGTCTCTGTCAATGGCAACCATTTTCTCCCTTTGCTTCTCCCACCGGAAGGTAACTCAGGGCTGGACCTCAGTGGAAAATCCATCATGACCTTCCGATTTGGAAGGCAGGTCAAGGGAAGTGGTCAGATCTGCGCCAGACACTGGGGTCCCTTCTGATGAGTGAGGAGAGCCTGGGCCACTACAGGGGAGCAGCCAGAAGATGAGAGCTTGCCCAGGTCCCCCAGCCCATTTCCCCAAGAGAGGGGGTTGGCTACAGAGTAGGGAGGGGTGGGGGCAGCCTGGGAGAGAAGAGACTGTGGGCAGCGGGCAGCGGCTGCTGTGGGGTCAGAAGGAGCAACTTTGCATCTCTGTCCTTCAAATCAAACCACAAAGGCTGGGTTCCCGGGGAGGGGTCCCTGAAAGAGAGGGAGGCCGCCTCGCTCCACGGAGCCATTCTCACTGCTTAACGATGCACAACTCAGTAATGAAGAGAGAGTCTACCAGACCCAATATAATCTGAAATTAAAGAAAAATGGAATATATTAAAAATGCATTGCAGCATTAATGGAGGATGTCAGCTTGACAGCCAAGCCTCACACATTATGTTCAGCTTGGGGAGTGCGGCTCTGGGCTGCTGGCCCCAGGGCTCTGAACCACAGGGGGAAACTAGGGCTGAGGCTGACGTGTCAGAGGAGGTGCCGATGTGTCCACTGCTCCCTCCACCCCCACGTTCCCCTGCTTCCCAGGGAGCCATCCATCACCACCCCCCAGGTATGTGTTGCCATCAGGAGCAGCCCCCAGGCTGCCATGCAGTTTGCCTCCTTCTCTGTCCTCAGGCACCTCCTCTGTGCCCACACACCCTCACCCTGACAGCCAGGTTCTCTCCTTCCCACTTCCTGACTCCTACAGGCAGCTGAGCCTCGTTTCTTAAAGGGCTTCTCTGTTGGCCCCCACTTGAATTTCCTAGGAAGGTTTCTAGGAGAAATGTTAGACCCTGGATGGACCACTCCAGGCCCAAGGCTGAACTGCCACAAAGGGCTCTGTGGGCAGCTCACAAAGGACAGACTCTTTGCGGCCTCTGTGGACGCCACTCTGGCCTCGCTGTCCCCTTCCTCCTGCAACTCCCGCCCCTCTCTGCCCAGGTGATCTGTGGATGATGCCAGGGAGGACATGTGACTCAGGCCTGGGCAATCACAGGTCTGCCCCTCCCGGTCTCATGAATGGCTCAGAGTGAGCATGTGACTCCAGTTTTTCTCACAGTGTGGGTGACAGACAGCACTATATTCTGCCCTTGGAGACGATTGTACTCTTCCCTAATGGGTGTGAGTCTGCAGCCATTTTGTGACCATGGGGAATCTGGAGGTACCTCCATGGATCCCTGGAGGTGCTGAGTTATCTCAGGAAGCTAGAGGATGAAGCCACTGTGGCTGGTGGCAAAGCTGAATCTTCCTGCCTCACTGGAGCTTAGAATCCCGCTGTAACTGGACTACCGCAGGACTTCCTGTTGCTTGGTCATAGAACCACACACACACACATACAATCTTTCCTTCCTCTAAGCTGGTTTGAAGGCGTCACTCTTCCCACACCGTGCTGCATCTGTTGGAGGAGCAGGCTCCCTAGCTGGGACCGAGCTGGATCCACTCAGCCCTGCCCCCACGCCATTGCCCACCATTCTGCTGACTGACCCCCGGGGCACAACAGAGCGGCCACTCTGCCGCCTGATGCAGGGACGTGTGACATCTCAGAGGGCAGAGCTGCCCGGTGGCCAACAGCATGGGGGTGGGGCTGAGTGCCAGCTATGCCACCTCCTGATGGCGTGGCCTTGGACGTGACGCTTACTGGACCTAGCCAGGGGTCCTCAGTTTTGAAACGGAGCCAATGGAAGTGATCGTTGGGGTGGGGGAGTGTCCTCTCTGTGGCACGGAGCCAGGAAGGAAGGAACGGTTGTCCCAGGGGGTCACTGGGGAACATCGTGGACACTCGGTGGGGAGGGCAGCAGGGGCTAGGCACCCAGACATGGACAGCAGTGGGGGAAGCCAGGCTTCCTGGTCTGAAGCTGCCTCTGGGTACAGGGCCAAGGCTCTGGCCCCATGGTGGGCAGCTTTGTAGGGGACAGAGCTCACAGCTCTTCTTCCTGTGGGGGATGGCTTGGAGGGGCCGTGCAGGTATTGCTTCCTCTGCAGCATTGAGGCTTTTGGGGTGTTTTTTTTTTTTTTTCCTGTCTTCACTTCTGGTCAATCAGTGTGTCTCCGGCTGGTGAGAACAAGAAGCACAAGAGAAAACAACAGCGGCAGAGCAGTGCAGCCCCAGGCGCCCGGTCTGGAGCGGGCAAGCATCCTGCCAAACATGGTTCTTGCGGTCCCACCTGGGCCTTTCCCTCCTTCTCCACGTCCCCAGGCAGCGACAGTGACCACGAGCCTCCCTCCTGGCCCCGCGCGGTTTCCGTCCGCTGGGACCTGGCGCCAGCCCAGGCGCTGTGAGCAGAGTGGGCCTGGCGCCTCGCGCCACCCTTCCTCCCAGCAAGCCCATTCACGGCCAGCCTCCCCGTGAGGCCCAGGAGGCTCTGGAGCCGGGTCAGGCACAGGGCATCCAGGGGGTGGGACAGGGTGAGACACAAGGGAACCCAGAGAAGGGGGTTGGCATCTAGGAAGTGTCTCATTTGAGGGGAGCGTTTGGGACCCCCTACCTATTCCTCCCTCCCTTCCCACCTCCTGCCACCTCCCTGCCCCGTGTCCTGCATGTTTACAGAAGGGATGGGTGGGCAGCGCCACCAGGGCTAAGAGGGGCATAGAGAGTTATGCTAAGGAACCAGGTGAGCAGCACCAGCATCCCTGGCAGCGGGCACTCACCTGGGGCCCATGGGTTGGTTGTGAGGTTGTGAGGGACACTGACCAGCCCGGCCTGGCCAAAGGCATGGAGCACATGGCGCAGAGCAAGTCGTCCGTCCACCTCCAGCATCCCCACCTCTGTGCAGGCCTTCCTCTGCCCGGACCTTCCCCGCTCTTCCCTTCATTCCCACTTCCTGCTCCTGCTCTAGCCCTGCAGGTACCAGCATGGATGTCTGATCGGGGCAACAAGTGCAGCCAGCGGCCTGGGCTGCAATCCCTGATCTGTTCCCTGATGGCTTCTGACAGCAGGCAGTCAGTAACCTCCCCAGGGACACTCTGCTCATGTGCAACAGCCCAGAGAAGCCTGAGCCCCGGCCACATCGCATGCCTGCACAGGGCAGCCATCCTGGAAAGGGGCCCCGTGGCCATCTGTCTACACAACCTCAGCCTGGTGAGCCACGGCCCAGCCCGGGGTGACTGGCTTTGTTACAGTGTGACCCGTCCACCCAGCCACCACCCACTCTCCATGGCCTTGAGACATGTCTCATACCCCAGGCCTGACTGGCGGGAGCACTATGAATGCGTACTTCAGACGGCCTGCTTAACTATAGCCTTGAGCAGTTCCTTCCCGGGGTGTGGAGTCAAAGCAGAGGAGTCTTCCCCGGGCAGGTGCCCGAGGCGCTCAGGCGCTTGTGTGATGTGCTTGAAGGCAGAGGCTCTGTCTGGAGCGAGGTGCTTCTTGTGCCAGAGCCCTAGAGGTGGGAACAGTCTCCCAGGGCCTCTGGGTTTCTCTTCCTGGAACTGTTCATGACACCCCTCTTGTCATCCAAATGGGGACAAGACAGGGCCTCATTGGATCAGAGTTCCCTGCTCAGTCCCATGCTGCTTGTTAAGGGATACAGCTCCTGCCTGCAGAGAGGAGGATGAGGAGGCGCCTCCCACCTCCCCAGGACACCAAGGACAGTGGACACAGGCTCCCACTGCTGAAGGTCAGGCAGGCACATCCTCCGCAGTGAGGGCTTTCCAGGGTGAGGAAGGGACCCGTTGGACCCGGTGTTTCTTTCTTCTTCCATCACGCCTCCTGGGTGAGTCTCCCATCTCTGAGGTTTGCACTTTGCAATTTTAATCCAAAGTCTGCTCAGGAAGGGAGTTGGGGAATCTGATTTGTCCCTGGTCAGTGTGAGCTGACCACTGTGCCAGGCTCTGTGCTGGTGGAGCAGAAAGCAGAAAGCAGAAAGTTAGGGCAGCGTGCTCCCAGCCGTCAGAGCTGGGAGGTTGGACAAGAGGGAACTAAGGGAAATTGGCCCCCAAAATATGCAACCACAAGCCAAGGCATGCCTGGAGCCCCTTGAAGGCGAAAGAGGCAGCAAGGTTCTTCCTCCCCAGTGTCCAGAGGGAGAGCAGCATCTTACTTTGCACATCTGAACTGTGACAGAATACATTTCTGTTTGACTTTTTAAAGCCATCCGGTTGGTGGCAGTTTGTCATGGTGGCCTAGGAAACTAATCAGAGATCAATAACCAAATGCCTACATGTCTATAGAAAACCCCACTGCCCTGAATGCACATCCTGACAGGGCTGTCAGGTCTGGGGTGCAGCACCCGCCTCATTCTGAGACCAACCACCTTCTGGGCACCAGCCTGGGGACCCCATGAAGAGACAGACCCAGGCAGGTCCTGGCCCAGATAGGAGGCGGTGGGCAGGAGCATCCAGTCCTTCTGGGGAGACCAGGCCTGAGAGGTGGGACTAGTCCCCGGCCCACATGGTACACAGCCCTTGCTCCCCCAAGGGAGTCTGCTCTCCTTCTGTGATCTCCTTCTGCGGTGCATGCCTACGTTCTTGCAGCAAAGTATTTACCCGAACAGGAGGAAAGAGAGCAAAACAGAAATGTTCCTCTTGCACACCCTCCTCCTGCCTCCTGCCCCCCTTGGAGAGACCCCTTCCACCTCCATGCTGGAGCCGGTCCCATAGCACCCAAGCATAGCCGGCTGGTCCTCACAAAGGCAGGCACATGAGAGGGGATTGTTTGCAAATCAGTAAAAACATTCTGATGCTTTGCTGTTCCAGCTGTTACCAGTCTGCCTGCCTCAATATCCTGGTCATTTTCCCAGGACACGGGGTAGGGTCACCTCCCCTTACTGATGAGCACTTGAGTGGTCCCTGATTCTCAAGAATGGTGCCTTAGTACGTTGTACACATTCATACTTGTTTCTTCATGACAGTTCTCTACATGTGGGGTCACTGGTCAACCCCATTTTGGTAGATTTTTGTCACTTGTCTTTCAAGAGACGGTGCTGATTTATATTCTCACCGGCAGTAGGAAGGTGCTGCTCCTGTGTGCTCATTCTCTGGCACCCAACATGATCAATCTTTCAGGTTTCCCCCACTATTAGGTAAAAAAGGGTAAATCTCACCATTTCTTTTCCCTGATTCTTGGTGAAGGTGAGCATGTCTAGCCTACTGAGAGTCTGGGTTCTTCTGCCCTCAGCTGCTCACACTCTGTATGTAATTTACCTCTTGTTGCTGGTACATGGGTGCTCTTTATATATTACGGATATTAATCATTTCTATTCAAAAACCCAGCATTTATTTCCCCAGGTTGTTATTGTTTTTTTAGCCCTGCTTATGGTGACTTCTTTTTAAAATCCAATACAGAAAGTTTTCTTTTTTATGGCCTCAAATATTTCAATATTTTCTTTATAGCCTACAGGCTCAGGTCTTTTCTAGAGGTTTTTGCATATGTTCCAAAAGTTTTAGAAATGTCAGTGTCCTATATTTTAAAGTCTTTATGCTTTTCTCAAAAAATAAGTTCATTTTTTAAATTTGACTAGAATTTATTTTTGAGTTGAACATGGAGTATAGGCTTCCCTGGTGGCTCACTGATAGAGTCCACCTGCCAGTGCAGGAGAGGAGGATTCAGTCCCTGGGTGAGGAAATCCCTTGGATAGGAAATGGCAACCTACTCCAGTATTCTTGCCTGGGAAATCTCACAGACAGAGGAGCCTGGCAGGCTAAGTCCATGGGGTTGCAAAAAGTCAGACACGATTTAGCAGCTGAATAGCAACAACACAGAATGGGATGCATTTAACTTAACATTTTGCTTTGTTACTAGTCATCCAAAAACAAATTCTTGAATAACTCTTCCTGCCCTCAGTAATTAAGATAGCACTTCCTGCTACAGTGAATTCCCATGAACACAAGTCCTGTTTCTGGACTTTTTATTCTTTCTCCTTTCTGCTGCTCCTCTCTGCTGGAACCCCTGAAGCTTCTTGTGGTGAAATTCCTCCACCTCTTCCTGTCATCCCCAGTCCTCTTGGGTCTCCTGGCCCTTCCCAGCTTCTGCCTCCCATCAGTACCACCTGCATGACGACCCCTGGGAAGGCCTAGATTCACCCTACCTTGGTGCCGTATAAAGAACCTGGACAGGGACTCATAAGTGATGGGTACTCCACCTGGGGATGAATTCATTCTGGAAAGAACAGCTGTGATGGAATGTTACTCCAGATTTTATAACAAGGGCTCAGATCACGTGAACAGCTTGTCCTCCGTCACTGGCATTGTGGTGCTGGGGCCAGGACCCAAATGTCCCCAAAGGAGGGAATCAGCAAATTCCATAGCCCAGCACAGCCCTCCTGCAAGACACCTCCAGCCACTCCAGGCCTGCAGAGCTCTTTGTAGATGGTTCTTTTTAATAATCCCCACTTTACAAATGAGAAGATTGAGGCTTAGAGCAGGTGCATGGCTTTCCAAGGGTCCCAACTAGAAAACAATGAATTCAGATTCAAACCTGCAAATGTCAGATATTTGAGGCTGGCTCTTGACCACTGGACAATACTTTGTGGTATCAGGTCAAGGCCCAGGAGAGGCCACGCAGCCCTGACCCTGACCTGGTTGGGTGAACAGAGCAAAGCACAGTTCAGTATAAACAGAAATGGGAGGGAGGCTCAGGGGCTTGCGGTCACCCAACCCAGCTGCCCACTGGGGTGGAAATGAGGCCCAGAAGACTGTCTGTTGTCAGGGCTCCTGTGGAGGGGAGAATCTGGGCCCCAGCCCGGTGCCTCTCCTTTGTCCTTAGAATCGAGTGTGTCTTGAACCAAGATGCCTGCAGCACTGGCTTTGAACCGTGAGTGCCCGATCCTGGCCTGTCTGAAGGGCGTGGCAGTGCTCCTTGTCCATGTGGGCTCTGGGAGGCTGTGGACAGGTGTGTGACAAGTGACCAGGACAGGAGGTCCCCACTGCCCAGGAAGAGTGCAAGCACCTCCACGACCCCATGGGACTCTGGAGCACAAATGCACAGTGGTGTGTTGCCGGGTGGTTGGTGAGGAGCAGGGGTGGCCGAGGAGACCTCCCTCTTGTCTCCTCCGCCTCAGTACCCTGACTCACTGACAATCAGCAAGGACAGACCTCTGTGGCACCTCCTGATGAAATCCAACACAAACCCCAGCCCCTCTCTGCCAAGGAAGAGCCTTCACTCTTGCCCTGGCTAAGGTGTCTGCTCCTGCAATCAATTTTTCAGCTCCTGCACAGCCCCAAGCCTGAAGAAACAGGACTCTTATTGAATCATGCCCTCAGAATCGCACTTATTGGATAAGTGGGAGCCAGACAATTCTCCCCGTCTGCTCCCTGCCTCGCTCACAGAGGCTCCAGTTCAGATGTCACCCAGGGACTGGCTGCACAGGGACAGCCCTGTACACCAGCCGTGGGACCAGAGCATCTATGGCAGGGACCACTCAGTTCATCACTAATGTCACTGGGTTCAAACAGGCATTACTGCCTGCATGGTGCTCAGTCCATGGCAAGACGACCACCACCACCCTCACCTGCCCACTGCAGCCCCCACTGCCCTCACCTGCCCACTGCACCCCCTACTGCCCTCACCTGCCCACTGCACCGACTACCACGGCATGTGTGTGATCTCTACCCCACTGTCTATAGACTAGCTCTCACCTCTCTTGCCATTCCTGTCTGTTACTCTTTTGTTATGATCTAACACTATTTTGCATGCTTCTTAACTAAAGAACAGATAACAAAGTTGTAAGACATTCACACAATGGAATGTCTACAATGGCTGCTACTCAGCAATAAAAAGAAACAAACTATTGATATGTTCAACAACAATAAAGGGGCTGCAAAACATGTTGAACGAAAAGCCAGAGACACAAGCGAACTGATTCCATTTACATAAAGACCAGAACAGTTGCAGCTGGTACATGGCAGCAGAAATCCTATCAGTGGTTGCTTCTGAGAGTGGAGGGGAAGTAAATGCCAGTCAATATGACAGAGACTCAAAGCCATTAGAAAAGTTCTCTGTACAATCGTCAAATCTCCTCAAAGTGAACTCTTCAGGTTTCTATACTTTAGTTTATGTATCTTATACCTCAGTGATGATAATAAACCCAATCAGTGCTGTCCTGGAAAGGCTCATGAATTGGAGAAACTTGCACGTTTAAGCATGATGGAGCCGATGGTACAGGGTAACCCCTCTCACCACCAACAATCATAAAACTTGTCAAGATAAAAGAAATAGCTCTTCTGGGCAGTGGGCAGCAAGCACTGAAGGAAGGGAGAGGAGGGACTCTTCTAAGATGAGGCCCAGCAGTCTGCCTGGGGATGGTTTCCAACCATAGCCTGGAGAGCTGGTTCTGAGCAGGGCATGAGTTCGCCTGAAGCCCCTGAAATCTGTGGACCAGGGAGCTCTATAAAGAGGGGACCTCAGGAATGCCACAACTCTGGGGCAAGGACCAAGCCCTAGACTTACCAGATACAGCCTGTAACAAGCCCCCAGACAAGGCTGCAAGGCTTAGAGTTTACAGGTTATGTCCTTCCGAGGTAGAAGGGCTTGAGATACACCATGTGCGTCCTTGGACTTGCACTAATGATTCACACAAGCAAGTCTGCACAGAGATCAGGTCATCAGCCTGCAGCTGAATGCCTGCCAAACAAGAACCAAGTCTCATCTGAGAAGGAAAACGGAACCGAAAGTCTCTGCCACCAAGAACCCATGGTGGCTAAAATACAATCAGGAATCACTGGACAAAGCAAAGGAGTAGAAAAATGTGATTCCTGATGAGTAAAAGTGAATCAGTCCGTGGAAGTTGAGCTTGGAGACAGCCCAGGTGCTGGGTGCAGCAGATAAAGGGTTTAAGGCAATTATTATAAATTTATGCAGGAAGAAATCTTCAAAGAATTAAAGGAAATATAATCTTATGAGTGAACAGATAGGTAATCTCAGCAGAGAAATGGAAACTGTATATAAAAAAAAAGAACCAAGGGAAATTCTTGAGCTGAAAGTTACAATTGCTGAAGTGAAAAATTAACTGAAAGGGCTTTAAAGGAGATTTTCGATGTCAGGAAAGTCAGTGAATTTGAGAACAGATCAATAGAAATTATCCAACCTGGAGAACAAAGGAGGGGAAAACTGAAGAAAAATGAACCGAGCCTCAGGGATATGTAGGATACTATCAAACAGTCTAACATAAAGGGGCAGAAATTAATACTTAGGGAAACGATGACTGAAATTTTCCAAAATTTGATGAACATATCACGAGTTTTAAAAAACTTACATTGGAGAGTTTGAAAATGTCTAGAAGTAAATGGTAATAAAAATCATTCTGGGTAAACCTTAACTTTAAATGAATTTAAACAAATAATGAAAATAATAAAAGTGAATTAAATTTTCAGTTCAAGAAACTAAAAGAACAAGGGCAAAAAATAGAAAAAGGAGAATAATAAAGATAAAAGTGGATATTTGAAAACAGAAATCAAATAGCCAACGTTTTGCTTTGCTTTTTTTTTTTTTCTTTTGTAAGAATAATAAGGTAGCACAATCTCTGGCAAATTGGATGAAGAAAAGAGAGTATACAAATGAATGTATTAGAAACACAAAAGAGGAAATGCTTTGAGTTATCTCATGCCAATAAATGTGAAAGCTTGCAGATGAAGTGAGTCATCATACAAAAACAAAACAGAAAAACTCTGTACAAACATAAAATGATAAGCCATCCTCTGGGAGGAGGCCCTTTTAATGCATAAAATCAATAAAATATTAGCCCTCATATTATGCAAAGAATTTCCATTGAGTTTTCAGGAAAAGGCAAAATATCCACCACCACCCCCAAATAAGTAAAAACAAATCAGTTTCCCTGGTGCCTCAGATAAGAAAGAATCTGTCTGCAGTGCAGGATATCCAGGTTCGATCCCTGGGTTGGGAATATCATGGAGAAGGGAATGGCTGTCTATTCCATTATTCTTTCCTGGAGAATCCCACGGGCTGAGGAGTCTGGCAAGCTACAGTCCATGGGGGTGCAAAAAGTCAGACACGACTAAGTAACTAAACACACACACACACACACACACACACAATCAGCGTGGATTTCACAGGAAAGAAGATATACAAATGGCCAATAAACTACATCAAGTAACCCAAGAAATGCAAGTTACAACAAGGCGATGCTATTCCATCCCTGACATCCAGGCAGGAGTCACAGCATTCCACAGGAGTGAATGTTGGTGGGGAAGTGGTGACTTTCCTGAGCTGTGGTGTGAATGTGAACGGGTGCACACTTGGGGAATAGCCATGCCAGGAACCAAATGTCTGTGTCCCCCCAAAACAACACATTGGAGTCCAACCTTCAATTAGGAGGCACAGCATTTGAGGGCCATGAGGCCAGGAGGGCTGGGCCCTCATGAATGAGATTAGTGCCCTTACATGAAGAATGCAGAAACCTCCTGCACTCTCTGCCACTGCAAACCAGGCAGAGACTCCACCAAGAACCACGTGTGCCGTCACCTTGATCACAGACTTTCAGCCTCCAGAACTGTGAGAAATAACATCTGTTGCTCAACCTATCCAGTCTACAGTATCCTGTGATATCAGCCCAAGCTAAGACATGCAAGGATTAAAAAAAAAGTAAGGTTGAAAGTGCGTCTAGCCCTAAACCCAGCCAGTCCACACCTAGACAAATACAAGAGAAACTCACACACAGGTACAGAAGGAGAGGGCCCCAGGTCATTTCTTGTCTCATTCTGTCAGAATGTGTGAAAGGAAAGAAGTAGAAAAGACCCCAAATTTATCAACGGGAGAATGGGCAGATCCACTGCGGCGTGTTCGTGTACACGGGAGCTGAAAGGGGTAAAACAGAGCTGCGTGGGGCACACACACTGATCTTTGAAATGCAGCGTCGGGTGGGAAAAGCAGAGAGCAGACTGGTGAACATCATATGATGCCATTGATGTGAAGGTTAAAATCCTCTCAGTTAATCATGAGCTGTTTATGGATATGTAGAGGGAAAGCAGGGAGGGGTCTCAGTGACTTCAGGGGTCAGTGACAGCCTCTAGAAGTGGCAGGAGGCGAGGTCATAATGAGACTCAAACGGTGAGAATTTAAAATGCCCGAATGTGGGTGGTGGGGACAGAAGCGGTCATTGTTTCGTTCTGTGTTTTGCAGTGAAATCCTTTCCCAGTGTCTGCAGCAGCAGAGCCACCACTCACAGGCAAACTGGGGACTAAGGAAACCAGACACGGAAGATGTGAAGTGAGTGCTCCTTCAACACACAGCCCGCAGGCAGCACGGTACCCTCTGGGGCAGGGTGGGGGGAGCACTGCCGTGAGGGGCCAGCGAGCCCTGGGGGTGGGATGCAATCTCTTGATCTGTGGGTACATCTTGATGTAAAAATCCTCAAAGCAGCACACTGAAGATTTTGCTCTGCCCGTCTCACCTAGTAGGAAACGTGAGGACTAAATGTCACTTGGTACCTGGGTGGGAGCCTGGAGCAGAGACCCACAGCTGGGAAAGATGGAGCGAGGGGACAGGCATCTGGACACAGCGTGGACTCCAGCTGTTAGTTACTTATCAGCACTGGCTTCTTCCTAGGGATCAGTGCACAGCACTAACAGAAGATGCTAAAGGGGGTAGGGGGTGAGGGCTCACAGGAAGACTCTGTAGATGATGCTCTAACCCCAAAACTGGCCCACAATTTAAAGTTGACTAGAAAATAGGAAGAATTGATGCTTTTGAACTGTGGTTTTGGAGAAGACTCTTGAGAGTCCCTGGACTAAAAGGAGATCCAACTTAAAGGAGATCAGTCCTGAATATTCATCAGAAGGACTGATGCTGAAGCTGGAACTGCAATGCTTTGGCCACCTGATGCGAAGAACCAACTCCTTGGAAAAGACCCTGATGCTGGGAAAGATTGAGGGCAGGAGGAGAAGGGGATGACAGAGGATGAGATGATTGGATGGCATCATCGACTCAATCGACATGAGTTTGAGTAAACTCTGGGAGTTGGTGATGGACAGGAAACTCTCTCACACTATAGCCCATGGGGTTGCAAAGATTCGGACATGACTGACTGACTGAACTGAGAAAATAAGAAAGAAGTCAGCCTGTATCACTTCCTCTGGCATGGGAGGGAAAGCTCCAGGCACTCATGAGGCCTGAGGTCCTGTGGGAGCAGCCCCTCACTTTCCTGGTCCTCGCAGGCCCTCAGGTGGTCGTGCAAGCTCGCGGGGGCCCCAGGCCCACAGCACACAGCCTGGCCCCACAAGGAGTTGGTGCTCACAGCTGGAGGCTCTTCTGAGCACCAGCCTTTGTTCCCTGTCACTCTCGGT
This sequence comes from Neotragus moschatus, assembly GCA_006410615.1. Classification (NCBI taxonomy): domain Eukaryota; kingdom Metazoa; phylum Chordata; class Mammalia; order Artiodactyla; family Bovidae; genus Neotragus; species Neotragus moschatus. The sequence continues at coordinate 161,089 of SJYA01001966.1, read as the reverse complement.
CTGACATTCCCGGGGTCCCCAGAGAGGCAAGGGTCAGGACTTCTCCCTGGGTTTTTTCTCTAAGCCCCAGGCCATCGCGGCAGAGTGGGCCGCAACTGGAAGAGGGGGCAAGCCTTGCTGATGGATCCAAGAGACTCCTGTGGCCACCCAGCCCTCCCGAGTGTTGCCCCTGACAGGGGCTGGGGAGACGGGTGGACCTCTGGGCTCCCAGCGCAGCCATTAGGCCCAACACCCCGGTCCAGAGGCCCCGGGCTCCTTCTGTCCCAGGAAAGGCTGTGAGCTGGAGTCTTAATTAACCCCAGGCAAGCATCATAGTGTATTCCTGATGAAACCTGGAACTTTCTTCATGGAAATTTTTTCACTTTTGGGAAAAACTCTTCAACTGGCTAATATTTTTATTAATAGATATGTGTGGCTGTTAAAAATACGGTTCTCTCCCTACCAACAAGAGTGAGCAAGGGCAGGACAGGTGGCCGCCCACGAGTCAGCAGGGAGCCCCCATGCCTGTACGTCCGGACCTGCTGCTGATGAATCACAGGCTCTGGTGGCAGCGCACGAGGCTGGGGGTGGCTGGAGGCACAGGCCCAGGCTTGACCTCATGTGGGGAGGTTCTGGGGCTCCCCAAACAGCACCTAGACTCACCCCCAGAGCTCTCTGCCTCTCCACTATGCTGAGGACACAGACAAAATTTCTCCCCACCTCTGGACCCTGAGGCTGCCTGCATAAAGCCTCAGAGTCTGGCTTGTGCATTCTCTATAAGGGTTCTTTACCATCTGAGCCACGAGGGAAGCCCAGATGATGTTCAGAACATCATTTGCAGAGTCTTCCCATGAACTCACGCCCACTGCCCCCACTAGCATCTTCTGTTAGTTCTGTGCGTTCGTCCCAACCTTGGCCGTTGGTGAGGGGCTTGGTTGGGACTGTCTTCTTGGAGGGGCTGCTTGAAAGTCCCCCAGTGGCCAACACTGACTGGAGCCCGGGCCTCAGACCCTGTCTAGTGCACTTGTGGGAGGTTCTGAGCCCCAGGGAAGGACAGGCCAGCTGACAGATGACATGGGAACTTGAGTCTCTTTAGGGCCAGGGTCCTGCGGGCTGAGAGAAGCTCCAGGTGGACATCAGCTGGCACTTAGGCCCTGCTCCTGCGGGGGACAGTCTTGGCCCCGCTCAGTGGCTGCCGGCCCTACCCATTGTCCCTGCTGGTCCAGCTCTCTATTGTCCTCTCCTTGATCCAGTGGGGTATCCAGAGTGACCCCGGGCTTCCCACTCGGCCGGCAGTTCTGAAAGTGGCCAAGCCGCTGCTGAGAAGGTGAGTTTTCAATTACTGCAGCTCCA
>SJYA01001966.1:52357-157575 GCA_006410615.1 Neotragus moschatus | reverse complement strand
TCCCTCCATCCCCTCCCTCCATCCCCTCCCTCCGTCCCCTCCCTTCGTGGACAGAGAAGTCTGATAGGCTACAGTCCATGGGGTTGCAAAGAGTCAGACACGACTGAGCGACTTCACAACTTCACATGTGGTATGTATTATCAGGTCTCCCTGTGTGTAGAATTGAAACTCATTTCTTCTTCCTTCAGGAAGGCCACTGGCTTTCCCTCCTGTCATCCAGAGCCCTTCTCCCCTTCTCCTGGCTGTGCCTGCAAACCCTGCCCCACTGGGTGCTCAGTTCCCTCCCTGCCCCCATCTGACGTTGTTGACCACACTTCACTCCAGCCTGGGGCCATCTCCTCACAGCTCTAGACACAGCTGTTAGCGCCCAATACCTACCAGGCCCTGGTGTGGGCCTCTCTGTGGACACATTTTGACACCTGCTCATTGGCCACATTTTCAGGCTTGTCCAGGCCTGTCCCCAGGCAGAGAAGGGAGGGACCAGCTCCCAGGAAACAGCTGGAGGAGGCATGACATTTGATCCAAGCCAGGCAGAGTATCCCCAGGGAGGGAGCTGCAGGGAGAAGACTCGGACTGGGGAGAGCTGGACCAGCCTGGGATAGGGGCTCCTTCCCTCTGCTGGCAGAGAACCACGTGGACACCCCCACCGGGGACCACTCACCTCAGGCTGAATGGCCAGCAGCAGCCTCCTGAGTCTTTTCTTCTCCAGCTCAGGGTGGGCAGAACAGAGGGGTCCTCCCCCACACGCCGCTTGTCACTTTGGCAATGTGGTGGGCAGTGCCTGGGCTCTGGCCCTGTGAGGTGCCCCTGAGAAGGTGACCAGCACCTCGGGCCCCCTTCACCTGTTGCCCATGCCTGCACAAGTACAGCAACCCACCACCTTCCCCGATGGGGACCAGGCAGGACAGGGGCAAGGTCCTGCCCTAGGTCACGTGGGAAGAGCAAACGAGGCCCCAGGACCCTAGCCAGCCAGGCTAGAGGAGCTGCCTGGTGCCAGGGTGGGAGGAACAAGACATAGGGGCAGAGAGAGGCAGTCCCATCATCTACGAAAGCCCCCACCTGTCCTCCAAAGAGGCCAGACAGCCTGTGGCAGCTGGGCCAAAAGCCTCCTGATCTCACACAGCATTGGCCTTGCCAGTTGGGTGGATGTGCTGGCTGGGAGATTTCACTCCCACGGGACACAGCCTGGGAACACTGCGAGTGTGGCAGGGGCCAAACACTGAGGTCCAGACTTGGTAGTCACAGGGTCTCGCCCCAGGAGCTGGGCAGCCCTGGCTGATGGTGTCATTCCTCTCAAGTCTCAGTTCTTGCATCTGCAAAGTGGGCTCATAACATGGCCCCTGAGCAGGGCCACCATCGAGGCTGTCCGCGATTTTGCACAGCTGGCTACTGAGGAGGCTGAGCTCTTCTGGCGGATGTGCCCTGCCGTGGGTTGCCCGAGCCCCCATCTGAGCACCGAGCAGCCCTAGAAAGTCACTGAGCCACTCCGACCCTCGGATCCTTTTCCGATGTGACAGAAGCTGTGCTGCTGCACAAGCCACGGCTGCGCGTCCCAGCCGGGTGCCTGCACCAGCAGACGCTGGAGCTCCTGTGGTCCCAGCTCCCAGCCCGCCCCCTCTCGTTCAGCTGGTTCCACGTGGGGACCTAAGTCACTCTTTCCTAGCAGAGAGAACAGTGGGGGAGGGAGAGAGTTAGGGAGGGTGGTTTGGGCTGGGGGCTGCCCAGGGACTGACACAAACCCAACCCCTACACCCAGGACCGAGTTGGGTCCACGTGACAATACACCCCACCTTGTCCAAGTGCGCCCAGAGTGGAAATCCTGCTCCTCCCCGTAGGCCTGCTCCTTCTTCCGCCCTCCCCCAGCCTCCCTGAGACAAGGACCGGGGCACAAGGCTGCACCTTCCACCCAGCCTCGGCAGGGGTGCCCCTGCAGTGCCGCTATCTGCTCTGAGCCTCTGAGGCCTAAATTACCCAGCAAACGGAGATGGATGGCAGGGCCTTCCTGGCTCAAATTGATTCTCCACTCGGCACTGGCGGCGTCTCCTCTCCCTGGTGATCATTGAAAAACGCTTTTTTCTCTATCTAATGGCCCAATTCACCGGCTCCTCGATAGGAAGCAAAGATGTATATCTAATCATGGATTAATGGGGATGGAGTGGGAGCCGGAGGCCAGCCCAGGGTCGGCCCGCGGCGTGGGAAGGGGGCAGGGGGCACAGTGCTCTGCTATGGGGCTCCCCCACCCCCTGCAGCCCTGGAGCCTCTCCCAGGAGGAGTCAGCAGACATCAGCAGGGCTGGGGCCGAGCAGGAAGTCAGGGCATGAGTGTCTCCTTGGGGGACACGTGGCCTCACTGCTTTAATCAGGCAGGTGCAGTCCGTGACGTGAATATGCTTAAACTGTGAATGCCTGGAGATCTGCAGGGCTTATCTGTTTCTCTCCTGGTTTTGTTTAGGTGAAATAGAGGCACAAATAAGAAAAACTAACTTCCCAAGGTCACATAATATGCAGGGAGTGGCAAGGAGCCATGGCAGGAAGCTACCTTTGACTTCAGCCGATGCCACACTGACGTTCCATCACCTGGAGCAAGTCTTCTAGCTCACCGTGACTTCACATGGAGCAGGTGGGCACTGAGGCCTCAAAGAGACTGGTCTCTGTGCAGCTGTTTCCAGAAGATGCGTATCAGGATCAATTCAGTTGCTCAGTTGTGTCCGACTCTTTGCGACCCCATGGACTATAGCATGAGAGGCTTCCCTGTAACTCATGTCCATTGAATCGGTGATACCATCCAACCATCTCATCCTCTGTCGTCCCCTTCTCCTCATCAGCATCTTTCTCAATGAGTCAGTTCTTCACATTAGGTGGCCAAAACATTGCAGTTTCAGCTTCAGCATCAGTCCTTCCCATGAATAGTCAGGACTGATTTCCTTTAGGATGGACTGGTTGGATCTCCTTGCAGTCCAAGGGACTCTCAGGAGTTTTCCCCAACACCACAGTTCAAAAGCATCAATTCTCTAGCACTCAGCTTTCTTTATGGTCCAACTCTCACATCCATACATGACCACAGGAAAAACCACAGCTTTGATTAGCCAGATCTTTGTCAACAAAGTAATGTCTCTACTTTTTAATATATTGTCTATGTTGCTCATAGCTTTTCTTCCAAAGAGCAAGTGTCTTTTAATTTCATGGCTACAGTCACCATCTGCAGTGATTTTAGAGCCCAAGAAAGAAAAAGTCTATCACTGTTTCCATTGTTTCCCCATCTATTTACCATGGAGTGATGGGACTGTGTGTCATGATCTTCGTTTTTTGAATGTTGACTTTTAGGCCAGCTTTTTCACTCTCCTTTTTCACTTTCATCAAGAGGCTCTTTAGTTCTTCTTTGTTTTCTGCCATAAGGGTGGTGTCATCTGTGTATCTGAGGTTATTATTGATATTTCTCCTGGCACTATTTATTCCAGCTTGTGCTTCATCCAGCCCAGCATTTCTCATGATGTACTCTGCATAGAAGTTAAATAAACAGGGTGACAATATACAGCCTTGACATACTCCTTTCCCAATTTGGAACCAGTCCATCGTTTCACGTCCGTTTCTAACTGTTGCTTCCTGACCTGCATACAGATTTCTCAGGAGGCAGATCAGGTGGTCTGGTATTCCCATCTCTTTCAGAATTTTCCACAGTTTGTTGTGTTCCACACAGTCAAAGGCTTTGGCATAATCAATAAAGCAGAGGTAGATGTTTTTCTGGAACCCTCTTCCTATTTCTATGATCCAGTGGATGCTTGCAACTTGATCTCTTCTTCCTCTGCCTCTTCTAAATCCAGTTTGGACATCTGGAAGTTCTCTTCACATAATGTTGAAGCCTGGCTTGGAGGATTTGGAGCATTACTTTGCTAGCATGTGAAAGTGAAGTCGCTCCGTCGTGTCCAACTCTTTGCGACCCCATGGACTGTAGCCTACCAGGCTCCTCCGTCCATGGGATTTTCCAGGCAAGAATACTGGAGTGGGTTGCCATTTCCTTCTTTAGGGGATCTTCCCCACCCAGGGATTGAACCCGGGTTTCCTGCATTGTAGGCAGACGCTTTACTGTCTGAGCCACCAGGGAGATGAATGCAATTATGCAATAGTTTCAGCACTCTTTGGCATTGCCTTTCTTTGGGATTGGAACGAAAACTGACATTTTCCAGTCTTGTGGTTACTGCTGAGTTTTCCAAATCTGCTCCCATGCTGAGTGCAACACTTTCATAGCATCATCTTTTAGGATTTGAAATCGCTCAACTAGAATTCCATCACCTCCACTGGTTTTGTTTGTAGTGATGCTTCCTAAGGCCCACTTGACTTCGCATTCCAGAATGTCTGGCTCTAGGTGGGTGATCACACCATCGTGGTTATCTGTGTCATGAAGATCTTTTTTGTACAGTTCTTCTGTGTAATCTTGCCACCTCTTCTTAATATCTTCTGCTTCTGTTAGGTCCATACCATTTCTGCCCTTTATCGAGCCCATCTTTGCATGAAATGTCCCCTTGGTATCTCTAATTTTCTTGAAGAGATCTCTAGTGTTTCCCATTCTATTGTTTTCCTCTATTGCTTTGCACTGATCACTGAGAGATCATTGATTTCTCCTTGCTACTCTTTGGAACTCTGCATTCAAATGGGAATATCTTTCCTTTTCTCCTTTGCCTTTAGTTTCTCTTCTTAGCTATTTGTAAGGCCTCCTCAGACAACCATTTTGCCTTTTTGCATTTCTTTTTCCTGGGAATGGTCTTGATTACTGCCTCCTGTACAATGTCATGAACCTCCGCCCATAGTTCTTCAGGCACTCTGTCTATCAGATCTAATCCCTTTAATCTATTTGTCACTGCCACTGTATAATAGTAAGGGATTTGATTTAGGTCATTCCTGAATGGTCAGTGGTTTTCCCCACTTTCTTCAATTTAAGTCTGAATTTTCCAATAAGGAGTTCATGATCTGAGCCACAGTCAACTCTGTCGTGTTTTTGCTGACTGTATAGAGCTTCTCCGTCTCTGACTGCAAAGAATATAATCAGTCTGATTTTGGTATTGACCATCTGGTGATGTCCGTGTGTAGAGTCTTCTCTTGTGTTGTTGGAAGAGGGAGTTTGCTATGATCAGTGTGTTCTCTCGGCAAAACTCTGTTAGCCTTTGCCCTGCTTCATTTTGTACTCCAAGGCCAAACTTACCTGTTACTCCACGCATCTCTTGACTTCCTACTTTTGCATTCCGGTCCCCTATGATGAAAAGGACATCTTCTTTTGGTGCTAGTTCTAGAAGATCTTGTAGGTCATCATAGAACCATTCAGCTTCAGCTTCCTTGGCATTAGTGCTTGGGGCATAGACTTGGATTACTGTGTATGAAGTACTGGATCATATAATTCCCAGTTTTAATAACGACAACAATAACAAGGATCGGATGGTGATGATGGTGATGCTAGGATGGCAGTGACAATGATGGTGGTGATGGTGGTGGTGACGACGGGTGAGGTTGGTGACGGCGGTGACGATGACAGTGGGGATAGTGATGTTGCTGGTGCTGATGGTGCGGATGGTGGTAGCCATGGTGATGACGATGAGGGTGACTTTAATAGCGACAGCACTGACTGAGCACTTGGCTAGGCAATGTGCTAAAGGTGTCATGTTCTCCGTCCCGTTCAATCCTCATCTTCTACAGCATTCACTATCAGTAGCCCCATTTTCTAGATGCCAAAATGAACACTTGGAGTCACACGGCCCTCGGGCGTAAGCTGGGGCAGGACTCATTCTCCAGTTTCCAGCGCTCCCCCAGGTCTTTCCTTCCCACCCCAGCGCACGTCAGTCCTCTAACTGGCTCGCTTACAAGCTGCCTGCTAGTCTTGGCAGTACTTTAGTGCCTTTCATTGTAGTCCCCGGCAAGCAGGGCTGCACATCTGCTAATTGCATGTTTTATTGTCTCGTTTGCTATTGAATATTGTCTGCACCTACCATTAAGCAAATGCACCTCCTGCATGGATTTATCCTCTCCTGAACTCTGGCCTGCAGGAGCCCTTCGGAGTTTGCAGTCAGGGGGCCAGCCAGGGTCCCAGCCTTGGAGCGCACCTTTCTCTCTGTCCTCTGGGCTAGGCCATCAGCTGCACCAGCCAGTCACATGACACCAGCCCACCCTCCTCACCCACCACCCCAGGCATCTTTAAACACCAGACTGCTCATGCNTGGCCTGCAGGAGCCCTTCGGAGTTTGCAGTCAGGGGGCCAGCCAGGGTCCCAGCCTTGGAGCGCACCTTTCTCTCTGTCCTCTGGGCTAGGCCATCAGCTGCACCAGCCAGTCACATGACACCAGCCCACCCTCCTCACCCACCACCCCAGGCATCTTTAAACACCAGACTGCTCATGCCACTCCCCTCTACAAAGCATCTTCAGGGTCTCCATGACATCAACCACACTCCTGGCATCTGAGCCCTTTTCCCATGAGCTGACCCACCAGCATTTCCATCAGCATGGCTTCATCCTCGCAAGGCCAGCAGCTTACCTGCTAGAATCTTTGCTCGTGATGCCTCTGGGCCCAGGGCTGGGCCCGGACAGAAGCTCCCTGCCCCAGCACCCCAGGCCTCCATCACTCTCCATGGATCACCATTTAAACTGTCAGCCCCTCCTCCCCAGGACCCTCCTCATGACACTGCCCCCAGGGTTTTCTGCTCTGCTCCATGGAACTCACACATGGTAAAGAAATCACCTGTATCTTCAGACCTTGGCCTCTTGGGTGACAGGCCTCCTTGGATGTGCCCTTCTCACCTTCCCCGCTTACGAATCATCGCGGTTCATCCCAAGCAGAACAGTCCACCCCTCCCCTGACGACTGCTCACCTCCTCCTTGCCACCATCACCTCACTGACAGGAGGTCCTAACACCCAGGGCCCAGGTTTGTCTCCATGGAGCCTCCTGCCATCGTTTGGTGTACCTTTAGTATCTAACTGGAGTGATCTCTGCCCCTCCTCTCCCAAGCAGCCTGTCACCTTCTCTGAAACCTCGGTTACGGGATCCCACCTCTGCCCCACCTCCCAGCCACCAGCCCGCGGGCCCCATCCCTCCCACACACCAGACCTGGAGTCTGACGACGCCTCCCGGCTCTTGACCCTTTGACTGTCTCCGATCCACCAGCCCTGGCTTGCTTCCCAGACCTCCCACGCCAGGACTGTGTCCACACGTTTGCTGAACCTGACCTCAGCCGTGGTCGGCCTTCTGTCTGGCCTCCCACTGCACCTGCCATGGAACCCAAACCAGACCCGGCCACTCAGTCTGCTCCATGCCCTTCCCAGCCCACCACCTGTCCCGGGGGAGTGCCCATAAGCTGGGCTGCTGCCCACGGAGCCCTGCGCCCTCCTGACCCTCCTCGAGGCCCCTCTCTCCTGCTCACTGTGGTGATTTTAAGTTCCTACATGGTGTACACATTGCGGAAACTTCCATCTGAGACTTACAGCCACTGACACAGTCCTTCTTCCCAGTGAGAATACGAGGTGCCTAGCCACGCACCCTCAGATGTCCCCATCCACCCCCCGGACACAGCTCTGCAGCAGTAGGTCAGCGTGTCCTCCGCCTCCGGTGTCAGTCCCAGCCGTGGTTTGGCAACTCTCTTAATGATTCCCTTAGGAAGGCAACTGCTAATCTGACGCGTACTCCTTGCACGGCATGGGAAGGAGGAACCCCACGCCTCGAACCCGCCCTCCTCACATCAGCCACACTGCGGGTTTCCTGTCATAAGGCTGAGAGCGAGCTGCACTTGCCGCTTCTTCACTTGGTTTTCTCGAATGATGACCCCACAGCCTTGAGTCTGGGGGGCATGGAGATGAGGCTTCCTTTGGGTTCTCTCTGCTATGTCTACAATTCAGAAAAACTAAAGGACCAAGCCGATGAAATGAGATCTCAGGAGGTACCCGCTCATCTCTGTCCTTGGCCACTGCTATGCCTGTGCTCAGGCTGTCCAGGGAGCTTGGGTGCAGGAATGGCTTGAGTTACAGGGAAGTTCGCGCTTCCATGGGCAGCACTGTTTGCCAGCACCGAGGATGGGGCTGGTCCCCTTGGCATTGCCCATGGGCTTCGGGGATGAAAGCAGGTAGCACCCTATTCCAGGCATGTCCTCTCCAGCTCTGCACAGCTGGGGTTCTTTTCTGCAAAGTGGCAGTGCCCGGTGCTAAGAGCCAGGGGCCCCTGACATCCGGTCCCTGTCCGCTGCCCCAGCCCCGAGTCCCACNCCCTTGGCATTGCCCATGGGCTTCGGGGATGAAAGCAGGTAGCACCCTATTCCAGGCATGTCCTCTCCAGCTCTGCACAGCTGGGGTTCTTTTCTGCAAAGTGGCAGTGCCCGGTGCTAAGAGCCAGGGGCCCCTGACATCCGGTCCCTGTCCGCTGCCCCAGCCCCGAGTCCCACTCTCTGGGCCACAGTCATGCCTCCTCCTCCAGGCCAGCAGCCCGACCCTGCACAGGCCCTCCCTGGCCAGGAGGCCCGGGCTCCCCTCCCACTGCCTCTTGGCTCCTCCTCCTCAGGACACCTTATCTTAGGGTCCGGCCCACAGCTCCCAGACCCCATGCATCCCTCCCACCACGCTGGAGCCCTACAGGTCACAGCCCCACCTGGACTGGCTGGGTGGGTCTGGCTCAGCCTCCCGGCTCCCACAGGGAGCTCACAGCAGTCAGCAGGCTCCTGATCCCCATGGTCAGCACACCTGCAGGACAGGTGGGGTAACGCTGGCCCACCCACTGGGCAGGCATTTGAACTCATCGAAGTGGGGGACCGGGAGTCTTTGCAAGCTGCCTTTATCTTTTTCATAACACATTTTTTTAAAATGACTAAGTCAATATTTGTTCAATGCAGAACACTTGGGAAACAAACAATGGAAGGAAAAATTACCCGTAATTGCACAGCGCAGAGATAAACACCGCTCGCTTCGGAGACGGCGTCTTCTTTCCTTCTGCCGCCTCCCTCGCTCCCCTCTCCTTGCACATGTATCAAAAAACAGGATCTTCTGTGTGCCTGCTCACATACAGACACACACGCACACTCACACGCACACACGGCTGCTCCACCCGCCACGCTACCTGCCTCCCCATGGGAGCTGCACAGCAGTTCTGTCCATCCCCCTCGGCCTTCGTCTCTCCGGCGCAGGCTGTGCTCCCCACTCGTCCCTCTGCCTGGAGTCTCCAAACCACTCCTGCCTCCGCGGGCCCCTCTGCAGCCTGCCCTCCTCCCGGAGGGAGCAACATGGCCAGCACCCTCCAGCAGTTCCTGTTGCTCTGCCATGAAGCCCAGGCCTGCCCTCCAGACCTCTGGCCACCCCTGCAGCCCCCACCCGCCCGNAAATGAATACACCTATCATCTTCATCTACTCACATCTTCGTGTTCACGGCTTTACTCATGATGGGTAAATCTCATAAGAGGCTTCCCTGGTGGCTCAGTTGGTAAAGAATCTCCCTGCAATGCGGGAGAGCCCTGTTTGATTTCTGGGTGGAGAAGGTCTGTTGGAGAAGGGATAGGCTGCCCACTCCAGTATTCTTGGGCTTCTCTGGTGGCTCAGCCGGTAAAGAATCCACCTGCAGTGTAGCAGACATAGGTTTGATCCCTGGGTTGGGGTGATCCACTGAAGAAGGGAATGGCTACCCACTGCAGTATTCTGGTCTGGAGAATTCCATGGACTGTACAGTCCATGGGATCACAGAGAGTCAGGCACGACCGAGCGACTTTCACTTACTCATAATAGTCCAGCCTGGAACTGCCCAATTATCCAGGAAGATATGAATGGATAAGCACACAGCAAGGACATTAGTAGTCAAGTGGGACTCGTCACAATAGGAAACATTCACCGTGTCTGCATCTCCCCTGCTGCCTTGTAAACAGGTTCATCAGTACCATCTTTCTAGACTCCACATATGTGCATTAATACACGATATGTGTTTTCTTCTTTCTGACTTACTTCACTCCATATAACAGATTGTATGTTCATCCACCTCATTAGGACTGATTCAAATGTGGTTTTTTGTTTTTTGTTTTTATGGCTGGACACAGTATGGGAAGGAGAGGGTGGAACGAATTGATAGAGTGGCATGGAAACATATACATCACTGTATGTGAAATAAACAGCCAGTGGGATTTTGCTGTATGACACAGAGAGCTCAAATCAGGTGTTCTAGAGAGGTGGGATGGGGTGGGAGTTGGGAGCTGGGAGGGAGGTTCGGGAGCAGGGGGACATATATATGCCTATGGCTAATTCATGTTGATGTATGGCAGAGACCAACACGATATGGTAAAGCAATTATCCTCCAATTAAAAATAAATTAAAAAATTTTTTAAACTTCTGTGCTTCAAGGGACACTGTCAAGAAAGTGAAAAACTTATAGAATGTGAGAAAATTTTTTCAAATCATATATTTGATGGGGTCTAGCATCAGAATCGGAGAAGGCAATGGCACCCCACTCCAGCACTCTTGCCTGGAAAATCCCATGGATGGAGGAGCTTGGTAGAGTGCAGTCCAGGGGTCATTAGCAGTTGGACACGACTGAGTGACTTCACTTTCACTTTTCACTTTCATGCTTTGGAGAAGGAAATGGCAACCCACTCCAGTGTTCTTGCCTGGAGAATCCCAGGGACAGGGGAGCCTGGTGGGCTGCCGTCTATGGGGTCGCACAGAGTCGGACACGACTGAAGCGACTTAGCAGCAGCAGCAGCAGCACATATAAAGAACTCTTATAATTCAGTAATAAAAAGACAAACAACCCAACTTAAACACTGGACAAAGAATTTGAACTGCTATTTCTCCGAAAAAATGATGCACAAATGTCTAATAAGCACATGAAAAGATGTTCCATGTCATTAAACATCAGGGAAGCACAAATTAAATTCACAGTGAAATATCACTCCACACCCACTAGGATGGTTATGATCCACAAAATGGACAATAACAAATGTTGAGTGTGGAGAAATTAGAACCTCATACGTTGCTGGGAAGGATGGAAAATGATGCAGTCAGTTTGGAAAACAGTTTGGCAGCTCCTCAAAAGTTAAACATAGAGTTATCATCAGTTTGACTCAACAGTTCTAATTCTGGGTATACACTCAAGAGAACTGAAAAAAATGTGTTCGTGCAAAAACTCATACGCAGATGTTCGTAGCAGCATTATTCATAAAAGTCAAAAGATGGAAAAACCCAAAAGTCCAGCAACTGGGGAATGGATAAGCAGATGTGGTCTATCCATAGCAAGGAATATTACTTGGCCATAAAGAGAAATGAAATAATGACACAGGTGAGACACGGATGGACCTGGAAAACACTGCGCTGAGTGAGACAAACCAGGAGTGAAAGGCCGCATATTGTATGGTTTCATTTATTTAATATCTCCAGAAGAGGTCCACCCATAAACAGGAAGAAGATTAGTGATTTTCAGGGATTGAGGGGATGGGAGGATGGGGGAGGGGTGACTGCAAATTTTCATCACTTCAGGAGTGGTGAACACTTTCTACAGTTAGTGGCGATGGCTGTACAATTCCATAAATACACTAGAAGCCACTGAACTGTACATTTTAAAAGAGTCAATTTTATGGTACGTGAATTATATCCCAACAAAGCTGTCATTAAAATGGAAAAAAGATGAACAGATAAGCAAATTATAGTATATTCATACTACGGAAATATAACAATAAAAGTGGATAAATGACTGAAATATAGAAATACATGGATGAATCTCAGAAACGTGCTGAGCTTAAGAATCCAGACACAAAAGAGTGGGCACTTTAGAATTCCATTTATGTGAGTCTCTGAAAAACAAATCTAGTCTACAGTGACAGAGAGCAGAGTGGTGGTTGCCTGGGGCTGGGGCTAGGGGCGCTGACTGGAACACAGCACAGGGGAACTTTCAGGGCTGATGGAAATGCTCTTTATCATTAAGCGGTGGCGGCCACACAGGTGTATGAATCTGTCCAAATTCATCCAAAGGCACATTTAAGATGGGTGTATTTTGTTGTGTGTAATCTATCCCTCAATACAACTGACTTCTGAAAAGGAATGAAGCTTCTTCAAATGTGAATAAGTATATGCAGTTTGTTAACAATTAGCCTAAGAAGCATGCAAATGTGCATTTAAAATATTAATTACGAATAATAGTCTCTGTGGGTACTGTCTGCACCCTGGTTCCCCTAGGCTAAGGAAGTTGTGAAGTTCAGTAAGTGCCCAGCTCTGAGCTGGGCTCCAGGAGCAAAGGCGCAGAGTAAACAGTGTTCTGATACCGCTGTGGCTGCATTAGCGTTGTGGAGCCAGGTATCCGAACAAAACAGACACGAGTAGCTTGCATCACCTAGGACGCTGAGTGCCTTTGTGTACGGCGGGGACAGGCAGCCTCAGGGAGAAAATATCGGAGGATGAGACATTTACACGATGACCTGAAAACAAAGCAGGTCAGATGCTGAAGGGAATGGCAAAAGTACTTGTCAGACCAGTTATAGGGGACTCGCTGGCTGGGCAATTTCTTCACTTCCTCATCTGATCCTCGTGTGTTAGTCAGGAAAGGCTAGATGATGCTGCAGAAACAAATACACCTTCCTTCTATCATGTAATTGCCACTTAGAGCTCTGGGCTTCCTCTTCACTGGGGGGCTCAGTCATCACGACAGATAGCTGTGCTGTGCCTGGCCTCGGTCACCCGGCGCTATACCTCCTGTAAAGGAGGACGGGAAATATAGTCCACTCGCAGCTCAAGCAGAGGAAATGGGGTGAAGACCACATGGCCCTGGCTCTGCAAATCTGTGGTCCTGGGTCACGCCCTTCTTCCTCTCTCCTGCGGTGGTTCCATTGTGAATGTCTCCCTAAGCATTTCAACAGTGAGCCCTAGACAACCTGTCCCTGTTAGAACCATTCTCTGCACTTCCCACAAGGCTGGCCATGAGGGCTGATTGTAGTGGAGATAACTGGATGATGTGTGTGCTTTCAGATGGCCCGTCTTTGTGATCTGCAAACCTCAGACCATACTGCCCACCAGGTAGCCGCCAGCAACACAGACTGGGAATGGTAGAGGCTCTGGGCTTTGGAAGGGTGGCTTCCAGCCCTGCTTCTGCTTGTCCATCACCACAGGCCCTGTGTCAAATCATCTCACCTTTCTGAGACCCAAGTTCACGTTCCTGTGCAGCAGCAGGACTCAAACCCAGACCTGGGGAATCCCAGACCAGCCCTTTGTTCATCCCCTACCCCCTACTCTCCTTTTCTGATTTGAGGGGCTCCCCTTCCTGCCATCTTTATGGGATGTGATGAAAACAGAGGGGGAAGACATTCTAACATCTCGAGGCCACTGCCTTTGTTATTATTACTGTTGTTGTGGATGTGACTCTGGGCCTCCTCCTGCAGGAAGCCCTCCCTCCCTCTGGCCCCAGCACAGCTCTGCACTTCTCTCTGGCTCGCTTGGCTTGAACAATGTCTTCCTCCTTTCCTCTTAATGAGGAAAATATGTTTATGAGTTTGCAAATGGGCCCCGGGGCCATTTCTGGGGTGAGACCCAGTGCCGTCTGCGTGGAGACAGGTGAGAACGGGCCTTTAACCGGGAAGATGGAGAGGAAAGCGGGCAGTCCTGAGTGGGCAGCCGTCATCAGCACCAAGAAGCTATAAACTGGGATTGTCTTCAAGATTGAATTTTTCCCCTCTCTCCAGCAGCTATTAAACAACTCCAAGGAAATTACTCTGAAGGAAAAGTGTTCAGCTCGGCTTTTATTTAGAGCAAGCTGACTCCTGGGAGCCTGTCGTCATGTGAGGGTCTTCAGGAAGTGTCGGGAACACATGCCCCAGCACCCCTCCTTCCATCGTCCCCACTGTCAGTTCTGGTGAGATGCCTGACCTTTTAGGGCACTCACCTCTCGTAGACTGAAGGTAGTAGGAGAAGGACCGACATTTACTGTGTTCCCCATAAATGCTGAGCCATCTTACATACATTATCTTTTTTAATTATAAAAAATAATTCACCATATAGGTATTATACCCATTTTGCAGACATGAAAACCAAGATTCAGGGACTTGGTGCGACCAGGATTGCAAAAAGCCAGAATGAGAGCCCAAGGTCATAGTCGCTTTGACCTTGGTGCTACAACATACACTTAGGACAGGGTATTTGTCTCCACACAGAAGAGCTTGTGAAGGGTAATTAGAGTTCAGTTCAATTTAACACATGTTAATAACACATTGCAAAGGAGATGAAGTGAAAGATGTGAACGTGGCCTCCAAGGAACTTAACAGGGGATAGACATTCCTTGGTAACCAACAGCAGCCTGTCAGATACGGATGAGGCCAGAGAACCTGTAACAGGGACTTTGATTAAATGTGGTGGTTTGAACCCATGGGCTCAGAGAGCCCTGTTAAAATAACAGGAAAGGAAGTGAATCGACACAAACCACAAGCACAAAGAGAATGTCAGGGACAAAACATCAGAATGTCAGCACAGTTGCCAAAGGCAAAGAAAGAGACAGACGGGAGGTGATAGAATTAACTCACTGGAGTCAGGTGAACACAGAAGTCTGCCTGTAGGGAAAGTGATCCATTCCTTAGACCCCTAGGTGGACAGCCTCCAGAATCGTAGCCTCAGGTGTCCCTGGGGAGGGCGAGAGTGCAGGTGGGGTTGAGGAAAAGGAAGCTGGCTTTAAAGCCTTTGTGAAAGGAGACTGAGGTCCATCCTCCTCCTCCCTCCCGAGCATCAGGCAACAGCACCACCTGTATCCAGCAGCAGACGTGGCATTCACCTTCCGGAACTGCTGCTCTACGTGGCTTCTTGACTAGACAATGGGAAAATATGGGACAATGTTTTACTGGGGTGGCTTATATTAATATATTAATCAGTGTGACCTCAGCTCCCCTTCCACACTCTAAGACTTCTGGAAGCCAGGCTCACGTTCCCCAAGCAGAAAAGAGGCATCTTGTCTAGGAAAACTCATTGGCCCAGGAGGAAAGACCCACAGACACTGACAGCTGAGGCGCCAGATTAAAAATGCAACGTGCCTCCGTGCCACTGTACATTGAACCCCTTCCAGCCCCAGCACACAGAGTATCCAATTAACTTTCCATGATGGACTCACAAAAGTGAGCAGTCTTCCATAGCTACTAAACCCTGACAACTTCTAATGCGAAAGAGGGAAATCAAAACCAACAAAAAGGAATGAACCAAAGCACACTAAATGAACCACAGACAGTAATAAATGGGGAGTGGGGGTGGAAATGACACCAGGAGAAACACTAAATCCGCATCTCCAGTGAACGAGGGAGGCTGGATCACCTTCCTTCCAGTACAAGGATGCTCTGGAAAAGAAAAATTCAGGACACACAAAAGTATCTATTCATTAAAAATATTTAAAAATTAGAGAATGAGAAATTTGAATACAATAGGATATTTAGAAGATAAAAGACTTTTCCTGAAAGTGAAACAAAACAACAAAGATAAAGAAAATAAAAAGGAAAGTTAATGATCACCTCAAGAGGTCCGATACCCAAACAACGGCACTTCCAGAAAAAGAGAACAGAAAATGTAGAGAAGAGAAAGTTATCCAAGAAACAATTAAAAAGAACATTGGTTTCCAGTTAAATGGGTCCACATTAGTGATAGTTCATATTATCTGGAATAAAGACAAGACTCTGAAGGTCTGGGGGGAGAGAAAAGGTGTAAAACAAATTATCAGGCATACAAATGGCATCGGTCTTCTCAAAAGCAGTGCTAGAAGCTAGAAGACAAGGCATCTCTGAATATTCTGAAGAAAANCACAGAGCTTGAATTCTAGTCACTCCATAATGTGAGTGTTTCTATGTATGTTTGTGTGCGTGTGTGTGTGTGTGTGTGCGCGTGTGTGTGTGTGTGTGTGTGTGTCTGTGTCTGTGTCTGTGTGATGGGCATGGGTATAAAGCATGGTCAGATCTGGATTCTAGAACGTGTATTCTCCCGTCGTTACAGATGATCAGAGGTACACAGGTAGAAGACAGGAAGACAGGTGAGCAGGGTGTGCAATCCCCCAGGAAAAAGAGGGTAATTTGTTCACAGCAGCTTGTCAATGGTCACAGCTGTTCACAGCATCCTCCAACTTCAGAATGTAGTTGGCCATCCTGAGCAGCATATGCTGAAGGCAACTTGGTGCCAAGGAGTGGCTTTCTCCTCACAGTGCTGGCAGTCACAGGAAATGGTTTTGCACCTAGTCAGTACAGGCAGGGCAGTTCCAGACGTAAGAAGACCCAGTTGTACTAGGCCTGGCAGCTCACTGTGGGTGTGGCAGGCAACCAACTGACTATTCTTGCTGGAGGCTTTGTTTCTTGGGTCAGACTTTTGGGGACCACATGGGAACATTTATTCCTGGGAAAATTTCTCTGAAAACAGTGCAAAGACTGGTCTAGGAATATCCAGAAAGGTATCACAGTCACTCAATATTGGAGGATGCATTTGGAGCAATGCTGGAGGAAGAGGGAATGGAGTGTACGAAGATGAGGGTAGAAAGTTGATATGAGAAGAGACGAGGAGCAGGGCCTTGGGACCCAGAGATAGTACGGAAATAAGTGGAGAGGAAGAGCTGGAGCGAATTGTGAAGGCCCTTGAATGCCAGAATAAAGGAGTCTTTGAGAGATTTGAAGCAGTGGAAGGATATGGCCAAATTTGCATTTTATAAATTATTGGCCTGGAAGAAGTGTGAGGGATCTGGGGGAGAGGGAAGCCACCAGGGAGTTATTGATCAGTCCAGGTAAGCGATGGTCCAGGCCTAAATCTGGGCAGTAGCCATGCTCTGGGAGATGAAGGTTGGCAGGACAGATGGAGAGATGGATATCAGGTATAAACAGGACCTGATTAGGATAAAGCTTATAGTGTGAAGGGGGGATTTCTGGGGTCTTTGGGAGTGGGGAGACAGGATGTGGTTCAGGTAAAAGGAGTGGCTTGCTCAAGGTCAAACCTAGAACTATCAAAAGACCTCACTTAGGAGTCTCTGCCAGCTGATGCCTGAATCAGGAGAGTTTTCCATTCCCCCACTGCCAGGCAAAGAACCAAGCTGTTTCACTGTGTCTGAGCAGCACTGGAGTGATTAGTGTGGGTTGGGTTCCGGGAGCCTTATTTCATTACTGTTTGACATCTTCAAAGGACAGAAACTCAAGCCCAGACAACAGCCTAGGCTTATAAATTAGTCAATTTAGTTCCATTCCAGCTGAAGAAGGTGGCTTTTCTTAGCCTCCCATCCTCTCCAAAGTTGAAGAAGTAAGAAGACATACTCTCTTAGCTTGGAGGAAATCACTGGCCAGAAGAAAATGAACTATTTTCAAGGCTCTATGCGTCCTGCCATCATTTTGTGCATAGGAAAAACAATGAGCTCCTCACAATGTGTTATCCCTGGGATTTGAAAAAGGCACCAATGAGCCAGTGTTCCCTTTAAGGATAGCAATTCCTTTAGGAAAAATGCAAGAGGCTAAGTGAGGGTAACATGCAAATATGTGCTACTGAATTAATACACTATCAGGGATTGTGCCATAAACCCATTGATTTGGAAGAGGAAGACGGAGGGAAGCATTTCTTGAGCACTCACTACACTTTAGGCGTGAGAGACTCTGGTTCATACGTAATATGTCACTTAATCCCGAGGAGGTGGATGCCAATGTCCTCACTTCACCCAAGAGAAAGTTGAGCTACAGAAAGTTTGCTCCGTTTCAAAAGTACTGATCTGCAAAATTGGAATACATCCCAGGCATGCTCTGGGGACAGAAGCCTTGGGAAAAGAAAGGAAAAATCTCAGAAACCTCAGGAGCATCCTCAAGATGCACAGCACAGGAAAGGAAAGTTCTCGTGAGAGAAGCATGGATCAGGGAAGATTTCCAGAATCACAGAAATGGAGCATACTGTGATCAGCATTCAGGAGCACCTTGGGGGTGGCTGCAGTTCTGCGAGGGGTGGGGATTATAGAATCACAGAATCTGAGTGATTGAATAGAATTATGCTGGCCATCTAGCCCTTGCTCAGAGAAAATCCAAAACCTCACCATATCACAGTCAAAGCTGGCGTCTCGCCCCTCCTCCTGGTACACTGGCTCTTCTTGTAGATTCTGAGCAGCAGCTGCAGCCATTGAAACAGTGTTCATTTCCTCCCTTTGTGAGAGCTGCAATAGAAGTAGAGGATGGAGAGTGGGAGTGGGTCCGATAAATGATTCACTGGGAAAGGCAAGTTCATAAATGGGTTGGAATTAGGATACAAGATCCTTGAATCCCTCCTACTCATTCACGGTTAATGTTGGAGTGCTGGGCTCTTGGCTGTATGCACTTGGTTCTGACGGCTGCATTTATGAGTTGTAAATCTATTGGGGAAGAGTGTGTTCAGAGCGACAGACGGTTGTAATACTTCCTCTGGTTCATGTGCTCAGAAACGGAGTATTCCTGCATGTGTGCTCATACCAAATTCTTGAATTTGTGGGAAGAACATAGTAAGGAGGTCAGGACCATGGACAGAGCCCCCAGCCCACAAGAGGCCAGGTCTGGGTAAGGATCCTGGGTCAACACCTTGGACAGAGCCCCTGAGAGTGGATTGTTGATTTGCGGATCTTGACTACAGTGGACTTGCGTGATGGTAGGAGACTGGAAGTGCATATGGGATGGAGGGGAGGGTGTTTGCTGTGTAGGCTGATGGAGGCTAGAGTAGATGATTGGAAGCTTCATTTCTGTCCAAAATACCAAGTCCTGCTCAAATATCCTTTTATCTTTGCCTTGATAGGGAGCTCCACTTTTATAAATGAAAATGATAACCCCTTACATCTACAAAGTCAATTACAATTGAACACAGTCTTCACATCCTTTTTGCCATCAGACCCTACCACTGGCACTGTGAGACAGGCAGAGTCAGTGTCCACATTCTTATCCAGAGATACTCAGGGAATCAGAGGCAGAACCAGGATATGAAACCCAGTCTTAAATGCGATGCTCCCCCTCATCAAATGATGAGAGGACAAGCGTAGGGCTGGCAGGGAAGCTGGTTTAAGACATGACTGCCTTCTAAGCTTTCACGATGGGGAGTTTTGCATTAATAATGGAAAGCTGCTGCCAAAGGTATCTTTCTAAAACACAAATTTCATCATGTCACTCCTTGTATTTAAAGCCCTCTAAGGGCTCCCCGTGGCCCACAGGATAAAGTCAAATAATCTTAGTAAGATGTTCAAAGCCCTTCAAAGTCTGACCCGCCGCCTCTCCAGCTACAGCGCCTGACACCCCATCTCAAGCAGCTTAAATTCCAGTCCCAAGAAATTCATTATTGTTCCACAAAAATCTCTTCTGGGGCTCTGGGGCTCTGGGGCTCTGCCTACACTGTCCTTTCTGCCTAGACTGCTCTCCTATCCCTTCTCTGCCTTGGGTTGATGATGAGTGAACTCTGACTTATAACCAAAATTCACCACCAAAGTTAATCCTCTTTGAAGTTCGTGGCAGTTCGGCAGGCACAGTTTAACTTTCTGCTCTGTGCTTCTGCACAGCTTTGTTCTTACCCAATTATCGCATTCATCACACTCTACTCTAATTATCTGGGCACATTACTTTCTTCCAAACTGAACTGTGCATACCTCCAGGGCAGGGACTCCAGCGATTCCATCCCTGTTTACCCTGCCAGTTCTGCAGCGCAAATGCTCACAGGGAAGGTTTGCGAAGTGAGAGCCCAGGACCAGGAAAACTAGTTTTCAAAGATGACATTATGACAGAGAACACTGAACTTTAAACGAGTATTCCTGGAATGCTTGGAGGGATCTGGAATCTTCGAGGCCAATTTGAGAAGCTCCCAATGCCAGCAGGAGCCATTGGCTACCAGAAGCATCTAAACATTCCCATGTCCTGGCCCCTGGGCTTGGGGTCGTTGCCACTAGTCATGGATTCAGTTACCCAGTCCTCTCTTGTGTTCCTATCAGTGGGGCTGGGGCTCCCTGAGTGACTCATCTTACTGCCTTGTCTTGCCATGAGCACAGTCAATGTTGGCAGTGAGTTCGGCTCTTAGGTTATAGCTGAGGCTCATTCAGTCATTTAAAACCCTTTACTGAACACTTGCTAAGAGCTGAACCCTCTGCCAGGTGCAGCCTGTCCCTTCACAGAAAACACTATAAGGCAGAACTGTGGAGCCTCATGATCCTTACCAAAGCCCCAGGGAGGCTACAGTTCAGCTTGGAGGCTCACAGAAAGCCCCCAAGAGGAAGGGAGGTCTTTGTGCAGCATGGGGGTGAGGCTGAGCTCCCACAGCCCTGGTCTACTCTGGGGCTTCCTACTCACCAAGGACCACTAGGCTCCTCTGTGAGCCTCTCCCAGCATCTGTGGCTCTAACCAGATGGTTGTCAAAGCTGCCTTCGCTTTGAGGGGATTCTAAGAGGAAACTTGACTGGGGTAGGGAGCACCAAAAGGGAGAGGGGGGCTTGTTAAACCAGCCCCTACAGTCTCTGGGGTCTGATTCGAATTTCCATTGTTTCAGAGATGCCACGCCATAGCACCCCCATCATGACTGGATGCTGCTGCTAATGGGTGTGTGATCTGGGGGATAGTACCAAATCTGTTAACAATCAGGGCTCTGGGTGCGCTGCCAGCCAAGGGTGGGCTGAGATTGGGTGCTATGCTGCCAACACTTCTTCCCCAAAGACTGATAAGCACCAGCCTTCATAGGGTTGGGTGGGCTGTCCCACTGTGTGTGTGTGGTGCTGAACACTTCCAGATGTCTTTTCAAGGGAAATTGCTCCAGATCTGATCCTCATAAAGCCCTCTTAGGGAAGTAGACCACACTTTGCTATTTCCATTTCATGCAATGGAGGCTCAGAAAGATAAGGTAATTTGGCCAGAATTGGGAAGGGGTCTGGAAAAGACTTATTTTCTCCTGGCAGACAGTGTGCATGACCGCTCTTTGTATCCAGATGTTACTCGAGGAGGTATGGCTCTTCTCTGAGCAGCAAGTGTGCACCTCCATGGACTTGCATGCTGAATGACTCTTGGACGTCAGCCTATTTGTTAGGGGTGGGAACTCTGCTGGCTGTTTATGTCTACACACTAGGCACACAGCCTGGAGTGCACAGGGTCTCCACAAGCATCTATGGATGGTGAGTCCTAAGCAGACTGCAGTCCCAGAGCCCCCGACCAGCACGTGGCCGTGAGTTCAGCCTCCTCTGTACCTCACTCCCCCCATCCACAAGGCAGGATGAGCCCCCAGGAAGTGCCGCCGTGTTGGAAAACTCAGATTCCTGCCTCCCCACTTCTTGCTGTGTCACCTTGGGCAGGTTGTTTAACATCCCTTCCTCTCCATCCGCATCCCAGAGAGAATGGATGGCAGGACTCCCACTGGGCGATCATGATAATTATATTAAAAACAGCGTATACANAGGCAGGATGAGCCCCCAGGAAGTGCCGCCGTGTTGGAAAACTCAGATTCCTGCCTCCCCACTTCTTGCTGTGTCACCTTGGGCAGGTTGTTTAACATCCCTTCCTCTCCATCCGCATCCCAGAGAGAATGGATGGCAGGACTCCCACTGGGCGATCATGATAATCATATTAAAAACAGCGTATACAAATTGCTTCACACAGTGCCTGACATCCTCGTTTGACAAATTTTCTCTACTCTTCACCTACAACAACCACCGCCTATTATAGAGAGGTCCGTGATTTCGTGATTTCTCCTTTCGACTCTCGCTCACCTACTATGGGCTGGCACCCTGGGTATGAGGAGATGAATAAGCCTCTCACTGGGCACACGTTGACTTCAGGAGATAAGCAGCATCCACAAGCTCATTGCTCTCCCACTTGGCTTCCCTAACAAGCACCTGAACTGCAGAGATTGGGAGGGAAAAATGGGATGAAGGGGAAAGAGCAGGGAGGGAGATGTGAGGCTGTTATCACTGGTGCAAAAGAGGATGATTCAAGTCGAATGCGGTACTAATTTAAGTACCGAAATGACTGATGTATTTTCCATGGTGTTTTATTAATCAGCCTCAGATGGAGCACAATTTGCAAATTTCATGTGGCAGCTATTAAACATCTCCTACGTAAGTAAATGAAATGGATTTACTGATTCCAGCAGACACTTGTGAATCGGTAATGGGAGTGAGAGCCTCTACACAGCCGGACATACTGACGCTGCTCAAAATGCAACCTGCACTCAGACCCCGGCTAAATTGATTTAATCCCTCACACACGTTCGGAGCCCCAGCAGACGCGATCAATATTGATACAGTGGCGGAGGTCGGTGATCACCGGGTGGAGTCCAGGGTGCATGTTGATGCTCTGAGTTTCCGCCCAGGAGAGCGATCCTGGAGGGAGGGGCCAGGGCGGCAGCATCACCAGGTGGTGATTTGCCAGGCCCTGGGGCGAGAAGCTTTGTCACCATCTGATGCGAGAGGAATTGGAGGCCTAAAGAGGTAAAGTGTTTTATCCCAGTTTGCGCACTGAAGAGGAAGAGAGGCCTCTTGGCTCTACAGCGGGCAAGGAACCAAGGACATTGAACTGGAGGTCCTCTCACACCCCTGGAAAGCTGAGACCCTGGGATAATGCAGAGAGCATCCGTCTTGCATCCAGGACGCCCTACCTGAGGTCCAGCTACATGACTTCCTGTCTAAAGACTTTCCCTCTCTGGGCCAGGCGTGCGGATCTATAAAGTGAGACCCTCGGGATCAGGCCCACGACTCAGATGATGAGCGCCTTGGATTTCTCTCCGAGAGGAATATCTTGTTGAAAGGACTGTGAGGGACGGAGTGTGGAGGCAGGAATGCACGAAGCTGCAGAGCCTCCCGTGTGGTCCAGCAGGTGTCCTGCTCTCGTGCTGTGACCCTCTGATGCTCCAGATACCGCGTTGTGGGTATGAGGTGGGTTGCTCCACACGTTCTTCTGTGTCTTTAACTGTGATCAGTTTTGATTCAGTCAAACTCAAGCTCATTCTGTGATTCCACAGGTATTTGCTTAGCATCTGCCCTGTGCCAAACCATGAGGATGCTGGGGTTGAAGGAACTGGACAACGTTCTCCCAACTCGATGATGGGGACAGAAGTGCTGTGGGTGGAAAAGAGGACCTCTCTTGAACTAACTCAGCCTCATCTGGGCCTGTTCTCATCATTCACACACACTTCCTTTTCCCATTTAAGGGCTTAAATGAATTAAAGTGGCTTAAATAGAACCCTTGAAAGTCCCTCCCCTCCCCTTTTCTTCCTGAATAGCTCCTACACAGCCTTCAATGCCTCGTGCAAGGGTTGCCCACTGAAAAACTTATGCCTGCCGCTTCCTCCCATCTGAGGTAGAGGATCTCCTCAGTCAGCCCACAGTACACCACACAAGTGTTTGGTGGAGCACAATAGTCATGTTTTCCATTTGCCTCTGAGCCCTTTGGCTGGAGCAAGGACATGGCTTCCTCATCATCACTAAATCCCAAGCTTGGAGTACTTCCTGGCCCCAGTAATGTTTGTTCCATGAATATTTTTTCTTATTGAGGTCTGACAGGAGAAAGGGCTAAGAAAAGGAACTGATACCCATCAAGCCTGCAGCACCTTCAGTTATAGGCCCAACGCCTGGCCAGGTTAGCATAAATCTCCACACTAAAGACCTCTTTACTTCAGTTCCTGAACCTTAAACCACATGCCAGGCTTTCCACGAAAATTACAAGGTCTGCCAGAAAACATGAAAACACTGAAGCAAGAAACGTCTAAAGAGACAAAGCAAACATCACAAGCAGACTCAGACACGACGCAGATGTTGGAATTATCAGGCAGGGAACTTAAAATGACTATAATTAACATGTTAAGAACTCTGTGGAAATGTAGACCACATGCAAGACAGATGGGTAAAGCAAGCAGAGGTGGAGAGTCTGAGAATCAGAAGGAAATGCTGGAAATCTAAACACCGAAACAGAAAAGATGGATGTCCTCCATGGGCTGCTCAGTAGACTGGACACAGCTGAGGAAAGAATCCGTGAGCTTGAAGACAGGGTGATAATAAGTCTTTAAACTGAAATCAGAGAGAAAAATAATGAAAGAACAACGAAACCAAAATGAAAGCATCCAAGAACTGTGGGACTACAGCAAACAGGTGTGACATACACATAACTGGAATACTAGAAACAGGAGGACAGGGCAGAAGCATTGGAAGGAATAACACCTGGCGATTTTCCCCAGCTAATGGCAGACACAGAACTGCATTTGCAGGAAGCTTGGGGGACCCCTGGCAGGATAAATAGCCAACAGCAACAGCTGAAGGGGGCTTGCAGAGACCAGGGTACTGGGCGCCCGGCATTAGTGCCAGCCTCTCCATTATCTGTATGATACCTCATGGCCATGACTCACAGACCTTTCAGATGGTTTCCCCTGAATCACTAACCCTAGACTCTGCAGTAGCAAGCCCAGTGGCTGGAAACCTTGCTGGTGACCCTGCTTGCTAGAGGAATGCTTCAGCTGTGCCATCCATGGGGGTGCCTGGTGGCACAGCAGAAACTCTGCTGGTTGGGAGTTTGGTCTATGTGGCACAACTCACTCAGGCACCAAAGGGGTTCATTGTACAGATTTGGGGCAACTCAAGGATCACCAGAAAGGGGATTTCCCTGGTACTTCCAATGCAGGGGGCAGGAATTCAATCACTGGTCAGGAAATCAAGATCCCATATGCCACCTGGCCCAGCGTCCCCCTACCCTCTGGGAGAAAAAAAAAAGAAAGAAAGAAAGAAAGAAAGAAAAATCACCAGGAAAGGAAGATCAAGAAATAGGCAGCAGCAAAGAGAATTACGTGACCAGAAAGGGAAAGTGTTAATCACCTAGTCGTGCTTGACTTTGTGGTCCCATGGACTGTAGCCCAGAAGGCCCCACTGTCCATGGGGTTCTCCAGGCAAGAATACTGGAGTGGGTTGCCATTCTCTTCTCCAGGGGATCTTTCTGACCCAAGGATTGAACCTCGGTCTCCTGCATTGCAGGCAGATTCTTTTACCATCTGAGCTACCAGGGAAAAACTGTAATTCAAATCTTCCTATCCACCCTAACCAGTGCAGAAAGACTCTGCTCCATGGCCATTCACAGCAGACATCCCCTCCCCACTCTGCTTGCCTGAGCACGCATATGTTAATGCCACTGTGGAGAGAAGGCTCTCATGCTCCTGCTCAGACGAGCATCGGGGGCTGCCTTTTATCTCCCACCAACCAGGTAAGCAGGGGAAGGACATGTTTGGATCGGTCTCCGATCCAAAGGTCAAATCCAAGAGTTGCACCATTTTCTTGCCAAAATTGTTAGAAGAGTGCCACGCATCTTGAAACAGCCTGCTGCTTATAGAAAACATCTGCCATAAACTGGATGTTGTGTCTCCCTCAAATCCATACATTGACATTCTAATCCCCAATGGGTGGCATTAGAATGTGAGGCCTTTGGGAGGCGATTAGGTCATGAGGATGGGGCCCTTATGACTGGTATTAGTGGCCCTACGAAAGAGACCTCAGAGCCCTCTCATCCTTCCACCAGAAGAAGAGGACTCAGGGAGGATACTACTGTTTGCAAGCCCTGAAGGTGGCCCTCATCAAACACCGAGTCTGCCTGCAGCTTGATCCTGGACTTCTAGCCTCCAGAACCAGGAAAGATGTAGCTATCATTTGTAAGCCCTCCCAGGTTCTGGTATAAGTTCTGGTACTCTGTGAAAAGACTGAGACAATGTTTAACCTTCATTTGACCTCATGATCACCCTGCGAAGAAGGTGCCCTCCATCTCCATCCAACTGAGGAGGATGTTGAGGTTCAGGGAGACTGCAGTGGCCTGGCCAGCACTGCCCAGGTTTTTCTGTGAGCAGGTCTTTGTTCTGTTTTCATTTCCCTTGAGACACTGGCTTTCTGGAGCAATCAGGATAGGCAGGGTGGGGACTGCTGTAGAGCCGGGTCCCTGTTCCTCTCGATGTGCTTCCTTGTCTTACTAACTTGGCTGGCTGTCCCATTTTACACCGATACAGCTCTCTCTGCCAAATGCCCCCCTGACGCCTGCATCATTTACCAGTTACTATCACAAAAGTGATGTCTACACACCAACCCTCCTCACTCTCCTGCAGTCTTCAAGGCACCAAGACCATCGCCAGCCCCACTTGCACCACTCTATGGGGGTCAACCTCTCCACTTCTGGCTCCACCATCCACACTTATTCATAACTTCTTTGGCCAAAACCGAATGTAACTGGCAGTAGAACAAAGACTCGGTTCATCACCAGCTTGTGAAGATGAAGAACGGACAAAGGAGCTTTGTTATTTGCATATTAAATCCAAGCACGCCCTCCACCCTTCAAAGCCTCCTCTCTCCTGAGTCTAGCCCTCAATTTTATTTCATCTTCCCTGTTAGCGACTTGCCACGACTGGGAGGGATCCTCTGATTTGCTCACTGTTCTCTGGCGAGTTCAGCCCATTCCTGCATCTGCATTTTTTCCTGGCTGCTCATTCTCCCTCTCCTTTCTCTTCCCCTACTAGCTACAGCCCTCCTGAAACATGGCTCACCCCTCACAAAGACCTTCTCTCTGTCCAGTCACCACTCCCTTTGGGAAGCCCAGGAAAGAGCTTGGAGACTGCTCTGCTCTCCCAACGAGGGGCGCCAAGGGTGCAACAGGGGTGGAGTGCTGAGGACTCAGATCCAGAGGGGCGGGTGCTGAGTGGCTGTGGATGGAGAGGGTGGATACCCAGAAGGCGGGTCTGGGAGAAAGGCTGCAGCAGTTATGCAAATGGGGGGCGCTTTGCATGAAGTACATCACATATTGACTGAGCTGGGTATGGGACGTCTGTTGAGGGTACTCTGTGCCTAGTGGGCTCACCCTCGAGAGGAGTCTGGGTCAAAGACTGGTGAGAAGAAGCATGTTTGTGTAGAACTCTTGTGACTGGAAGAGATGAGGTCTCTGGGAGAGAACTTACAGAGGAGACAGAGACCAACAGAAGGACCACATCCTCCTGACGTAAAGCCAATAAGTAGGACACAGAACAGGAAACTTCCCTGGAGGACTAGCTCTCAAACTCACCGGAAGCCACTTTTCTCATTTTTAAAATGGAAATAATAGTGCCTGCCTGGCCTCCTGGCTGAGCTGTTCCACACACACACACACCCTGATGAAGGGTCGGGAAATCCATCTGCAAAGTTCTGGGGAGGCTGGGCAACATTATTCGCAAAGGACGCTTCTGTAGGCTTCCCTCGAAGACTCAATTCCCCTTACAACATTTATGGGTTGACTCAATTACAGGATTTCATTTTGCACCCAATTTCAGGAGGGACCGCAGCTGCGTCGTGTCTGCCCTCCTGGCTCCTTGTCCTTGTCACTTTCCTGAAGCTGCCAGGGCCAGCTTGGACCTCCATCTCCCTCAGACCCCTCCTGCCTGCTCTGCGTTATCACCATCCATCACCCTTCACCTCAAGGGGCCTTCTTCCCTACCCATCTCCCATGAGAGCCTCGTTTCTGCTGCCTGCCTCTTGCCCTGATCAGATTCCTGGGCTCCGGCTCCTAGACTCAGTCTCCCTGGCGATTTCACCCATGCCAGGAGCCGTCAACCACTGCCTGTGTCCAGGGAGAGTCAGGCCCATGAGTCCAGTCCTGACATTCTTTAATGCTCCCATCTTCTGCTCAAACAAGTAACACCCTGGAGGTGTTGCTCAGAATAACTAATAGTGTTCACTGCATTTTCTTCCAAAGTGACTCTGCTTCAGATCTCTGAGAATGGTGAAAAGTAGTTTCGGCAGCCAGTCTCCAAAGCTCAAAACATCTCTGCCTTCCCCTCCCAGCCCTGCAAACCCCACTGGGTGTATAAGACCCCCTCCTTCCTTCAATCAGCACTGGCTGGGAACTGGCTCCCTGTCAGTTACTGTGCCTCCCCAGAACTTGGCAGATGGGTTTCCTGACCCTTTGTTAGGATGTTTATGTGGAATAGCTCTGCTAGGAGGCCAGGCAGAGAGCAGAGACACAGTCCTTGTCCTGAACCAGAGCTCCCCAGTAGACGTGTGGGCAACCCAGCTTGGGGAGATCTCGGTCCCCCACCCCCAGGGCTAACCAGCTTCAGCNGCCTCTCGTGGGGCCCCAGGTGGGTGAAACCCAGGCCCACACAGGTAACCTGATCAGTTATGTACCCTTGGGTGGGTGTCGTCCACCACCATTCTCCAGGCTCTGGCCTGCTTACCATGGTCCCAGGCCCTGCTCTCCAGGGGTCAGAGGTTGAGACAGACAGGCAGCCCCTCCTTGTGGGTGGTAGAAGCAGGAGGGGCTTGGATTGCAGCTGTCGTGGGGTCACACCTGCCTCAAGGACATGCCTTGTCTGTGCTCATGGTGGCTGTGGAGCCAGTGAGGACAAGCTCTTTCACACTGTTGGAAGAATTCAGTTCCCTGTGGTTGTAGGACTGGGGTTCCCTGCAGGTCACACCAGGCCGTCAGCTCTCCTCCAGGCAGGCAAGAGAGGTTCCCTCTTGGGCTGCACTGGGGTCTCGTAACAGCTTAATCAAAGCATCGACCCCTTACTATTTGCCACATGACACAGCCTAATCAGGGGCAAGGTTATTTCTTCATATAAAATCCCCACTCATGCTCAAGGCAGGTGGGATTGTACAGAACAAGTCCACGGGAGGGGAGGAGGCCTTGGAATTCTACCAGCCATATTCCGCTCCCCTCCTGCCAGGCTCTCCTTGATGGAACACAGCTAGAGAGGGTCCACCCTGAACTTTCTGCTGTTTGCACCCTTGGGGTCCTCATGGTGACCCCGGGTACAGGGTTGAGGATCAACAACCCAGACCATTTTCTCCCTTGAGGACACATACTCCACATCTGCAGATCTGAACCGTGTGACAGCCGTTGTTCCCTGGAGGCAGAACATGGAGAACGGAGGTGGGTCACCATTCTCTTCACGTCTCCTCCCAGCCCCTCCCGTGAAGCCCCCGCCAGGAACACAGAGCTGTGGCCTGAGCCTCCCCACAGGCGAGGCAGTGAGGCCGTGGGGACATGCAAGAGCACGTGCAGTCTCTGCTTTTTACAAAGTTAAGCACAGTCTTACATCGCATCCATTAATCATGCCCAGAGGTATTTACCCAACAGAATTAGAAACCAAGTTCACACAAAGCCCTGCACACAGACATTTATAGTCTCACCCCCAACCAGCAGCAAGCAGGTGAAGGGATAAACACCTGTAGGATATCCAGACGTGGAACACCGTCCAGCAGTAAAAGGGAGGGAGCCACCCAGCCATGCAAAGATATGAAGGCAACTTCGATGCCCCTGGCTAAGTGAGAGAAGTCATTCTGAAGGGCTCCGTGTGCACGATTCCGTCTATGTGACATTCTGGGGAAGGCAGCTGTATGGAGATGGTACACAGTCCAGCGCTGGCCAGTCGCCTGGGAGAGGCTTGAGCGGGGGAATTGCGGGGGATTTCTTGGGGGATGAAAGGATTCTGTGTGATTCTGAGATGGCTGTTACAGGCTACCGCACCTTAGTCAAAACCCGTAGAACTTTACCAAGAGTGAACCATAATGGACACAAATTAAAAAACAAAAAATTTAGAAGTTCAAGGATCTGTGGATGCAATGGAAAAAGAGCCAAAACATCATGATTGTATTCCAAATGTGTGAAGTGCCTCACTGAAAGGGGATGGAGAAAGGAGCTACCCTAAGTAACATGTGGACAAGGGGCGTGTGTGAGACTAAAGGAGAGGGGCTGAGCTCTGCACTCCAGGGGTAAACTGTCCCCACAGGGCGCCGGCCTGGAGCTCCGATCACACTGCACGTGCAGACCCAGCTGGACAATTACGTGAGTGGGTGGCGGGTGAAGGGAGTGGGTTTCTTCAGGTTGGAGGGGAGGCTGTGGGTAAGCAAGGGGAGGAGGCTGGGGTGTTCCCCGCAGGGATGGGTTAGCTTTGGAGACATCAGGATGAGCACCCGTCTAGTTTAATAGGGGCTTCTCTGGTGGCTCAGCTGGTAAAGAATCTGCCTGCAATGCAGGAGACCCCGGTTTGATTCCTGGGTCAGGAAGATCCTCTGCGGAAGGCATAGACTACCCACTCCAGTATTCTTGGGCTTCCCTTGTGGCTCAACTGGTAAAGAATCACCTCCAGTGAGGGAGACCTGGGTTTGATCCCTGGGTTGGGAAGATCCCCGGGAGAAGGGAAAGGCTACCCACTCCAGTATTCTAGCCTAGAGAATTCCATGGACTGTATACTCCATGAAGTTACAAAGAGTCGGACATGACTGAATGAGCTTAATAGAGATACAGGTGGGCACACATAGAAACGTCCACACATGCGTGTGCACCGAGTTGGTGATGCACACTCGTGTCCTTGTTCTGTCGGCTGAGAGCCTGGAGCAGTGACACCCGGTGCAGCAGGCACCCCCAGCACCAGGTGTTGGCTTCTAACCCCTTTCTCCAGGCGGGACTCCTTGGAGGAACAGCTGACTCTGGGAGGGAGCAGGGTACACATGTGATGAGCCCAGGGCACCTGCTGGGTCAGGAAGGGAGGATCTGTTCAACCAAGAGCATCACCAGGGAGCATGTCAAGGTCGACAGGAAGAGCTCCCGGGGGCTGCGGCTGGAACAACTCCGGCAACAGAAATACTGTGGCCATGGATTATAAGTACAAAATTAATATCCATGAGGCTATATAGATATGAATAAATCATGGTGTAAACAAATAAGCAAAGGAGAATAGACAAAGCTCCTATTCCAAAGAATCCCAAATAACATTTGTAGATATTTTTCCAGGTGGGGATTGAACAGATCCCCAGCTCTGCAAATGTTGGCTCTGCAAAGGGAGTCCCTTCCACAGTGTCCAGAATGCAGGTGGGGGCTGCGTACAGACACTTTCCACCCTGTCCTGTGCTCCAGCAGCCGCCTGGGCACAGGGCATGCAGGTTTCTCCCTGCTGGTCCAGGCTCCTTAGGAATTCCGGTTCCCATCCCTGCGCCCATGGCATCCTCTCCCCTACCAGCGCAGGGGCCCTGGGAGCCTGATTCCTGTAAAAGAGAATAGCTTGCCTTGCTGGCTTCTCCCGGACCATTGCTTTGTACCACAAGCTGTCCTTGGCTTCTACTGAGAGGAGGTGTCTGATATATCTGCTCTGTCCATGGGATTCTTCAGACAAGAATACTGGAGTGGGTTGCCTTTCCCTTCTGCAAGGGATCTTCCCAACCCAGGGATCAAACCCGGGTCTTCGCACTGCGGGCAGATCTGAGCCACTAGGGAAGCCCCATGTGGTCCCAAGTGAATTCCAAAGGTGACTGAATCCAGGAAGGATGAGGTCAAAAGAAGGGGCCTGGAGGAAGACAGATTCATAGCCTTGTCTCCTTGTCTCCCAATGGTCCAGTGGCTCTGAGCACTGGGCAATGGCTACTCAGATTATCAGCGTCACCAACAGCTTGGAGAATCAGAGGTGGATGGGCTCTTTGCAGAAAAGTGTGCACACACACACAATTCTGCTTACAATTCTCATGATTTTCAGGGTTCCTGGTCCCCCCTGCAGCTGAGACCAGAGCCCACGGGACCAGGCTTAAAAAGCACTGTCCCAGACCATGCCACTAGAAGTAAGGAACAAATGACGGAGGAGATAAAATTACCTCATCTCAAATAAATTCCAGATGGATTAGAGACGTCAGTGGGAAATGTAAAACTGCAAAATATTTCTTAAAAGCACAAGAGAATGTTTTAATCGCATTTTAATGGGGTCAGTGCGATCAATGCACACATCAGAAGAAGCTAAATGACCCGATAGAAAAATGGAGAAAGTGCAGGGACAGGCAACTCACAGGCGAGGGAGCCCAGCAGCCCGTGAAGACTTGAGGACAAGCTTGTCCGCACCAGCCATCAAGGAAAAGCAAAGACATGGAGACACCCCACCTCACACCCCGCAGTCCACAAACACCGGCAAGTCTGATAACACCAAATGGTGGCAAGAATGTGGAGAAACAGGAACTCTTGCACATTGCCAGTGAGCAGGTGAGTTGCTTGAACCACTCTGAAAAGCAATTGGATATTTTCTACTGAAGCTGAAATTGCTCTGCTCCTAAATGACCTAGAGATTCCACTTCCAGGCAGCTCCTTGAGCCATCCCTGCACTTGTTCACAAAGCTTGTTTGTAGAGGGGTATCCATTATTGCAAACTGAAAGTGAAAGTCGTTCAGTCCTGTCCAACTCTTTGCGACGCTATAGTTCATGGAATCCTCCAGGACAGAATACTGGAGTGGGTAGCCTTTCCTTTCTTCAGGGGATCTTCCCAACCCAGGAATTGAACCCAGGTCTCCCGCATTGCAGGTGGATTCTTTACCAACTGAGCCACAAGGGAAGCCCATCAGAGTAAACTGTCCACCAAAAACTGGTCTCTGATTGGGGAATTGGGATACACTGGTTATTCATGTAATGACAATTAAACAAGAGTTAAAATGAGGGGGTTAGATCTACAGCATCAGCATGGATAAATCTCCAAGACATAACGTTGAATAAAAAGAAAACAAAGAAGAAATGAAGGATGAATACAAAGAGACTGTGAGTGACTTTTAAATGCATAAAATATGATCAAGTTTTGCTGATGAGCACACTCTGACCTGGGGACACCGGTTGCCTTGGGGGCAAGGGGGCAGCTCCTCTGTCTACAAGGTAGTCTTTCCCTAGTCGCGTCTGGGAGAAGGTTAAAGCAAATACCTTGAGCTGTGAGCACCTGTCTCAAGTGCAGCTCGTGTAAATGCCGATCATGTTACAGCTTGAACTTTTCTACATACTGGAAATATTTCACTTGTCTTATTTTTGAAAACAATGCTTCACAGGTGTTTTTTTTTTTTTTTTTACCCTCAGCTTTTAACAAACAACAAAGGATTGCTGAAGTAGCCAGGCTGCACCACGTTTGGTGACCCCCAGACTTCTCCTAGGCCATCGTTCCTTATCCCACTTCCTTCCTGGCCTGTCAGAGGAGGAGGGGGAGAAAGGGGAGACAGAAACGCAGACCCGGGCCCCCTTGTGCAGCCCATTCCTGCCAGCCCCAGGCCCCAGCGTCGGGATCCCTGTCCTCTGCTATTTGCCCATGCACTTGGAAGGACTCTCTGTGATCACATCGTAATGCGTGTCCTGGAGGGAGATAAAGCAAGTGCATCTCTCCGAGGACCTGACGTTTGAGTTGAGAACTAAAGAGAAGAAAGATCCATTAATCTGGGACAATAATTCTTATTTTTCAGGCAGAGAGAACACAAATAGCCCTCCATCAGGAAAGCTTGGTGAACTCAGGATCACAAAGGAGGCCAGTGTGGGTGGAACAAAATCAGCGGACTTACAAAGCTGAGGAAGGTGCACACTGAGACTGGTTCTGATACTGACTGATTCCCGTTCACACCCTGAGCCCTGACCTTGGTGTCCCATGGAGCCCTGATCCCTGACACACGGAGAGCTGACCTGGTCACAGAGCGAGCCCAGGACCCGCTAACAAACCAGGGCTGAGCCTTGAGTCTGGCTCATATTCCAAGCCCTCCTTGCCAGTGGTTACAAAATGCTGCTCTGGGGGACGGGAGATCCTAAGGCCGACAGGAGCTGGCCTCACCCCCGCGGGGACCTGCCTCGCAGAGGACGTGTCAGGCCTGCAGCGCGAGGCAGCCGCCTCTGCAAAGCCACCATTTGGTCTGCGATGCGACACTAATTGCTCTCAGTGGTGCCTGGTGCTTTGTTAAAAATTTTTAATGTTGATTTTATAGAAAGACAGAAATAGCACAACATATGCTCTGCCCGTCTTCAGTGCTAACTGGCGCTGCAGCTGGGCCCCCTTTACAGGCCCCCTTGGGGGTTTGCAGGAGTGCAGACAAGACAGCAGAATGAGGGGTCTCCCCTTCCCTTAACAGGCTCCTGAGGGGCAGCACCCAAGGGGAGAGGGTGGGGAGGGACTTCTGCAGGCCCCCCGGGCAGGTAAGGACTTCCAGGTGCATCCTGTGACATCCTGTGACCCCACAGCTGCCGTGGTCCAGGGAGCCTCCGCCTCCAGCCTCAACACTTAAGTGTGTACCTGGGAGCCCAGGCACCGGGCGACCAGGTGATAGTGACAGTGGCCGCCTCACTGACTGTGGTGTTGATGGTGGGGACAGAATGGGGCAGCAGGTGTGGCCACCCTGTGACCGTGACAGGTGCCAGATGATGACACCCGTGCTTAGCATCAGGGCCAGCGCCCAGGTGGACGCACCAGGGCAAGACTGCCCAGGAACCCGCTCAGAAAACCAGCAGGACCTGGCATTCCAGCTGCCCTTCTCTCCCGAGCTCTGGCCCTCGGATCCTGGGCCTACCAAGACCCTGACCAGGCTGGGTCCACGCGATAGGCCCATGGGTCCGTGCGGTGGTCAGAGGACCACCTCTACCCTGCCCGCCTCACCCTCCGCTCTCCAGACCTGTGAGAGCTGTGTGCTCTGTGCCCCCCAGCCCAGCTCTCTGCACACTCTCTTCCTCCATCAGGAGTGCCCTTCCCTTCCTGTGGTGCTCTCGGTTCCCACACACTCCGCAGGAGCCCATTAAAGCACTGGTCCGCTGAGAATCCTGTCCCACTCCGTTACCCAGACCCACACCAGGCCCACTGGAGGAAGTTCACCACCAGGGGTCACAGCCAGAACGCTCCCTCCTCCGCCCGAAGACATGGACACAGGGACGTCCTCCCCCACCTGTTTACCCCCACAGTGCCCGAGGCACAGTCAGGATCAGAAAACCTTTGGTAAAATAAATGACTGGTCAGCTGGCCAAGTGAGTGAATGGGCATGAGTGATGCTAAGGAGCCAAGGCTCTGTCCGCAGAGGGTGGTGGAGTAGGAGCCACCGGCCCACAGAGGCTGTGCACAGGTGTTACCCAGGCTTTTCCTGGCCCGGGACCGACCTCATCTGGGGCCTGGCTTTACAGCATGTCAGACACAGGACCTGGAGGAGGCCGGGGGCTTCCCAGCCATCAGCACGCTCTCCTGTGGAACGGGAGCACTGTCAGGCAGCTGCCAGCATCACCACACTGATACTGACACCAAGATCAGGCCAACAGTAACCACCCGTGCTCACAGAGCTTGTGCACCAGGGAAGCCCTCTGCCCCGCGCTTCCTGAAACAGTCATCACCTCACTTCACTACCTGGGACGTGTGTGGGTGCGTGCTAAGTCGCCTCTGTCATGTCCAACTCTTTGCTGCCTTATGGACTGCAGCCTGCCAGGCTCCTCTGTCTATGGGACTTTCCAGGAGAGAATACTGCAGTGGGTTGCCATGCCCTCCTCCAGGGGACCTGCTCAACTTGGGTTTCAACCTGTGTTTCTTATGTCTCTTGCACTGGCAGGCTCTTTACCACTAGCGTCACCTGGGAAGTCCCCCCAGGACACTGACACTGAATAAGTTCTNCTATGGGACTTTCCAGGAGAGAATACTGCAGTGGGTTGCCATGCCCTCCTCCAGGGGACCTGCTCAACTTGGGTTTCAACCTGTGTTTCTTATGTCTCTTGCACTGGCAGGCTCTTTACCACTAGCGTCACCTGGGAAGTCCCCCCAGGACACTGACACTGAATAAGTTCTAAAAGCAAAGGGCACCTGATGACCTTTGCTCCGGGCTCTGAACATTGAGTTACCTGCGGCCTCCTGTGTCTGCAGTCACAGTGTGTGGCGGTGTGGGGGGTGGTGTGCCAGCCGGGGTTGGGGGGCCCTCTGCTCCGAGTCCCCCCTCCACCTCCACCCTGGAAGCCCTCACTCTGAGCGTCCTGACGGTTGAGCAAGGTGGCCAGGCTGCGGGGGACGTAAATCAGCCAGGCTGCAGAGCAAGACTGCTCCATCAGAGCACACCTTCCAGGCCAGACGCACAGGCTCGGCCATAGAGCACCGGGGGGCCGCGGGGCGGGCGGCTCCCTGTCGCCACAGGAGTCCTCAGCATCTCGGCCCATCCAGGGGAACCCAGGGACCGGGCACCTTCCCCGCTCGCTGGGGGTCCGCTGGGAGAATCAGGTTGGAAGCGGGGGGCGGGTGGCAGACTCAAACACAGGGTTCTGCAGCCTAAGCACATGCATCCAGGCAAGCGGCAGGGAGCCTGCCCAAGTCACAGCCCAGGGAGCAGCCAACAGGCCCCATTTAATTGGAAACACCGGCTCTGCTATCTCAGCAGGCATGCGGGGCGGGGACGCCTCCAGCCACCACTTCTGGGCCCCAGTGTAGTCAGCAGGCTTGGCCCCAGAGGGCAGGCTCGGCCATGAGGGGAAGCGATGACCCCTCAGCCTCCTTTGTTCAAGGACAGGCAGTGGAGCCAAGTTCTCCGTCGTCCTGCCCTGGACACGACGTAGACCCGAGGACCAAGGCTTGGTCCTCCTTGGACTCATGCCTCGGCAAACCCAAGCCAGTGCTCCTGCCCCAGCCTTTTCCGCCGGGACCAGGACCCCTGCCCTCTCTGCCACGGCCCTCAGACCAAGCTCCACTCTGCCCTTCCCGGGGGGTTGCTCAGAGGACTGGCCCTGACCTTCCTGGTGCACGTGCCCAAGCAAGGGCAGAGCCACAGCTGGCTCAGGGCATGGGGTGGGGGTGCTGCCCACAGGACAGCGCTGTGACCCCACCCAATGCTTACACCTGATTCCCCACCCGTCTCCCTCGCAGGCANGGACTGGCCCTGACCTTCCTGGTGCACGTGCCCAAGCAAGGGCAGAGCCACAGCTGGCTCAGGGCATGGGGTGGGGGTGCTGCCCACAGGACAGCGCTGTGACCCCACCCAATGCTTACACCTGATTCCCCACCCGTCTCCCTCGCAGGCAGCATGGGCCAACAGAGGTCAGGGTCACACACTCCAGACCAGCCTCTGTGCAAAGCTGTCAGCTGTGGGAAGGACAGGCTGAACTCCTGTCTCTGACTGAAGTTGGACTGAGGTGGCCGGCGGCAGACAGCCAACATCTTCAATGGTGTCAGTGGTCTGCCCAGACAGCCTCCCGGCACCAGGGCCTAGGAACCAGGTGGGTGCATGCCCAGGAGCATCTAGGAGCCGCCGTGGTCCCAGCAGGCTTCCTGCGTGCACCTTGGTCTTGCTCCCTTGACTTCAGGACGGAGGGGCTGCAGAGAAGGAGAGGAGGGACCACCTTGCTTTCTCTGGCTGGAAGCGGGGCTGCAAACAGCGTAGTGGTGATAAGCCAGCGTCCTCCCACTTTCAAGACACGAGGGGCCCGTCTGCCCATACGTCCAACACTGGGAAATGATCCCACTGAGCCTGGGGTCCCCGGGGGCATTCATCACAAAAGAGGGGCCAGTGTACCCAAGGGACATGGCTCCCGCAGCAGACTGGGTCCAGGCCAGTGGGTGCTGGGCAAGGGGTCAGGCTCCAGACGGCCAGTCAGCAGGACTGAGGATCAGAGCCTACAGTAGTGGACATCCTCACGTCGTCGGTGCCACCAGGCAAGGGGAACTCCCCAGAGTCACAAGGCCAGGGCCACACAGACAGAAGCGAGGCTGCACCTCAGGGAGCAAGGCCAGCGCTCAGTCACCAGCCGCGACACTCGGGCCCCTTGGCAGGAGGGGGACCACCAGGCACTATCCGGCCTGTAGTGAGGCTGAACGCCTACAGCCCAGGACACACCGTCCTCACTCCTGGGAGTTCACAGGATGCTCCTGATGTCTTTAAAGCTCTCCTGCCTCAGGCCAGGTCCAGGCTCAGGCCAAGGTCAAGAGGCTCCACCCGTGGGGAGGAGAAACCAAAGAGNCCGGCCTGTAGTGAGGCTGAACGCCTACAGCCCAGGACACACCGTCCTCACTCCTGGGAGTTCACAGGATGCTCCTGATGTCTTTAAAGCTCTCCTGCCTCAGGCCAGGTCCAGGCTCAGGCCAAGGTCAAGAGGCTCCACCCGTGGGGAGGAGAAACCAAAGAGATTGAGAGACCCAGCCAGGAGACAGACTCAGAGAGTCCAGCAACTGCTTCCCTCTCCGCTTCCCATCCTGGGCTAGAAGAATCCTCCCCAGAATGCAGCCCCTCCCCTCCCCGCCCCGCCCTTCCTAACCCCTTCCCTCCCTTCTCAGCCCCTCTTCAGCCCTCTTCAGCTCTTTTGGAGCATGGGTCCTGTAGGTAGAAGGGGAAACCACAGCTCCTCTCCACCTGCACCCCGACCTAGCACACCCTGACATGTTCTGAGTGCACTGAGCCCAGCACTAGAGTCTTTTCCCCCTGTTTTATTGATATATAATTGACATACAGCATCTTATGAATTTAAGATGTACAGCCTGATGGTCTGATTTACATATATCGTGAATAGATTTAATTAACATCATTTCATATAGGTATAAAGAAAAAGAAAAACGTGCTCTCTTTCGTGTGATGAGAACTCTTCTGATCCACTGTCAGCAGCTTTCCTTTATTTCCTGAAGCAGCGTTAACCATAGTCACCACATTGTCTATCCCCAGAGCTTATTTATCTTATAACTCCTAGTCTTTACCCTTTGACCACCTTCATCCAGTTCCCCCTCCAAAACGCCCTCTGCTAACTGCAAATCTCATCTCTTTTCCTATGAGTTTGGTCTGTATGTTGTTCAGATTCCACATATAAGTCAGGGTGAAATCATAGCCAGTGTTTGTCTTTCTTGTCTGACTTATCTCACTCAGCATAACGCCACCAAGGTCCACCCAGCTTGTCACAAAGGCAGGATTTCCTCCTTTTCATGACTGAATAATATTCCATGGTGTACAAAGACCACAACTTCTTCACCCATTCATCCACACAACTTAGGAGTCTTGGTTACTGTGAATAATGCTAGCAACAGAGCCTTTTTCTGGGCATGGTCCCAGGCCCCGAGTTGGTGCTAAATGAGTACGCGGTTAAATGAATGAATGTGTGAGAGCGCAGAGGCTCAAGGACCCCGCTCTGACACTTCCCATTCAAGTTCAAGCCTGGAGAATCATCTCATCCACACCTGGAAAGTTGC
Source organism: Neotragus moschatus (assembly GCA_006410615.1). NCBI lineage: Eukaryota > Metazoa > Chordata > Mammalia > Artiodactyla > Bovidae > Neotragus > Neotragus moschatus. The sequence goes on along the minus strand of SJYA01001966.1, from coordinate 118,733 downwards.
CTGACGTGTCCTCCCCTCTTCCCCATCCCTCTGGCAGGGGCCACCCAGGCCTGGGGTCATGCAGAGGGTTCCCAGGGCAGGTTGCGTGGTGAGGGTTGCTGTGGGCTGAGGTTGCTCCCCCAGCTGCCCCTCTGCCAAGTGCTCACCCAAGGGGCCATCTTGCCAGTCTGGAGGACCGAGCAGGGGATCTCAGGGGAGATGTCTGGGGTTGGGGAGGGGCAGTCCAGGGCTTCGCGTTGGGAGATGGGGGCTCGTGCAGAGGTGCGGAGGGGAGGACAGGGCCGAGCTCTATCCCTCGCCCATTTCTCTGGGGCTGGGACGACCCTCAGGTTTTTACACCTTGCTTTATTAATGCCTCTCTCTCCTCCTCCAGATTCCAATAGCCTCCCCAAAAGCAGCTGCTATTAGCTTCTCCCCTGAGGCTCCAAATCCCCAGTGCTCAGCAAAATTCCCCTCTGATTGAAGCAGCTGTTCCAGGAGCTCATCAAAGCCCCTCAAAGGGAAGATTAGCCTGCATAGCCCATCAGCCTGGGCATTGTCACCATTCACAGGCGCCGGCTTGGCCACGCGGAGCCCCGCCGAAGACACGGAATTAGGGAACGTGGGACTCTGAGCAGCACAGGCTTTCAGAAGCATGGCATCATCACATCTTCCCCCCAAAGCAGCTTAGGGTGTTAGCATTTGAAGGATGCCTCCTTTCAGAAGCTTAGACTCTTAGAAGTCACCTCAAATTTTACTCTGATTAAGTTTGGGGTAAAATAAGTAAATCTAATCTCTGGCGCTGTCTCAGGAGCCTAGCATCTGAGCCTGTTAAAAAACATAGGCTTGCAACATCTGTGAGCCCCAGAAATCATGTAATCTGGGGGTCAGGGAGAGGGCAGACCCTGAAGCCTCACCCTCTCGTTCCGGTCTTCAGCAAGCCGGGCGGGGGCCTGGGCGTCAGGACACAGGCCTAGGGCAGCCCCCTTCCCTGCCTCTCATGCTTGGGGCATTGATCTCAGGGCCCCCAGTCCTCATCCAACCCCAGGCCAGACAGTGCCAGTGTGGGAGGGTGCTCTCCACCCCTGTGACTCCACCAGAGTTCCATGTGTGCTCACCCCCGCCTCACCTTCTGAGACCCCACCTGAGGTCCTGGGAGACCCCCACCTGCAATGCTGGAATGAGCTTCAGCCTAAAATCATTTGTTCCAAGGACCCAGAGTCACAGACAAACAGGGCAGAAGGCAGCGTGTCCCCGGTGGGGTCACGAGTCTGGTGGCCCCGAGCACAGCAGCACCCATGCCCACCACCCTGGGGGCCCCAAGGAGCCCGTGGTGACAGCACAGCTGCCTGGAACCCCCTGCCCAAGCATCACAGCCCCAGAGCAGACCACGGGCTCAGGAGGGACAGAACCCCGGACTCCAGGCAGGGGTCACGCACAGTCTGAGTGAGTCTCAGTTTCCTTGTCCACCAGATGGGCCAGCAAACTGCTTCCTGGGATCCTTGTGAAGCAGATAGTGCCCAGCAATGCAGAGGGTCAGAGGCCCCGAGAGCCCAGGCACCACGCCGCCCAGGAGGAGCAGGTGGGGTGGGGCCATGGGACTGGCAGGAAGACTGCACAGATCGGGAGCCTCTCCCTGTACACCCCACCCCCAGCTACAGGAGGAGAGGGCGGGACTCCCTGGGTGGCGAAGACCTCCTGGCACGGCCCCAGCCACACAGGTCTCCACTGCACCTGCATTCTTCATTCCCACGGGAACGTGCTCACTGGCTGGTGGAAGCTTATTGTGGGTGCTCAGTCACTCAGCTGTGGCCAAGTCTTTGTGATGCCAGGGACTATTTGCATGCCTACCAGGCTCCTCTGTCCATAGGATTCTCCAGCCAAGAATCATGGAGTGGGTTGCCATTTCCTCCTCCAGGGGATCTTCCCACCCAGAGAAGGAACCTGAGTCTCACGTTTCCTGCACTGGCAGACAGGTTCTTTACCACTAGCACCACCTGGGAAGCCCAGTGGAGGCTTTGGGACCCAGTTACTAGGGCCTAACCATTTTTCCCCATTGCCTAGGTGAGTGGGGCAGAGTGAGGAACCTCAGTTTGTCCCACAGCTGTCCACGGGGCCCACAACCTGCCCTAGGGGGCTGTTCAGAAAGGGAGCCCCTCAGGGCAGAGTTGAGTGGTGAATGGTGTGCGTTCGGGAGAGAACGTTTCCATCTTCTGTACCTGGTAGCTGGCACCTTTGCCAAACTGACACAATTCAGAATCTCGGACTCCCTGCAGGGACTCCTTCCCCTGCTTGTCATGACTTTGTCACATGTTTGCATGCTAGAGCTCGCCAAGCTCATTCTGCAAAACTTGCATCCCAGCAGTGTCGTGAGGAAACCTGCCCAAGGAAAGCAGGATGCTCAAGGCAGGCAGTGACCTCAGGAGGGCGGCTCAGACAGGGGGTCCTGCACGGAGGTCTACTGCACTTGCTTCCTGAAAAGCACACTTCCCTTCCTGATGTGTCCTGAAGGAGGTCCAGCACCCCAGGGGAGGCAGGAGCCTGAGCAGGGGACAGAGTCAGAAGCAGGGGTACGAGATTACAGAGGCACGTCCCTCAGAGGCCATAGTGGGGATGCCCCGTGTTCCCTGGCGTGCGGGGCTCCCATCTCTGAGCCAGCAGGTGGCCCTTGGCAGCCGCAAACTCGGGTGCTGGACCACAGATGCATCCAGCTGTGCGGAGGTGGGGGAGGGGAGTCCTGGCGCTAATGACAGACAGCTGTTCCTCCTGCAGGAGGCATTTGCACTTGGTACTCAGGAGGGCCCTGCACGCCTGCTTTCCTGCTGGGCCTCAGATCATCACAAGCCCATTTCGGGTGAGCCAAGCCGTAAGCCAGACTCCCCGGGTCTGCCCTGGAATGAGCACTCAATGCTGGTGAAGCCCCTTTCTGGGCCCAGGACTGAGGCTGCCACAGTGGGACTGTGACTGCATGTCAGGCTGAGCTCCCCATCCTCAGGTCAAAGCCATCGCCCACAAGTCACCTGCCAAGGCTGCTGTGGGAGTGGGGGTGAGGGCTGTGCTCCTGGCTGGGCCAGGTGACTCTACACCATCCAGCTCAGCTCACAAGGTTTCCTCTGCCCAGTGGGCTCTGGCTCAGCCTGCAGGGCCCAGTGCCAGCATTACCTCCTCCAGGAAGCCCTCCCCGCCTGCCTGCCAAAACTGACTCCTCCTTCTGTGCCCCTTCCTTTTATGTCTGGACCATTGCAGCTACATGGATCTACCTCTCCCCAGCTACATTCTGCCTCCTGCTACAGACTGTTGTTCCCTTTGTGGGGTCCACTTTAAACTGTCACCTCCAAGACGGCAGCAGCATGTAACCCTTGGCTTGGGGGCTGGTACTGCTAGCCCTGTTTTATAGCTGAGCAGTTGGAAGCTCAGGGAGAAGTGACCTTCCAAGCCTGAGGCAAGTGCGGGGAGGAATGCAGGTCCAGCCTCTGTCCCTGGGTCCCCACAAAACACCCCTGCTTGGCAGTTCCTGCTCACCCTCGCTCTCCCCCATCCCTAGTTGGGTTCTGCCTTGGTTTCCCACCTGGGGCCCTGATTCCAGCCTCAGCCCTTGTGGTCAGATCTGAGGCCTTACCCAGACCCTGTCCACACACCTCCCCAGTGGGGCCAGCATATCTGGTAAATAAAAATACAAGACAGCCAGTTATATTGAATTCCAGATAAATAGTTTTTTTTTTTAGTTAGAAATATCCCACAGTATGTGAAGTATAATTTTACTAGAAAAGTGTTATCCATTACTTCGTCACCAACTCAATGGACATGGATTTGGGTAGACTCTGGCAGTTGGTGGTAGACAGGGAGGCCTGGCGTGCTGCAGTTCGTGGGGTCGCAGAGTCAGACACTACTGAGCTGAGCTGAACTGAACTGAATTTTCTTCCGTTTTAGCTGGGCNTGTTTTTTTAGTTAGAAATATCCCACAGTATGTGAAGTATAATTTTACTAGAAAATTGTTATCCATTACTTTGTCACCAACTCAGTGGACATGGATTTGGGTAGACGCTGGCAGTTGGTGGCAGACAGGGAGGCCTGGCGTGCTGCAGTTCATGGGGTCGCAGAGTCAGACACTACTGAGCTGAGCTGAACTGAACTGAATTTTCTTCCGTTTTAGCTGGGCATCCTGGTTTCCTCCGGCAGCTCTACCTCCAGCGTCAGTGACTGGTCCTCTCTGTCCTCATCGCTGGTGGGATTGTTCTGGAAAGGATGGATCAGTGACTCAGAGTCTAGACCCGGCAGCCTGGCTCTGAAGCCCACATCCCAACGACAGTTCCCTGGGATGTGGAAATAGGAGCGTATCGTCAGCCCCTGAAGACACTGCGTGGTACATTCCCAGTTCCTCTCCCCAGCGCTCTGTCCCTCCAGGACCAGTGGCTGGGACTGAGTGCCTTGGACTGGGCGTGGCCAGAAGGAGAATGTTGTGGCCACCCCCGCCAGGACATCTGCCTCCCCAGCAAAGCTGTGGGCACCAGGACAACATCCCCACCTCCCACACACTCGCTGTGCACCAGGCACTCAGCCCACATGACTCAGTTCAGCCCCAGGGATGCTGTGAAGGCGTTTCTGTGAGCCCATTTCACAGGTGAGAAAACTGAGGCCTAAGCAGGTTAAGTAAGGTGAGCGTGGCTGCACCATCCGTAAGGGACAGAGGCAGGATCAGACTGGGCCCCTGCCCCCTCCGATCACCACCCACCTGCACTCACTCTCGCCGTGAACTGACGCTGTGTGTCTTCCCTGCTCCTCGCTCTCCCAACCCGTATGACAGCCTTCACTCTGCTCTACCCACTCCCGTGGTCCCCAGGGACTGGCTTCACCTTCCANGAGGCAGGATCAGACTGGGCCCCTGCCCCCTCCGATCACCACCCACCTGCACTCACTCTCGCCGTGAACTGACGCTGTGTGTCTTCCCTGCTCCTCGCTCTCCCAACCCGTATGACAGCCTTCACTCTGCTCTACCCACTCCCGTGGTCCCCAGGGACTGGCTTCACCTTCCAGACCCCCTCGCCCATCCTTTCTGGACAAACCCCCTCAGCCTGGCTACTGTCTCTCCTAGTTCTGGGTGGGCCTCATGCAGGAAGACCTACCAAGGTCCTAGTTCCCTCCCCAGAACAGGAGTCCAGGCCACATGGACCCCTCATGGCTTCATGAAAGCTTGATGATGGCAGTGGCGGCGATGATGCTGCCCAGATTCCTGCATTAACCTATAAGAAGTATCATCCTTCATTTAGAAGCATTCCCATTACAGTGAAGAACGAGACGAGAAAGCCGATCTTATGTTCAATTTCACACTGAACTATAAATAGTACTTGATAGTTGACTAGACATATTGAAGACAGTAAAAATCCAGAACTGAAGATCTAAATGTGATAAACGAAACTTTAAAACAATTAAAGTACAGAAAAATAGTCTGTGATCTCAGGGTAAAGAAGAATTTCTAAAAGAAGACATAATGGAGACCTAGAGAAGAAAATGATCAACTTGGATATATCAGAAGTTAAAACTTCTGTATGAAAAAGGACCATAACATAAAGAGAAGTGACTGTCTGAGAAGAAGACTTCACAACACACAGCAGAAAACAGGTCAATATCCAGATACATAAAGAACATCTACAAGTCAATAAAAAGACAAACACCCAAGGGAAAAACAGACAAAACCTACAAACAGGCAATTCACCAAAGGGAAGGTCTAAACCCTGAATATATACTGTGGCACAGTCCCTAATACATGATGGTTCGGTCCATATTCATTAGCTCAGCATTTCACGTCTGTCTATTTGAAATACAACCACTGGTGGCATCTAGTGGAATGGAGAACTGGCGAGCCCAAGGCCATTTCCGAGCACGCACAGGCCCTGCAGAAATGGAGGGGAGCCCGTCCGGCAGAGGGCCCGACCCTGACGGGCTTCCTGGGACGTCTCCTGACCGCTCAGCCCCAGACAAATTGGGCACCCGCTCTGAACCTAGTTTCCTTCCCTGCAAAGTGCGCTCATCCCCTCTACACATCACTGTGCAGATTCCAAGATAGAGGTAACTAAAATTCCCAGGCCAGTACGTGACACGTAAAAGCCTGACAAATAACAACATTTTCATTGTGACACCATCTGTAACAGAAAGTACCAGAAACAAACCAAACCCTCTCAATTTGGAAGTGGATACACGCTGGAATACTTTTGAGTGATCGAGTATACAGTAGCACTTCAAAATATACAAAGTATACCTATATTATTGAAAAGGATGGACCTTAAAAACAAAATGTTGAGTAAAGAGAGAAGTTCCAGAACATTACTTACACCATAATCCCATTATGTAAATGTTTAAACACACAAAACAATGGGACATATTGTTTATGGTATGCATATGCCGAAAAGGTATAAAACATGGACTAATTACTCTCCAATTTATGTCAATTGGTTGCCTCCAGGAAGGAATTTTTTTTTTTTTTTCACTTGGGGTGGCAGGGACATGAGGCTTTGTGAGGAAATCTTTTCTGGTTGTCTGAGATTTATTACTGTCAATATTCAAAGCAAAGCCTTTGGGAAGGATGCTCTCATGCTCAGAAGCATCATGGCCCAAAAGGCCCACCTACACTGGCCACAGCCCTGCACCAGCCAGGCTGGCCCCCTGGGGCCCCCTCTACTCATTGTTCCATCCCCCTGGAAGATGCAGGGCACCTTGAGCTCAGATGTCCAGCCTCCAGGCTTGGAGAACAGCCTTCTGGCATCTGTAAGCCCCGGTCCTCCGTTTTCTGTGACAGGAGCTTGCACGGAGGCTGATACAGCGCCTCTCGTCTGACCTTCCTGGCTGCTCCGTTGGACTGTCCCTCTTCCTCCCACCACGTATGCCAGGGCCCCAAGTTCTCACTGTCCTGTCTGCAGTTGAGGCCCTGCCCCGGGGAGGGTGCCTCCTCACAACAGGCCCTGAGTCTGTGATCTGCCCATCTGTTCTCTGTCTTGCCTGCTTCCCTGTGCCCTCTGGATGGTCAGCTCTCCCAGGGCAGGAGCCGCACCTGGTTCCCGCCATGCTCTGCCAGGCTTGGCACATGCCAGCACGTGGTTGCAGCTCTACACGTGTTTGCAGGTGTGTAAGTGTGTGGACTCGGGTCACAGCAGGGGAGCTGGGGATGAACCTCAGCCCCTCAGTTCTCAACTCCAGGCTACCCTGGGGCGCACCCTGTGTGGTTGGCACCGGGATGGGGCCATGAGTCTGCAGACAGGGATGGGGGGACCACAGTGCTAGGAGCCTACTCTGCCTGGATGCTCCTCTCCTGAGGAATGCGGCCTGTGGACATGCTCTGGACCTGTGCTCAGGCAGGACCACGCTACCCCACAGTCCAAGAATCGTCTCAACCAGTCACAGCTCAGGAACTTCACCAGCACAGATCCAGCTCCCTCACTCAGTTACCAGACTTTCCCTGGGGAGATGCTCACACTTAAAAACCAGAGCCTTGGCTCTAAACTGCAGGGGACCCAGAGTGTGTGAGTGCAGGACCTCTGCCAGCCAGGCTGGGAGGCGGCTGTTCTCATGCTAAGAGGGGCCATGGCAGGTGCAACCAGAGGGTGACCTTACTCCCCGGCGAGGCCAGACCAGCCACACATACACTCAATGTCCACGCTTCCCAGGTGGTCCTCCAGAAGAAAGGGCCTCTCCCAGTCACGGGCTGACCAGACCCACATGGCCACACCTGCTTGCACGGAGGGGGACACACAATCCAAAGTGAAATGAGACTAAAGCCGAGAGAGGAAGCAGTGAGCACAGTTGTCGGGAGTCCTGTTTGCTGTCTCCCTGGTCCTTAGTCCCAGGCCTTGGCAGCTCCCTAAACCCCCGACGGAGACCCAGCCCTGAGTCTGGGAGCCAGCCCACCAGACATGACTGGCGGTCTCCCCGAGCTGCCTGGGCCTACCCAGACATGGCCCCACATGCGTCCTCTGCTCCTCCAGCCTCTGCCCCACCCCAGATCGTCGCAGAGAGCAGCCCTTCAGCACAGCTCCTGTGCATCTGGTTGAACTGCTCCTTTGGGTCCAGCTCTGCTCTGAATTGTGGGGGGCCCTGGAACCCCTGCTCTGCCTCCCACTTCCTCCTCGGGCTGACAGATGTCAAGAAGCTTCCCCATGGATGATGGCCAAGGGCCCCACCTTGTGCCTGGGCTAATGGCTGATTAAGCTAAACTTAGCAGAACACGGAGAGGCCCTGAGATAAGGGCAGAGACTGGGGAGGGTCAGCAGTGCAGGGGGAGAGAGAGGCTAAAAACCAATTAATAGATAAGGATTCCCATCCTCCTGCTCCCAGAGCGTCCTTTTGCTGCTGGTGCAGTCAGAGACTGCTCAGGAAATGAAAACTCCCACTAGGGAAGGGTGAGAGGGAAAGAGCCAGGAGCTGACAGAGCTCAGGGGTGCTGAATATCAGACACTTTGTGTCATCAACACAGTCTCCTCTACCAGCCCTGCCACCACCATCAGCACTGCCATCACCATGCCTGTCGTCACCACCAACTACCACTGCTGGCATCACCACCATCACTATGATTACCATCATCATTACCACCACCACACCATCACCACCATGATGACCGTCACCACCACCATCAGTACCATTATCACCATCATCATGACAGCCATCACTGTCATCACCATCACCACCATCACNCACCACCAACTACCACTGCTGGCATCACCACCATCACTATGATTACCATCATCATTACCACCACCACACCATCACCACCATGATGACCGTCACCACCACCATCAGTACCATTATCACCATCATCATGACAGCCATCACTGTCATCACCATCACCACCATCACCAGCATCACATCATCACCACCATCACCATCACCACCATCATCACTACCATTATCACCATCATCATCATCGTCACCATCACTATTGTCACCATCACCAGCATCACATCATCATCACCATCACCACCACCCTCACTATCATCACCATCACCTCCACCTTCACTACCATTATCACCATCATCACTGTCATCACCATCACATCATCATCGCTATCATCACCATCACCACCACCAGCACTATCACCACCATAACCTCCACCACCACTATCACTGTCATCACCACCACCATCACCACCATCACTATCATTACCATCATCATTACCACCACCACGCCATCACCACCATGATGACCGTCACCACCACCATCAGTACCATTATCACCATCACCTCCACCATCACTATCATCACCATCACCACCACCACAGCATCATCACCATGATGACCATCAGCACCACCATCTCTACCATTATCACCATCATCATAACCATCAGTCATGACCATCACCATCACCATCATCACCAACATCACATCATCACCATCACCACCACCATCACTATCATTGCCACCATCACCACCATCACCATTATCACCATCACCATCACCACCACCCTCACTATCATCACCATCATCACAATCACCACCACCATCAGTACCATTATCACCATCACCATGACTATCATCACCATGATCACCATCACCACCCCATCACTATCATTGTCACCATCATCACCATTGCCACCATCACCATCATCACCTCCATCATCTTAGCATCACCAGGAGCCCTGTCATCATATCACTAATTTCAGTGCAACCACAACCATCATCAGAAACCTCAGCACCACCCCTGCATCCCCAGGACCTAGCACAATTCCTGGCACATAGAAGGTTCTCAGAAAGGTTGCATAAACGAGCTACCAAAACCTGTATCACCACCTTCAAATCACCAGTAATCATTTCACTCTGTGCTGGGATCCCCTACCTGACCACACCCACACCCAGACACTGGTCACACCAGTCCTGCACAAACTCTTGACTGCTGGGGAGCTGGCTGGTCCCTGGTCCCCACGTGGCCCCTCGTGAGCTCTGAGACACAGAGATTTGGGGTGCTGTTTGCTTTGGGGAGAAGCTCTGCAGGCTCCCTCTGCTGGTGGGGTCATACCTGCCCTTGGTCCCAGTGGAGGCCCCTTATCGTTGGGTTGTACACCCGTGCACCACGGCCACACCTGGCCCACCCCACCCAGCCTTGGGGCCTGGTCCCTCTGGGGACCTGCCCCCCAGCCTCCTGCCCCAGAGCCTCACTCCTTCCCCAGCTCCACTCTCGGCCACCGAGCACAGCCTACCCCGAAGGGCCTGCCGTGGTTTCTAAGCCTGCCTACTTGACCCAACCCTGGCTCCCTGGTCCCTGGGGCCTCTGTGGTTTTCCTGTAAATAGAACCTTAGACTGGCTCCCCGAAAGTTTCTGAGATGGGTTTGTGTGCTGATTGCGGCGTGCACTCTCGAAGAGGGTGAAGACAGCAAGCGGGACCAGGCAGAGGGAGAGGCTGAGCTTCCCTACAGGGAGCTGAGACCAGGCATTGCAACTGGACTGGCCATTTGATGGAGTCTCACCCCAGTGAGGGTGTGACCTAGTGAGCAGAATCCCTGTGGCCCGGGTTGCAAGGTCAGGAGGGGGTGCGGGAGTGAGCTGTGGACAGGGGACAGCTCACCACAGCACCCACAGTGGTCTGCTGGGTGCTGCCTTTGCTCACTAGCCACTGCAGGAGAGGCTGCTGTCTTCGTCTGGGGCTTGAGGCCTCTATGCGCCCTACAGGCAGCTGGTATAGAGGAAGGAGGACCTGGGCAGGGGTGGGGGGGGTGGATAGCGACCAGGGTCCAGACCACAAGGAGCAGCACTGGGCCCCAGCAGCTCATCTGTGAGAAGGAACGTGATGGACACGGTCACCAGCATCACCCTGGCCGTGGAGGGCCCTCCTCTGCTTCTCTCAACATCATGATGCCTTCAGAAATGCCCACGTTATTATCATTTTTAGGGGACATCCTCCAGATGTCCCCCTTGGAGCCTAACAAGAATTGACAGCTTCCCTGGAAAGGATGCCGGAGTCATCCAGCCACAGTTCTCCACGAAATATGTTTCATTAGGATACCAGCTGGGCAGGGAGCCCGTGAGTGGATGGAGGAACAGGCTGAGAAGAGGGCTCCTTTCTGGCCCCCAAACCCCACCTCTCCGTTGCAGGACTTGGGATGAGCTGGTGGAACCTGCTCTGGTCCAGTTTTCCCACCTGTAAAGAGACGGATAACTGGTGCTGAAGGCGGACACGGAGCATGGCAAGGGCCCGGGCCTCCAGAGGAGGGCCTACTGGACTCTGCGGCCATGTGTCCTGCACCAGCCCTGACTCTAGCGCAGCTGCACCAGGGCAGCAGTCAGCAAGGACCTGCAGACAAAACACACCCAAGACACTGATGCAGCCTCAACAGCAGCACTGGCAGCGACCCTGGAGCCTGCAGACCCCACCAAGCATCACTCAGCAGGGCTTGTTTCGTGACACGTGCTGCACCAAGTGCGTTAAATACATAATCCCCTGTGTCTCTGTGATAACCCTCTGTGGTGGGGTCTGTGATGGTCCCACTTGACACCTAGGAGCTTAAGGCACAGCAAGGTTAAGTAACATGGCCAAGGTCACAGAGCTGAGAATGAAAGGGGCCAATCGTACACCAGCCACCTCTGTCTGGGGCCAGGCTGTCTGCCTGGAGAATTGAACCCAAGATGTGTGAAGCTTGGCCTCTGCCCTTTAAAGGGGGTAGAGGGTAATCTAAGGAAATCATGGCAGACTGCCAGGTGGAGGTGACCCCTCAGCTGAGACTGAAGGAGGGTTCGCGTCCCTGGAGGGAGGCAGAGAGGTTCAACATAGCACAACGTGAGTAAAGGCCAGGAGCCCGGCTTTTCCTGGGGGCAGTTTCCACCCCCTCCCTCTTTCCTTGTCTTCATCATCCCCATAAGCACCACCTCCTCAGACTGCCAAAGGAACAGCAGGTTATAGAATATGGGGTTCACACCTTTCCATGAAAATCCATTCTTCCTTTGGTGAAAGTACCTAAAAATCCACCATTAAGTAAAATTTGAACCATACAGTAGCATTATAAAACATTAGATAAAGTTATTTTTTTAATGATCTAAAATAGATTTCTTCTCTCTCAAGTCTCCAACAGAAATAGTCCACGAGAGGAGTCAGCCTTTCAGACACTTCCTGGGGAATCAGGGGGCTCCTGAACCCCAAAAGGCCCTCCCCCTGCTGAGAGCAAGCAGAGTTCCTGGCAGGCAGGATAGAAGCAAATGCTCCCGGGTTTACTGCTCTTCCGTCAGTTACGCTTTCCCTTTTCTCAGTAAAAGGGCTTCCCCGGTGGCTCAGACAGTAAAGAATCTGCCTGCAATGCAAGAACCCTAGGTTCAATACCTTGGTTGGGAAGATCCCCTGGAGAAGGGAACAGCTGCCCACTCCAGTATTGTTGCCTGGAGAATTCCATGGACAGAGGAGCCTGGTGGGCAAAGAGCAGGACACAACTAACACTTTCCCTTTCCCTCTATCCTTAAAAACTCCATACTCTGCTGAAGAAGCACCCTGGAAAGAGGGAACCCAGATGCCACCAGAATCCGTCTCTCGCCATGTGTGCAGCCTCAGAGAGGAACGCCCTCTTCCTGGGCCTCCCTTCTCCTTCTGACGCTCATCCATCAAGCGCACAGCTTGTGTGGCTATGTGTACATCCAGGCCCAGGGCCGCACAGGAGCCCAGCCAACACGACTCCCGCTTGGCGGAGCATGTCTGCCAGCAGGGTCAGTTAGGCAGCTTCTCCTGCAGACAGAGACCTCCCTGACGCTCTGTGGCTGGCTGGGCTCTGAACGCATGGTCTGCAGGCCCATCTGGGCCCGGATGGAGGGGCTGAGGCCCTCCTGGTGGAGCACAGGCACCCAAGCTTGGGGAGGAGACACCCAGTGCTTCCAGAGACCCCGCTCAGAGGCTGCCCAGCATCACTTCCAGCCATGTCCCCTGGGCAAACCCAGAGCCGGTGGGGACTCTGCACTCCCTCCTCCGAGAGGCATCCCAAGTCTTCATCAGAGGGCACAGACCTGGGAGTTCAGCACAGGAGGGCCCAGAGATAGTAGCCCATCTGCTCCAGGAGAAGACCACCAGGAGCAGGGAAATCCCAGACTGCTGAGATGCTGAGATGGGGAAGCAAGACATGGGGCCGGGGAGGCGATCTACAGAGTGAGGGCCTAGATCCTCACCACCACCGCCATCCTGGTGCCTGTGGGGCCCCCAGACCTGTGCGTCCTGTGGCAGGGAACCGGTAGAGGACCAGCACCAACTCCTGGGCCCTGGAGAGGGTCAACCTGATCCAGGGGAAAGGGAACAGAGTGCACTCACGACCAAGCACCATGCAAGACTGGGGCTGTGCCAATGCACCAGCCGCACAGCTGGCATCCAGAGCTTTGCTCTTCTGCAGGTTGGGAAGCAGAGGCCCTCAGAGGTGACATAAGCTGGTCCCAGACCTGGTACTGAGAGGGGCAAAGTGGCACATGGTCTGAACAGCAGCCTGGCCGAGGGCGGCGGGTGCTCTGACCCTGAGGGATGCACCCTGGGGGTGACGGCCCATTTCACAGAGGAAAGCTTGAGGCTCAGTGGAGGGGGGTTGGGTCTCCTGCAGCAGGTTGTCAGGGTCTTAACCAGGTCCCTAAGGGGCGGACAGCACCACATCTTCCGAATTCAGATGCCTCCATTCCCGTGATTTCAGGCTCCCCAGAGATCCCTGTCCGGCCAACTTCCAGGAAGCCCAGCCCACTGAACTTCATCCGCCCAGCTGGAGAATGGCCAGAGTGGGAGGCACCTCCCAGGGCCTTACAAGGGGTCTGAGCAAACACACACGTCGCTTGACTTTCTTCAAAATGCAATTGAGTTTTATATGTCAGCATTTGGCCAAGAGGAAAAATAAATGCCATTGAAGGCCAAGTTATCATGCCCACGTTGCAATCATTTACTGGAGCTTAAGCGCAGCCGCTCGCAGAGTGAAATAAGACAAATCCTGCGAGGAGGCGAGGCACAGAGAAAAACAGATGCTCACTCGCCCAGGAGTGGGGAGGCCCGACAAGAGAGTCAGTGCTTCTCCAGGCAGAAAGATGAACCTCCAGGCAGGCACCACTGAATACCACCAGCCCCTGTTCAGCATCTTGTGGCCTCTTTGTAGCAAATCTCTTCAACAGGCCGACTCCTCCACCCTGTGAGGGTTCCCTCCACCACGGGATACTTCCCTGGGACACGTGGCCTGGTCGACCCGCCCACCTGCACGCAGGGCCAGCACCTCCGCTCCTCCCTAGTCTCCAGCCATCTGTTTCTCCCGAGAGGATCCTGTTCTTGGTCTCATAGACCAGGGACCCCTTGCCTGGTCCTCACCCCAGTCTTCCTCCAGCCCCCTCGGTCCCACAAGGAACTGAATCTTGCCAAAAACCAGGTAACCCTAGAAGCAGGTCCCTTCCCAGTCAAGCTTCAGATGAGACCCCCTGCCTTGACCAACACCTGGACCACTTCCCATGAGACACTGGAGGCTGTGAGTGAGCTGCACCAGGCTGCTGACTGCAGACCCTGTATGTTTGGGGTACCGTGTTACAGGCAGCTTGCACCTGCTCTGTGATGTGCAGTGACCTCCCTGGGAGTCTGAAGAACAATAAGGGATCATCTCTGCTCTGGATTTCTCAGCCTAACAGGAAACATACAGGCAGGTGACAGCAATGACCCCTGTAAGGCAGGTTGCAGGGGAGGGAGCACCAGGCCTTGGGAGGACGAGGGACTGACTCCTGCCACCTTGCCTCCCAGTGGCTGCCAGGAGGGGAGGTTAGGAGGGAACGTCCACCCCAGCCTGTAGCATGCTCACTCTGTGGAGTCAAAGAAATTTCACATTGTGTTGCAGGACAGAGAATCCAGAGGAACAAACACACTTCATACAAAGGACTGAAAGGCAAAATGTCAGTGATCCCAATGCAAGACTGGACCCAAAGAAAGGACATGATACCTAAATGTTCAAAGACTGGTTCCCGTCCACACCTCGTCCAGCTGAGAGACGGACTTAGTGTGAGGTTAGAATAAACATGCTTGGGACTGCCCTGGTGGTCGAGTAGCTGAAACTCTGCTCTTCCAATGCAGGGGGTGCGAGTTGGATCCCTGCTTTGGGGAACTAAGATCCCACATGCCTGGAAGTGCAGCCACAAATTGATAAATGGAGAATCATTCAAAAAAAAGAATCTGCTCCTCCCACGAAGGTCAGAGGTGCCTCCCACACACCGTCTCCAGAAGAATTTGCTCCACCAAAATGACTCTTTCTATGACTAACCTAGATAGCATATTGAAAAGCAAAGACATTACTTTGCCAACAAAAGTCCATCTAGTCAAGGCTATGGTTTTTCCAGTGGTCATGTATGAATGTAAGAGTTGGACTGTGAAGAAGACTGAGTGCCGAAGAATTGATGCTTTTGAACTGTAGTGTTGGAGAAGACTCTTGAGAGTCCCTTGGACTGCAAGGAGATCCAACCAGTCCATTCTGAAAGAGATCAGCCCTGGGTGTTCTTTGGAAGGAATGATGCTAAAGCTGAAACTCCAGTACTTTGGCCACCTCATGCGAAGTGTTGACTCATTGGAAAAGACTCTGATGCTGGGAGGGATTGGGGGCAGGAGGAGAAGTGGACAACAGAGGATGAGATGGCTGGATGGCATCACTGCCTCGATGGACATGAGTCTGAGTGAACTCCGGGAGTTGGTGATGGACAGGGAGGCTTGGCGTGCTGTGATTCATGGGGTTGCAGAGTTGGACACGATTGAGTGACTGAACTGAACTGAACTGAACTGAAGTCAGAAGAAGGAGAGCCTTGCAGAACCCCGCAGCCAGGCTGACAGGAGAAGGGGAATCAGAGGGCTGGGGTCCCTCAGACCAGCAGAGAGCCATTCCTGCAGACAGAAGAGCAAGCGAGCCCGTGTGTTTACATGACTGGGGCAGAATTTGACATGGATTTAGTGTTAAATGTGCAGAAAACGAAGCAAATGGAAAAATGAGAGCATTATTAGCTCCAGGGAAACAAAATGTTGATGCAGGCAAAGGAAAGAAAGAATGTATTCTGGGTTCAGCTTTGAGGAATTTACAACATCGATCTGGCAGAAATGGTGTTATTCTTGTACTGGGCAGGTGGGGCAGGGGACAGGCACGCAGGGCGAGGCAGGAAGGCGCCGGAGCCTCCCCCTCCAAGGCAGAAACCTGTTGATAAAGCTGCAGACTGGAAAAGCAAGACGCAATGTGTACTCAGAGATATGGAAGAAAAATATCACGCTTATCAGGAGAAGGAGATGAAGACATTTGCCTCTGTGGAGCTGGAAGTGCGGGGAGGGGCAGCGAGGGTGGGGGTGGCACGGCCAGCCTGGCACAGCCTGCACGTGGTGGGCCTGACGGTTCCTCGCGTTCCTGTATAGTGGCCTTGGGGCAAGACCACAAACCGGGGGGCTCCAAATGACACAAATCTATTCTCGCCCGGCTCTTACGGCCAGAAATCCAAAATCAAGGTGTTGGCAGGGCCATGCTCCCTCTTGAGCCTCCACAGGGATCCTTCCTGCCTCTTCCTTCTTCCAGGGCCCCAGGCGTCCTTGGATGTGGCTCCATCACTCCAGTCTCCGCTCATTCTTCACGTGTCCTCTCCCTTCTCTGTGTCTCTCCTCTGTGCGTCTCTTCTAAGGACACCTGTCATTGCATTTAGGGCCAGTCCAGATTGTCCTCGTCTCAAGATCCTTAACTCAGTTACATCTGCAAAGCCCTTTGTCCATGTTAAGGTCACGTTCACTGGGTCTGGGGGTCAGATTGCCGTTATATTTGGAGGGACAAAGTTCAGCCCACTCTAATAACCTTGATAAAAACTGAAGATCTGTTACTCAGATTCCCTGCACAGCATCCCTGCCAGGTGGCCCTTTCCTGCTTGATTACCTGTGGAGTCAGGAGGCTCACTGTGGTGCATTAGCCAACTGCTTGGTCGGAAGCCTGTCTTTACAGTGAGCTAAACCTGCTCCCCAGAGGCCTCAGCCTATCAGCTCTGAGACTGGCCCCTGTATCCAGCTACCCCCACCACCTCCACTGCAGCCTCCTCCGTATTTCCCACCTGACACGTCTCCTCCTGGGTTCCTGAGTTCCTGCCCTCTACATGCCCTGTTGCCCCCCCCCCNATTCTTCACGTGTCCTCTCCCTTCTCTGTGTCTCTCCTCTGTGCGTCTCTTCTAAGGACACCTGTCATTGCATTTAGGGCCAGTCCAGATTGTCCTCGTCTCAAGATCCTTAACTCAGTTACATCTGCAAAGGCCTTTCTCCATGTTAAGGTCATGTTCACTGGGTCTGGGGGGCAGATTGCTGTTATATTTGGAGGGACAGAGTTCAGCCCACTCTAATAACCTTGATAAAAACTGAAGATCTGTTACTCAGATTCCCTGCACAGCATCCCTGCCAGGTGGCCCTTTCCTGCTTGATTACCTGTGGAGTCAGGAGGCTCACTGTGGTGCATTAGCCAACTGCTTGGTCGGAAGCCTGTCTTTACAGTGAGCTAAACCTGCTCCCCAGAGGCCTCAGCCTATCAGCTCTGAGACTGGCCCCTGTATCCAGCTACCCCCACCACCTCCACTGCAGCCTCCTCCGTATTTCCCACCNTCTAGAGATGGGAGGCTCACTGTGGTGCATTAGCCGACTGCTTGGTCGGAAGCCTGTCTTTACAGTGAGCTAAACCTGCTCCCCAGAGACCTCAGCCTATCAGCTCTGAGACTGGCCCCTGTATCTAGCTACCCCCACCACCTCCACTGCAGCCTCCCCCATATTTCCCACCTGACACGTCTCCTCCTGGGTTCCTGAGTTCCTGCCCTCTACATGCCCTGTTGCCCCCCNCGTCTCTTCTGGATCCCCTTCTCCCCAGCCCCACGCCCCTGAGGACTGGAGAGGGGATAGGTTTCCCAGCCCACCTCCTGATGCCCAGCTCTCCCTGCCTCTCTGCCTGTCCCTAGCTCAGAGATTCTCATGCACACAAACCTGCTCCTCCTTCCCCACCCTGCTCAGACCCAGAGTAGTGCAGGTTGGGGTGGGGCTGGGAGGTGAGTGCCCTGGCTCCTTCTGCTCATCCCTCCCCAGCTTCCCAGAAGGGGCCAGGCTCACTGCACAAGGGTGACCGTCTTGTGCCCTGATCCTCCAATCCAGCTCTGGGAGGCCTGGCCCGTTCCCGTATCTGCAGCCATGCAAATCGGTGAGTAGATGTGCCTTGGGGGACGGGCCAGCCAGACCTGGGATTAATTCTCTGCTTTCACACTCCAGGAAGGTGATGCCCTTGAGTCGATGTCACAATTTTCTCTCTCCCCTAATTAAACAGAAAGTGTGGCCACCGAGCACGTGGGGCAGGGAGAAAATGAGTTAAGGCATTGCCTGCAGAGGTCCAGCTGCGCCAGGCTTTTCATTTAGTGTCTAAAAGCTTCCTCGCACGTCTGCTACCCAGAGATAGGGGCAGCAAAGTAAACGGCAATTTCGCCCTTGCCCGCCTCTGCCTGCCGCCCCCGTGTGCGTGGGAGGGAGCCACGGAGGGAGGTCCAGGATATGAGCCAGGGTGCTCCTCAATGGCCTGAGAGGCCTGGAGGCTGGAGACGTCAAGAGAAAGGGCTTTTGGTAACCATGACTGATCTTCAATTCCTCAGGGCCTAACCTTTCCCCTCCCACAGGCACAAACTGGTGGACACGAGGAGGCTGCGGTCCTGGGGAAGGGCCACCACCCCTCCCCAGCCTGGGGACCACTGGGCTCTTTCTGCTCAGCAGCCTGGGCCTAGATGCCCCTGCAGGACTGGAGTTCTGTTTGGAGAACCCCATGGAGAGGGTTCTGTGTGGCTGTCACTGTTTCACAGCCGGAGGAGCTGAGGTCAGACCACAGGATGCACCCTTGTTCCCCCGAGGGCTTGGGTTAGAGCAGGGTCTTCAGATCCCAGGGCCAGACTGGAAATGCCAGGCACCACGCAGACTCCACAGCCCCTGCTTGGGAAGCTGGGAAGTACTCACAGGAAGGGGCTGCATGGGGAGGGGTGGACCAGGGCATCCTGTGTCGTACAGATCTTGAGACAGGAAGCCAGCAGGTAGAACTCAGAGGTTTCTCTCTCCGTAAAGCCCAGGCCCCTGTGTGCGGGCCTTGAGAATGACCTTGGGGATGAACGGGTCTGGTAGGGCAAGTCTCCCTCCAGTGAGGTCATGAGCATCTCCCACACCAGCGGGGCACTACCAAGATGTGGCTCCATCCACCCTGGGCTTTCCGGGCAGGTTACTCTGCCCCTGTGTCACCCTCCCCCTGTTTGTATTGATTGGGACTGTGGCCTGGGGCCTGGGCGGAGCACAGGTGTGTAATTCCACAGATAGACTTGCGTTCCGAGCCAGCTGTGGGGATCCACCGAAACCCCTTCATCCATGTCCCACGTGCCCTGCAGAAGCTAAGTGTCCATGGGCCTCCGAGGAGGAGGGGCGACATCCTCTGACGCCGCACCCAGCCACTGCTGCGTGGGGACGGCTCCTGAAGGGGCCTGAGCCCGGAACACTCTGTGGGCTGTTTGTCCAGCAGTCTTGACCCCACGGGGAGTCCCGCTGCCCCCCAACCCCAGTTCTTACGCAGCAGACACCATGCCACTCGGGGTCGGGAGGTACCAGGACTCGTGTTGGCTGTGAGGCTGGGACCTCAGCCCCTCCAGCGGCTTGCCCCCGTCATTGCTACCTACCCTCCCTCCACCAGACAAGGCTCTGGGCTGCAGACTTTCCCTGTCCTGTCCTGACCCGCACACCCCCAAGCCCTGCCGAGTCTTGTCAACTTCCGGGCCGTTCGTCCACATCTCCAGCATGAGCGCCATGAAGGTGGGGTATGTACGGGGCGGGGCTGGTCCACAGAGGCCCTCGGGGCACACAGGCCTAGCTGCAGGACATGGGGCATTTGAGGGAAGGGTGGTGAGCGACCTGAACTGCCCTGACCGACTCCCCCCAAACCTGGGCTGCCTTCTCCTGTTGTTGCTGTTCAGTCGCTAAGTTGTATCCAGCTCTCTGTGACCGCATGGACTGTAGCCCACCAGGCGCCTCTGTCTGTGGGATTCCCCAGGCAAGGATACTGGAGTGAGCTACCATTTCCTTCTCCCTTAATTCTAAATTTTAGAAATTTTAGGAACTCCCTTGACGTTGATAGCTGTTTGGGATGGCAAAGACAGAGACCAGGACAAGGGCAATAAGAAACTCTNACCAGGCGCCTCTGTCTGTGGGATTCCCCAGGCAAGGATACTGGAGTGGGCTACCATTTCCTTCTCCCTTAATTCTAAATTTTAGAAATTTTAGGAACTCCCTTGACGTTGATAGCTGTTTGGGATGGCAAAGACAGAGACCAGGACAAGGGCAATAAGAAACTCTGGAGGAGATGCAGGAGGGGAGGTGGGTGGAGACACGCCCTTTGATGCAGTAGGGTGGGGTCAGCCTGGGCGGGGAGGAGCCGGGCCCTGCTGGCGGGGCTGAGATGGGCTCCCCTGACCATGGCATGGGTGGTAGGGGGGCGGGGGTGGTCCTTCCGGGTGCACAGCTGCTGGGGTGGCTGCAGAGGCACGAACAGAGGAGGAGCCTTTGCCACCCCGAGACGCCGTGCTGCAGGGGGCTCGGTCTGCACCCCTCATTTGGCCCTGCACAGCTCCAACCCAGCGTTCTTATCCTACTCAGTGAAGGAGGCAAGAGGCTGATTTGTCTCAGGTCACCCCAGTGAGCGGCGATGCTGGGACTCCAGCCCGGGCCCCACAGCTTTCTCTTTCTCCACAAGGCTGTATGTGGGGCTGGGGACTGGCCTGGATCTCTACGAGCCCGGCCCCCCTGCCCAGCCTGCCCCCAACCCCTTTCGGAGAAGCCAGCACGCTGGGAGGTCCGGGGAGTCCCCTGGGTCCGGCCATCCTGCTGCAGGCTGTGTGCTGGTCGCAGTGGCCGCAGCCGGGTAACCACGGTAACCCTGACCTGTGCCCCGGAACTCCCCAGGGGCCGGCATGGAGCAGGGTGACAGCAGAGCCTGGCGTGCCATCCAAATGCCACAGGCTTATTAATCTCGCAGGGCGAGCTGCTCTGCAGTCATTACCCCCCTCCCTCTGGGTCCTTTGTGCGGGACATAATTGTCAGGCCCACCTCTCTACTTCTGTAATTAATTGCTTCGGGGAAGGCGGCTCAGCAGCTTAACTCCTTCCCTTCCGAGTCTTATCACAAAATCAGGAGACCCTCGTGGGCCAGCTCTGCCGCACCCAGGCCTGGGGTCAGGACATGGGGCTCAAGGCCGCGACCCCACCACTAGCCGTGAGCCTCAGTTTCCCTGGTTCTCGGATACACACAAAGCCCCCGCCCTGGCTCCTGGCTAATTCATCTGCTCTGTTTAATTCAACTCCAAAGCTCTTGACAAGGATTAGACACACTCAAGCGTATCTATCACGCTAGTCAGCTTGTAGTGAAGCCTGTATTCATGGAGATGAATATATCGGAGAAGAAGCACAAAGAGGGATGGGGGGGAGGTGTGATAAAAAGCAAGTTTTGTTTCCCTGAGTTGCTGCCTCGGCATCATTAGGACCCTGCTCACAGCAGCACTGGTGCTGGACCTGAGTTCACGAGGTTCCCCAAGATGCCCCCTGCTTCTCCAGGGGCCCCTTTTAAAATTGCCGCTTGGAGTAAGCCTGTGAGAAGTTAGTGACCGCCACCCCAGCCACCTGATTGTGAGTGACAGGGGCTTGCCACCCTGCTGGCTCCTGATCCGGGTGCAGGCCTGCCCCCTACCCCCTGGTGGTCTCCCACCCCTTCTAGGTCTGTACTAAACCCTGTCTGCTTTCTTCGTGGGTATGTTGAAGCTACACCTTCCATCACAATGGCCCCGGAGGCTTCACTTCCCCCAAGTGAGTGCTGGGACACAGAGGGTGACCCCTCAATTATTGGGTCAGAATCCACATGTTCTTAATTCAAAGCACCAGCTCCGGCTTCTCAGGACAGGGGAGAGTGGAGGAGTCCCAGGGGGCAGGTCTGGCTGGGCCCTCCCAGGACAGGGCCCTGAGTGAGAGGGGGGCAGGGGGCAGGCACTCGGGGGGGCTGCGGGGAAGAAGTATAACACAACCGCTAATGACGACACCCAGCACGGGTTCAGGGCTTCCGCTCTGCACTGCACGCTCTGACAGGCTTGTGCGCGGTCGCTCAGTCCTGCCCCAGCCTCCCCCTCCCCACGGCACAGCCAGGGGACCCGAGAGCCTGCTGGGGAGTCAGCCATCCTGGAGGGACCGCGGCGGCCCGGGGCACTCCCTCCGGCATCCTACCGGCCGGCCCCCTTCACGCACACCGGCGTGATGGATCCCGTCCTGGGTAGCCCGATGGCCTGCCTGACCTCCCAGGCCTCAGAGTGGGGTGGAATAGGGGCTGGAAGGGCTCGAGGCCAGGCAGAAGGCCCACCTGCCCTGGAGGGATGGGGTGTGGGGTGGATGATAAAGGTGGGGAGCGAGAAGAGGCAGAAGGAGACAGGTGTTCTCTGCGCCTCCTCTCATGACCTTGAATGGGACACTGCCTGCCTCTGACCCTCAGCCTCCAGATCTGGGAAATGGGTGGAAGAGCGACAAGCAAAAAGCCACCACCCCTCTACAGGTACTAAGGCTGTGCAGCTCGGGGCCCACAGTCCCAGGTCTGGGTGTGAAGCCCTGGGTAAAGAATGTGGAAGCTTCACCTCCACTGGCTGTAAAATGGGACGGCAACACTTGCTCCGAGGACTGCTGAGAGCTGAAAAACCACGTGTGCCCTGTGGGAGCGGCAGCAGTCCAAGGATGCTGGGAGGTGGGCTCGCCATGGCGACGGGAGGTCGCGGGCATCCATGTGCGGGGCTGACCAGAGGAGACACAGGATGCTATTTCCCAGGTCAGCCTTGAGCCAACCCTGCCCCCGGCAGCCGGGGAAAGAGGAGACCTTGAAGAGTGACTTGCTGCGGCCACAATTTGCCCCGAGCACAGATCTTAAGAAGCAATCAGTCTTACATCTATCATAAGTTAATAATAAATGAATTTCCTTGATCGCTTTGCTGACACTGAGATCTAACATGTGGTGTCCATGGCAATAATATATTGCAACAACAGATAACACCCTGAGTGACAGCTCAGCAGAAAAGACACCCAGGGGAGTCAGAGTGCCCGCTGGGCCCCTTGGCTGCCCAGGAGAGTCCAGCTCCGCGTTGCTGGCCGATCGGTGGCACTGGTTCCAGGAAGACACCTGGAACTTGGGGGTGGGAGAGAGATGGGCCGGCTGTCCAGACCCCAGGGGCCCCATCCAGCTCTGCATTTGCTGGCCAGGATCCCAAGCACATCCACCCTTCAGGAAGCCTGAGCTGCCCTTTCTATAACACACAGGGGTTAAGGCAGCTGACGGTGAGCAAAAGCTGAAGCCGCCATGTACAGCCGTGAAGACATGACAAGGTGGTCAGAACCTGAGGAGCACCAGTTAGATGGCCATGCGCACCCAGCGGAATGGCAGTGTTGGGAGGAAGGGGACCGTGGTGGGGCACGCAGGACTCCTGTACTGCTACAGCGCCTCTGTGGGGCTGGGCACCCAATCCGGCCCCAGGGGCGAGAATCCCACAGGAGTCCGAGAGGCTGGAGGCCTGGAGGAGGCCCTTCAACAACCGCCAGTCTGTGTGGCCTGGCCCCCAGGGCTATGCTGCGTGGGCAGCAACCAGCAGCCCTCAGAGCACCAAGAGTGAGCTTGACTGCCTTCAGGGGTCCAGGCCCCGCCCCCAGGTCCCCTTGGAGAGGCCCTCTCTCTCCAGGAAATGCCCTCCATCCCCTGCTTGCATCAGCTTCCACTCCAGGCTCCAAGCAATCGTTGCCTCCTCCAGGAAGCACCCAGGTTCCGTCTGGAGGTCTGGCCTCCAGGGATACCTGGTGCTGGCCCATCACAGTTGAGGTGGCCCTGGAGGGGCCTGTGCCACTCTCCCAGTTCCCATCCCTCTCCACCTGCTGCCAGAGACAGCCACCGGCAGGAAGTGGGTGAGTATCATTCACTAGCATTGTCTATCTTTCCCGCATCTTTATACCCCATAAACAATATATAATGCTCCTTGCAGGTTTAAAGCTTGACATAAACAGCCTGTTGCGCTGTGGGCCATGCTGCAACAAGGTGTCCCCACTCAGTGTGCTTTCTGAGAGTTATCAGCATTCTTGAGGGAGTTTCTAGTCCAAATTGTTAGTGGCCCTGCAGCAGGCCCTTTACTGACCACATAGAGTCTACATACTGTCCCCCTGTGGATGGGCAGGTAGGCTGTTTGTGGCAGGATGCTGCCATGAGCAATCCTGTAAACCTCTCTCTGTGTGCATCTTGAGGAATTTTCTAGAAGCAGCATTGCTAGGTGCAGGCCATAAACACCTTCATCTTCACCGCTATACTTGCTCTCCGGAGTGGGGTGCAAGAGTCCTTTCATGGGCAGTGGGTCAGAAACCCTCTGTTCTGTCTCCTCGACTCACTTGCTGCCACACACTAGCCTTTGTCGATTTGTTGGGTATGAAACGGTGTCTTTGAATTCACTGCCATTTCTGATGAATAATAGTGAAGTTGAACTTTTTTTCATGTATTTATTTGCCATTTTGTTTCCTCTTTTGTGACCTGTGGATTTAAAATTCTCTACCCACTTTTCCACAAAGTTTTTCTTATTGACTTGCAAATATGCTTTATGTTCTAGGTACTAATATTCTCTCTATTATATGCATGGAAACCACCTCTTTCCACCAGCAGGGAAGGGAAGGGAAGGGAAGCAGCAAGCAGGGTAGGGAAGTTTCAGTATTCCTTTTATGTCTGGCTTTTTCCAACAGTATACTCATTGTGAGATTTATCCATACTGTTGTGTGTGTCAATTACTCACTCCTTATTTCTGAGTTGGATTCCATTGGATAGATGAAATATACAACAACGTGTGTATCCGTTCTTGTGATGATGGACAAATGGGCTATTTCCAGTTTGGGGCTTTTTATAAATAAAACTGTTGTGAACACTCGCATGCTATCTTTCTTGGACACATGCTGTCTTTTCCCTTGGGGAGACTGGCTGGATCACATGGTAGGTGTGTGTTTAACTTTTCAGTTCAGTTCAGTTCAGTCACTCAGTCGTGTCCAAATCTTTTTGACCCCATGAATCGCAGCACGCCAGGCCTCCCTGTCCATCACCAACTCCCAGAGTTCACCCAAACTCACGTCCATCAAGTCGGTGATGCCATCCAGCCATCTCATCCTTGATCATCCCCTTCTCCTCCTGCCCCCAATCCCTCCCAGCATCAGGGTCTTTTCCAATGAGTCAACTCTTCGCATGAGGTGGCCAAAGTACTGGAGTTTCAGCCTTAGCATCACTCCTTACAAAGAAATCCCGGGACTGATCTCTTTTAGGAAACATCGAATTATTTTTATGAAGTGGTTGTAGCAGTTTGCATCCCCACCAGCAGCATGAGTCCAGTTGCTCCACTGCCTTACCAACCCTTGGTATGGTCGGTTTTTTTCGTTGTAACCATTCCAGTGTGTGTACATGGATCTCTCTGGGGTTGTAATTTGCAGCTTCCTAAGGAGTAAAGGGCACCCCACTCCAGTACTCTTGCCTGGAAAATCCCATGGACAGAGGAGCCTGGTGGGCTGCAGTCCATGGGGTCGCTAGGAGTCGGACACGACTGAGCGACTTCACTTTCACTTTTCACTTTCATGCACTGGAGAAGGAGATGGCAGCCCACTCTGGTGTTCTTGCCTTGAGAGATGGGGGAGCCTGGTGGGCTGCCATCTATGGAGTCTCATAAAGTCGGACACGACTGAAGCGACTTAGCAGTAGCAGCAGCAAGGACTAATGCTATCAGAACATCTTTCCCGGTGCTTATTTGCCATCCATGTATCTTTGAACTGTCCATTCAAATATCTTGCCCATTTTTTTTTAAACTAAGTTATTTGTGTTCTTATTACTGACTTTTGAGAATTCTTCCTCTTCTTGTAAAAACCCTTTGTTAGGTATATGATGTAGCAGTTATTTCTTTCAGCCTGTGGATTTCATTTTCACCCCTTTTACAATGTCTTTCAAAGAGCAAATGTTTAAAATCTTGATACAGTGAAGCTTTGTGTTTTATGTTTTTGCTCTCATGGCTGAGATAGCTTTGCCTAACGTAAGATTACAAAGATTTATTTTTCCTAAGTTTTCTTTTGGAAGTCATATGGTTTAGCTTTGTATTTAGGACTACCATTAATATTTAGTTAATTTTTATAAATGATACAAGGCATACATTGAGCTTCTTTTTTCTTTTTGGCAAATGGTGTTCCAGCACCTTTTGAAGAAAGACCATCTTTTCTCCATTAAGTTGCTTTTGTACCTTTGTTTCAAAATCATTAACCCATATGTGTATGGGTCTGTTTTTTGGACAGTCTACTCTGTTCCAATAATATATCTGTCTAATTTTGTGTCTGTACCATGCTGTCTTAATTACTATAGCTTTTTAATGTCTTGAAATCATAAATGCTAATAATCCAATACTCTTTTTTGTAAATCGTTTTGCTTACTCTTGGATCGTTATATTCCCATAAAGATTTTAGAACATGTTGATCAACTTTTTTTTTTTATAAAACTGCTTAGATTTTGATTACAACTTCACTGAGTCTGGGGGCTTCCCTGGTGGCTCAGAGGTTAAAGCGTCTGCCTGCAATGTGAGAGACGTGGGTTCGATCCCTGGGTTAGGAAGATCCCCTGGAGAAGGAAATGGCAACCCACTCTGGTATTCTTGCCTGGAGAATCCCATGGACAGAGGAGCCTGCTGGGCTGCAGTCCACTGGGTTGCAAAGAGTCAGACACGACTGAGCGACTTCACTTTCACTGAATCTGCAGGTGGATTCTGGGGTAATTAATCCATTAACAACATTGCATCTTCTATCACATAAACAGAGCTTATCTCCCTATTTATTTAGATCCTGTACTTCTTTCAGCAGGGTTTTATAGGTTTTCAACATAAAATTGACCCTTGAACAATGCAGGTTTGAACTATGAGGTTTCCCTGGTATGCAGATGTTTTTCAATAACTCAGAGCTACCCAATCTGCTGTTGGCTGAATCCACAGGCAGGGAATCATGGGTGCAGAGGACCAATTGTGAGGTTCTTCACAGATGTTCAGCTGGAAAGGGGTCTGTATGTCGTTCGAGGGCCAACTGCAGTTCTTTCAAGTTTTCTTTACCAGATTTGTTCCTAAGTATTTCATAATTTTGATGCCGTAATAAACAATATCTTTAAATTCAATTTCCACTTGTTTCTTGCTGTTTAAATAGAAATTCATTGTTGTATATTGATCTTGTATTCAGCAACATTGCTAAACTCAGTTATTAGTATTAGTAAGTTTTTCTTTATGTAGATATCATTAAACCTGCTACCAAGAATTCATGAATAAAGATCATTTTACTTCTTTCCAGTCTCCATGATCCATTTTTTTTTAATCATGCTTTATTGAAGTGACTAGAACTTCTACCACATGTTAAATAGAAGTCTTGAAAGCAAATGTCGTTATGTTGTTCTTAATCTTGGGAGAAAACATTCAGTCTTTTATCACTGAGAAAGATATTAGTCGTGAGTTGCTCACTGATGATTTTTATCAGGTTGAGGAATTTTCCTTGTACACTTGCTGACAGTTTTATCACGACTGGGTGTTGAATTTTGTCAAATATTATTGGGATGATCATATGTTTTGCTTTTAGTTTGTTAATATGGTAAATTAAATTAACTGACTTTCAAATGTTAAATCAGTCTTGCATTCCTGGTGGATAATCTCCACGTAACCATGAGTTATTATTCTTTTATATATTGTTGGATTTGATTTGATACAGTTATGTTTAAAACTTACATATCCACATACATAAGAGTTATTAGTCTGTAGTTTTGTGGAGGGGGGGTGCTGCAATATCTTTGTCTGGTTTTGGTATCAGGGTAATATTGGCCTCACAGAAAGAGTTGGGATTTGTCTTAATTCATTTGGGCTGTGATAATAAAATGCCAGTGACTGACTGGCCAGTACAATTTATTTTTCACAGTTCTGGAGGCTAGCCATCCAAGGTCAAGGCACCAGCTGATTCAGTGTGTAATTATGGCCCGCTTTTTGGTTCATAGATGGTGCCTTCTCACTGTGTCATCACATGTCAGAAAGGGGTCCTTGTAAGGACTCTCTATGGAGTCTCTGCTATAAGGGCACTAACTGCATTCAGGAGGACTTCACCCTCATGTCATAATCATTTCCTAAAGACCTCATCCCCAAGGGCTGTCACCTTGGGCATTAGGTTTTAATATGTAAATTTGGGCAAATATCTAGTATATAGTAAAAAGTATTCTCTCCACTTTAATTTTCTGGGAGTTTGTACAGAACTGATATTATTTCTTTCCTAAGTACTTGGTAGAATTCATCAGTGAAGCCAATGAGGATTCTAGTTCTTTGTAGAGAAGTTCTTAACTCTAAATTCAATTTCTTTAATAAATATAGGGCTATTCTGGCTATCTGTTTTTTCTTGGATAAATTTATGTCTTTCATTCCCAAATTTCAAACTGGAATTTGCCCATTTTATCAAAGTCATCAAACTTATTGGTAAAAGTTGGTTCATGATATTACTTCATTACTGCTTTAATATTCGTGAGGTCTTTGGTGAAGTCACCTTTTAAAGTTCTGACATAGTAATTTGTGCCTTCTCTCATTTTTTTTTCCTAATTATTCTGGTTAGAAGTTTATAAAAGTTATTCATCTTCACTAAGAACTAGCTGTTGATTTTCTCTTATTTTTATATTTCTTTGATTTTCAGCCTGATGCTTCCCATTTCATGTCTTCTGCTTATTTTGGTTTACTTTACTTTTCTCTTTCTTGTCTCTTAAGGTGAAAGTTAAAGACATTAAGTCCAGGCATTTCTTATTTTCTAATATAGTCAATGATTGCTATAAATTTCCTCCTGAGTACTGGTGTAAAGGCATCCCCCAGAATTCTTATACAGTGAATTTTCATGTTAATTTGCTTCAAAATACTTTCTAATTTCCCTTTTTCCATTGACCTACACATACCTTATATGTGCCTTATTTAATTTTTTTAATATTTCAGATACATTTCTATTTATTTTCAGTTTAATTCCATTATGATCTGAGTACATATTTTATATGACTTGAATCCTTTGAAATGTATTGTGAATTGTTTTATGGCCTAGAATGTGGTCTATCTATCTTGATAAATGCTTCATACGCCCATGAAGATACTGTGATCCTGCTGGTGGTGATGGAGGTTTCTATAAACGTCAGTCACATAGGGTTGGTTGATAGTTCAAATGTTCTATGTGCTTAGCATTTTGCTGTGAGCTTGTTCAATCACTCATTGAGAGAGGCACATTAAAATTTCCAGCTATAATTGCNTGATGCTTCCCATTTCATGTCTTCTGCTTATTTTGGTTTACTTTACTTTTCTCTTTCTTGTCTCTTAAGGTGAAAGTTAAAGACATTAAGTCCAGGCATTTCTTATTTTCTAATATAGTCAATGATTGCTATAAATTTCCTCCTGAGTACTGGTGTAAAGGCATCCCCCAGAATTCTTATACAGTGAATTTTCATGTTAATTTGCTTCAAAATACTTTCTAATTTCCCTTTTTCCATTGACCTACACATACCTTATATGTGCCTTATTTAATTTTTTTAATATTTCAGATACATTTCTATTTATTTTCAGTTTAATTCCATTATGATCTGAGTACATATTTTATATGACTTGAATCCTTTGAAATGTATTGTGAATTGTTTTATGGCCTAGAATGTGGTCTATCTATCTTGATAAATGCTTCATACGCCCATGAAGATACTGTGATCCTGCTGGTGGTGATGGAGGTTTCTATAAACGTCAGTCACATAGGGTTGGTTGATAGTTCAAATGTTCTATGTGCTTAGCATTTTGCTGTGAGCTTGTTCAATCACTCATTGAGAGAGGCACATTAAAATTTCCAGCTATAATTGCAACTTTTTCTACTTCTCATTTCAACTCTCACCAGATTTTTCTTTGTGCATTTTTAAAGCTCAGTTACCAGGTGCCTAAACACTTAGGGTCGTGTCTTCTTGATGACCTGATCACAACATGACTTCACTTGTTCCTGGTAATACTGTTTTCCGAAATCTAGTTTACCTTATATTAAGAAAGCCACTTCCAATCTGTAAATTAACAGAGCAATTCTGCACAAAAATGATCAGGGAGGACATAGGCCTCCCAGGTGCCCTCTCTCTGTAGACATTTCCCCAGGTACTGCTGCTGCTGCTGCTAAGTCGCATCAGTCGGGTCCGACTCTGTGCGACCCCAGAGACAGCAGCCCACCAGGCTCCCCCGTCCCTGGGCTTCTCCAGGCAAAAACACTGGAGTGGGTTGCCATTTCCTTCTCCAGTGCATGAAAGTGAAAAGTGAAAGTGAAGTCGCTCAGTAGTGTCCGACTCCTAGCGACCCCATGAACTGCAGCCCACCAGGCTCCCCCGTCCCTGGGATTCTCCAGGCAAGAACACTGGAGTGGGGTGCCATTGCCTTCTCCAATGCATGACAGTGAAAAGTGATAGTGAAGTCGCTCAGTCATGTCCAACTCCTAGCGACCCCATGGACTGCAGCCCACCAGGCTCCACTGTCCATGGGATTTTCCAGGTGAGAGTACTGGAGTGGGTGCCATCGCCTTCTCCATCCCCAGGAACTAACAGCTTGCATTAACGTGGTACCTTTGTTGCACTTCACATACAGAATCGATGCACTAAATAGCAAACACTGATACACTAAGTATCATTAACATTAGCCTAGCATTTACATTAGGAGTCACTGCTGGCCTCTTCCCAGTCCTCCACACCCCCATCCAAAACCATGACAGCAGTGGGGCATCTGCCCCTCACAGCCCCTCACAAACTCCAGAGCTGGGCTCCACTGAAAACCCCTCTGCCTCCTCCCACCTGCCCAGGTGGCCTCACTGGCCTTGTTTGTCTGTCTGCTGCTGCTTTTGCAGGTGGGGAGTAGTGGTGGTGGGGCAGGGGCAGCCCTGGCTCCAAGCCTAGGGGCAGGCCCTGACCTGAGTCCCACCGAGACCTCAGTGCCATTCACCTGTGGGAACCGAGTGCCCAGCTCCCGCCGCCTGGTTCTGAACTGAGCCCAGTACACCTGCAGCTTCACTTCTGGTCATTGCTTTGCATTTTTTTCCTATAAGGAAAGTAACTTATGTCTCTGGCCGCCACCTAGAAGCCAGCTCGCATGGCCCACGGGGATGGTTCTTGCCCGTCTCTTGCCCAACCCTAGCTTCTCCCAAGGCCTCTCGCCATCTGAACCCACCCCACCCTCACACCTTGCCTGTGCCTGTGCTCCCATCACAACCTCAGCCCCACTTCAGCTCTTGTGGCTCGGGCGGGCATCACCTCCTCCAGGAAGCCCCCCAGGTGTCTGTCATCCGCAGGACCCTTGTTCACTGTCCACACTCAGGTCACTGCTGCTCTTCCTCTGTCTCTCTTGGCTGCCGGGCAGAGATGCCTTCTTCATGGCCACGTGGCTGGCCCCAGCACGGCCTCAGCACAGAGCAGACACTTTGTAAGTGACGTGGAAAACATCCTGACAGCCCTCAGCAGATGCTGTCAGGACAAGACCCTACTTGACTTTCAGTGGCCCCCAGCACAGCACATCACAGGCACCCCTCAATGCGAGGTCCCCTCGTGTCTCCTGTCTGTGTTTTTCCATTCCCCTGGGCGGGATCATTCAAACAGCAGCCTCCACCATCCTGCCTGGACACTCAGGGGGCATCAGGGCAGAATCCTGGGAAGTCCAGCTTCAGCTCACCAGGGCAGAGGAGAGCTCACCCCAGGAGCAGAAGGGAGACACAGGTCCTGAACAAGGGAAAGGCTGGCTTAGGGTGAGGCTACGCCATAGGCCAGGATGTCCAGTGAGCTTAGCACAGCCATGGCCCCTGTCCCCTGGATGCAGTCAGACATACCCCTGGAAGGGCACTCTGTGCACTGGGGCCTCTCTCTCCAGCCAGGAGCAGGGTGAGTGTCCCTGTCCTCCAGACCCTCACAGTGAGAGAGAAGTAAAAAGGCAAGGGTGACATTCAGAAAGAGAATGTAGCTGGTGGGGGGTCTCATTGGCACAGGCTAGTGGTGCGGCATTAGGGTGTGGGCAAGGCCCCTGAGAAGGTGTTCTTTCTGCTGAGACCCTGCAGGGTGAAGAGCACCAGGGACGAGCACCGCAAAGCCCCAGAGGCACATGAGCACCGTGAGCCACAGGACGGGCTGAAGTGGCCCGAGCACAGAGGGAGCTCATGGGCGCAAAGTGGGGTCTGGTGTAGAAGTCCAGGGGGCCCTGTGGAGTGAGGGGGTGCGGCACACCTTGGCCCCCTGGACAGCTCAGAAACCTGCAATGAGGCCATTAAGTCTGAGGTGCCACATGGGCCTCCAAGGAGCAGCCGGGACTGCTGCTTGGATTGGAGCAGATTCAGAATGGAGTGAGAGGGAGTGTGCCAAGGAGGACACTGGGTCTGATCTTGCCCTGACCACCCAGCTGCATGTCCTGGTGGGTGGATGGGCCGGGAGGCCAGGGGCAGGGGCTGGGAGAGGAGACAGGTCAGGAACTCTGCACCAACTCTGTCCAGACAGGGAGCAGACCGCGGAGGCAGGGGCAGGCACAGAGGGCTGTGGGGGTGCATTCGGGGCCACACATGGCAAGCGATCAAAGCCTCTACTGGAGGCCTGGGGAGGGCGAGAGGATGGAGTGTAGTCTGAGCCCAGAGACCCTTTCCTGCCCGAGCCTGGGTCGGCTTTGCTGAGAGGCTCGCCCCCTCACTTGTCCCCCAGCCCAGACGTAGACTCTGTCTGTGGGAGCATCCACATCTGCTCCAGGCTCTCCTCCCAATTGCCATGAGCCCTTTAGTCCCTGCAATTGATCCCCAGGCTGGGGTCTAATTGTTGCCCATCGCTGTGATCTCAGAAAAGGCTGCTGCCTGTGGGGGAGCTGAGAGAGGCCGCCGCCTTCCCAAGATAAAATGAAGGAGATTTTCTCTTTCCTCCTTTGAATGGTCTGCAGGCAGGAAACCAGCAATTACCCATCAAAGAGCCCGCTTTCTGGGGCTGGGACTGCGGCGAGGACTGGCTCAGGAGCACGGTCTCCACATCATTGTTCTGGGGCTGGGGCGCTGGGGTGGCAGTCCCACCCCTGCTCTGCATCTGAGGCCGTGA
This sequence comes from Neotragus moschatus, assembly GCA_006410615.1. Taxonomy (NCBI): domain Eukaryota; kingdom Metazoa; phylum Chordata; class Mammalia; order Artiodactyla; family Bovidae; genus Neotragus; species Neotragus moschatus. Next base: position 85,602 of record SJYA01001966.1, on the reverse strand, counting down.
GCCCCGGAAGCCGGCTGTGGCTGCAGCTGCCACCCCCACCTGCAGCAATTCCACCCGACCAGGAAACAAAGGACGCAGTGGCTGTGCATCTGACTCCTGGCTGGTAGCTCGGATAGGAAGCCCTTAGCAGACAGGAGGGGGCTTATGAGGACCCTGGGAGGGATGAAGACAGTGCCGAGGGGAGCTGAGGGCAGCCACGGGGTAAGCGTCTCAGGCAGAGCCCTGAGCTGAAGTGCGTTTCTGAGCAGTCACCGCCACCTGCAAATAGGAACCCAGGAGGAGCCTGCCCTGCCTGGGAGCCTCCTGGCTCCTTCCTTCCCCCAGGAGCCGGCTGGGGGCTGCCTCCGCACACCACCAGGGCCACCAGGTCAGGGGCTGAGCTGGGGCCAAGGTCTGCAGAGAGCTGCAGCAGTGCTCCCCGGGCCTATGGCTCTCTCCAGCCTTCAGGGCAGGAGCCTCGGTTTGCAGAAGCTGTTTGCTAGTAGGCCTACCTCCACAGCAGACTCCAACCCCAACCCTCACCCTTCTTTCCAGGGCAAGACCCAGTCCCTGGTGTACCTGCCCAGGGCCTTGTCAGTCCTCGGTCCATATAGGTCTTTGTCTGCATGCCTCCCAAGTCCTCTGAACTCCCCTTCTTCTCAAGGTGATGGCGGGAGTCAAGGTGCATGTAAAATGAGCCTGTCCATGGAGGCACAGGGCTAACAAGGGCCATTGGTGACCAGGAGCAGGGCCCTGTCCCACACCAGCTATGGGACCCGATGGAGCCACTTGTTGGGCCTGTTTACTCATCTGTGGGCGGCAGCTGTGAAAGCACCCATCCCATGGGGCATGGGGGTGCCCAGCACCACTCCAGCAGGAGACAAACACCCCCGAAGTCATGGCCCAACTGTCCAAGACCTGCTTGCAAGGACTGGGCCAGGCAGGGCAGGGAGCTCCTCAGATAGATCCCGGGAGATGGAAAGGGACCTCTCCTGGCCCCAGTGACACCCCAAGTTCCCTTGGGCCCACAGAGACACCCCCCTCCATTCTGGAGGGCCTCACTCATGGACACTGGCCCTGGGGGTTTGGGGTAAGGATGCCCGGCTGCCCACAGGGGCTCAGGATGGGCACGACGCACCTTCCGGGTGAAGGCTGATGCTGAGCTTGGCGCTCCAGGGCCTGGGACCCGGGCCATCAGTTTGGAGGCTGCTCCACTTCCCATCCCAACTTGCACACAGGGTTTATCCCTCCCACCTGCCCTATGCTGTCCATCAGGTCCCAGACCCCTGAGACCTCTGCTGCCCACTAGCTGTGTGCCCAGGGCGGGGACCTGGCTGCTCTGAGCCTCACACCCAGGTGCCCTCCAGCCTTGGTGGAATCGTCCCACCCTTTCCACATACGTGGTCACTTTATATGGATGGTCCTCAAGGTCATCCCTGCCCTTGCTGAGCGTGTGGCAGACCGCTCCCACCATCTCCCAGTGGAAGGCTCCACAGAGGGAGAATGACCGAGTGTGTGAAGGTCTCATGCAGGGCAGCGGTGGAGTCAGAGTCTGGAACTCCAAGGCCAGGATCCAGCCACCAGCCGGATGCTCTCCAAACCTGTAGGTGGGTCCCGGGACCAGGCCTCCCAGAGCCCAAGGTGGAACGACTGAGTTCTGGGCTTGGGGCTCCTGTCGGCCTCTCATTCACTTGTTCGTCCTGATGTGTGCATGATGCCATCCTTCAGGAGCCGGGTGCCCCTGAGTCTCCCACCCCACCCTCTGGGAGCTGCTTTCTCAGTATAGAGTGGATTTATCAGAGCACCTCCATGGGGTTATTTTGAAATAAAAAGCAGGTGCATCCAGCCCCCGAGAACCCCAGCAGGTGTACTTCTAACTGTCCTCCACCCACACAGGTGGAGAAGGAACCTCAGAGAGATGAAGCAGCTTGCCCAGAATCACACAGCAAGAAGAGCCAGAGTCGGGGGTCTACACCAGTTCTGTGTGAGTCTAGAACCCCAGACTTGTTCACTCGTCCAGTCATCTGTCTGCTGAGTCCTGCTTCCACCAGCAGGCCCCACCGAGTGCTCGTGACCGTCAGCCTTGCCCAGCACCCAGCAATGCTCCCCCCACAGCGTTACCTCTGAACTGGCCTCGAGCTGGACCAGAGAGCTTGGGACCTGCAGCACAGGACGCCAACGTGCTTTACTCTTCACCCAAAAAGACTACCCTGGGGGTCCTGAAGGTGCCGGACTCTCCATGCCCTTCTTCTATCTCGGCCCACAAGTGACGTCTGCACATCTGAGCACAGAGGCTGCCCACCACGCTGCAGGCAATGCCTGTGGGTCATGAAGACCACACCCGCATGCCATACCCCAGCATCCCAGCCCTAGGAAGGGTGACGCCTGGGTTAAAATTCCACTAATAATGGCATTCTTCTGGAATATTGCCCATGCTGGGAGAGAGGCTGGGGTGGGGGCTACAGAGAGCTACTGTCAGCTAGAGGGGTCACAGGGGCAGGCAGGGGCAGCAGAGTGTCTGTGGGGGAACGGCTCCCCCTTTCCAGAGTGAGAAGGAAAGAGCCCGGCGGTGGGCTTGGCTTCTTCCATGGTTCTCCAGAAGCCCACAGGTTTTCTGGGCCCTTGCTGAGGCAGACATGGCATGGGCTTGGGCAGAAGAGAAGGGAAAGGGAGACAGTGACCAGTGGCTCTCTGGGCCCCAGTAACCCATCACACCCCTTCTGCCCTCCGCTGCCTCCCATCTACCCCACCTAGATGCACCTTCCTCCCGGGTGTTTGGCTGACCTACGAGAACCGGAAGCTGAAGGACAGCCCTGATTCCGGGGGGCTCCCAAGGTGGGTGCAGATTCCTCCCAGGAGTTCCGCATAACCTCCCCGTGTGGCCCTTGTGCCTGACCAGGGTGGTGAGGCCAGCTGGCCACGGCACCACAGTAATAACACTGGTGGTGGCTGTGGCATTGGCAGTTTGCATGGTGAGTGGGGATTTGGTTTGGGACGTGATCACCTACAACCACAGGCCTTGGTGACAGAGCAACTTCTGGCAGTGGAGAAACTGGAGCCATGGTGACCCAAGTGTTTCCGGGCGCAGGCCCTGCAACGTCCAGTGAACACACAAAAGGGGTGGTCCATGAGGATTCTCTACTGGATCTGGGGCCGCACTAGGTCACCATCCACAGAACCACAGGGCCGAGGGGCACTCAGCACTGATTTATCCCTTGGCGTTTCCCGGATCTGAAGATAAACACTTTTAAAAATAGGGATGAGTCAAGAATTTTCTTTCCCCTCAAGCGAAGTCTCCTGGACAGATGGCGAGATCTCTGTGATGGATTAGCTGCTCTGGCAGCTCCTCCCCGGCTCCTCACAGCCCAGCGAGATTCATCTTCTCCCGGCATTATTTCTTTCTCCTAAAGGTTATTTTTAGTGTTCTTGGAAAGATCTGATTGCAGACATGAGCACTGCGCGGGCCCCAATCTGCTAGGCTGCTCTGTGTCTAGACCTAGACCTGCGAGGGGGCGTCAGGGGAGCACCGGCCACGCGCGGCTCCTTACGGTCAAATCTAAGCAGCAAGGAATGAGACCAAAATTTCCTTCTCCCATCACACCCTCCACGGGCCAGGCGCACAGCCGCCTCACGTGGCCAGCAGCTACCCTGTCAGATGACCCAGAAAAAGAGCATTCCTCACCTCTGAAGTTTCCATCAGGGAGCTGTCATGGACACAGGACACAGGACCCCAGGCCTCCTGCAGGCTGAGGGTGGGTCCCGGCCAGCTTGTCCACAGCCTCGGGGCTTTCCAGGGTGCGGAGAGAAGAGCAGAGTCTGGCCTGCCTACCGTGGGCACTTCCCCGGGTCTCTCCAAACTTCCCCAAGCCTGTGCTTCTGCGGCCACGGGCCTTCCTTTCCAGCAGGACACCCTATGAGAAGCCAGCATTCACCATGATATTAAGGGCAGGAGGGGCGAAACACATCAGCCAAACATGATTAATGCATCTGCCCTTTTAATGAGGGCTCTGGTGTCTTAAACCAGGGGGAGCCTCTTGGGAATGGGAAGTCATTCCAGCCACCGATAGGATAAACGGGATATTTGGGAACCCCTTCTCCACCTGCAGATCAAAGCACCTGGGTTTTGACTCTGGCTCAGGACCGATTATCTGAGTGCGTCTTGTGTGTGTCAGTTGCTCAGTCCTCTCCGACTCTTTGCGACCCCATGAACCATAGCCCACCAGGCTTCTCTGTCCATGGGATTCCCCAGGCAACAACACGGGATTGTCATTCCCTTCTCCAGGGGATCTTCCTGACCCAAGGATCAAAACAAGGTCTCCTGTGTTGCAAGCAGATCCTTTACTGTCTGAGCCATCAGGGAAGCACATGCAGTGTTACCCCAAACATCTCCTGCACAGACTGTGTTCCAGACTCCGTACCCAGCGCCAGGGGACAACAAAGTGACATGGGACGTGGCCTCCAAACCCAAAAGTGCAATCAGGCACCGGCCTGGGGTGGGGTGCTCTCCTCTCCCATTTCACAAGTGAAAAAGATGAAGGTCCTTAAGAAGAGGGGCAGACAAAGGGAGGCACAGCCGGCTGAGACAGAGAAAGCCACAGGGCGAGGGCTGAGGCTCAAGTCAGGACTCCATCAGCAAGCCCGTCTCAAGAGGCCCATGGGCACTGAGCGTCCAATGTGCTTCCAGGTCCGTGCTGACACAATCTGTGACCTATTCCTCGGGCTGAGCAGGCGTCGGCAGAGCGCTGCTCCCACCCCCACCAGAGGTCTGGACATAAAAGATGACCCAGACACATGCTCACATAACTCACAGGCCCACCCAGCATCTACTAAGCATGAGTGCTATGCTCTGCATTAATTGAGAAAAAATGCACAACCTAAAAGTCAAGAGTTACGTTTTATTTGGATTTTCTGAGGACCCAAGCCTAGGAGGCTGAGAGTGATGCTGAGGCTGAGAGACTGTTCCGAAGAGGTAAGGAAGGAACCAGGTTATACAGACGTTTTGGAAGAAAAACCAGGTAGTTAGAACATCAAAAGATTACTGTTAATTAAAAAAAAAAAAAAACTATAGACATCTCAAGTTAATGAATTTAGCACGTTTCTATGTATGGGAAGATGCCAAGAGTCTGGGCTCCTTGAAATCACTTGTTCAACATGAGCCTTTATCTAGGGCTGGTATCCTGCAGTCAGGGACGGCTGCAGCATCCTTTGTTTCCTGACAGCAGGTGACATACTTTGTCTACAGTTGCACGATCACATGTCACCTCAGTCACCAGGTGGCCCTTTGAGAACAACAGTGTATCAGTCACCTACTACTGTGTAACAACTTAGCCCCAAATGGCCTCTGATTATCCCACAGACTCAGTGAATGGGATGTGGCTATGCCTCTGCTGGGCCCCCTCAGGCTGCACTGAGGATGTCCACTGAGGCTGTGGTGAGCATGCCTCCAGGCACCCATGTAGTTGTGGACAGGAAGCTGTCCCTTGTGGACTTGGGCTTGGGCCCCTCCCACCCACATGGCAGCTGCTTCATCCCAACAGGTGATGGCAAGAGAGGACAAGAGGATCCAGGGACAGCACGGTCCATGGTCTCTGCACCTAGTCCTGAAAGTGCCACCCTCAACGTCTACTGTTTTCTGTTGGTTAAAAGCGAGCCCTTGGGCCCAGCCCACCCTCAGAGAGAGAGCATGAGTACGTGAAAACTGGCGGGTGGATGGGATGGGGCGGGGCAATCACTGGGGCCATGCTAGAAGCAGCTTCTGAAAAACATCATCAAGCCTCATGTTACACGTGGGGAAACTGAAGCCCAGAGAGGTCAAGGGCCTTGTCTGCAGCTACGCAGCTGGTCGCTGCAGATCTGGAACAGGAGCCCAGTCCAGGGCTGCTCGTCACCTCCAGATATCTCCGAGGCCTCGGTGGCGGCTTGAGCTGTCACTCCCGGAGCACAGATTCCCAACTTAAAATGAGTTGTGACATTTCCCAGTGCACGCAGGGCCCTGGCAAAATGGAAAAGATTTCATAAATATGTAAATCGCCGTGTCCCGCTTCCCCAAGGAGGGTGGCTCAGCACCATCCTCCCCTGCCTCCCTCACACCCCACTCCCTCGCAGATGCCGTAAGAGGATCAGCCACAGGCTTTGTAATGAAGTTAGAGTGGAGCGGGGAGCGTAATCCAACTGGAGTGGGTGGCTGCCCCGCCCCCTCCAGCTTTCCTGGAGGGCTGGGCGGCCATGCAGGAGCTCAGGCCCACCCAGCCTCTGCCAAGGCCCTGGGGGCCATGCTCAGCTCTGGCTCCCCAGAAAGAAGGGAGAAGAGAGGGCTTGGACAGGACCCACCCACCCTTCTGAGCTGACAGGTGATAAACTGAGGCCAGGGCACCTTTCCCAAGGACAGACAGTTGAATAGGGGCAGAGGGAGACCGGGAGCCACGCCTATGGGTCCCTGTCCCCCTCATCCTACATTGAAACAAGATGCCTTAACTCAGTGAAGGGCCCAGGGCAAACCCTCCGGCCCTCAGACCACACCTTCACACCTGTGACACTAGCCATTCTGCACCATCCACGCTGGACGGTGAAGTGGAAAGTCTCACCTCTGTGTGATCACTGAAGACACAGAGGCAGTATGCTCTGGGTAGGAGCCAGAGCCCATCTCTCGACTGAATTATCTTCGTTGCCTCGCCTTCTACAAGAAGCCCCTTTGGGTCTATCCCAACCCCCACCATCCTCTTCCATCACCAGTTACCCCTGCAATAAGCCAGGATGTTGGGGGTGTGGGCATCACCACCAGGACTGCACAAGGCCTGAGCACATGCAGTCTGAGACCCACACTTTTCCTTCATGCTCTCATTTGTTGGTTCAGCAGTATTTTTTGAGCACCTACTCTGTGTGGACTGCTGGGAAGTTGGAGATGAGCAAGGTAAATGTTGTCTCTGTCTCAAAGAAGCGTCCTTCCCATCCACAGCAGAGGCATTCATCAGGTGAAGAAAGGCCCAATCCACCTTGGCTGCACAGCAGGAGGGGCAGGGGCAGGCCAGGTGGGCTTCCTGAAGGAAGGAGCCTTGCAGGGACATCTGGAAAGTAGTCAGGAAGCACATCCCAGAGGAGCAACAGTGAGCAAAAGGAAAGGCGGGGAAAGTGGGGTGATCGCAGGGCCCTGAAAGAAGTGTTACCCAGGGCGAGAGCCACCAGAACAGCCCCATGGGTGTCCAGGCACACTCAGCAATGTTCTTAGGAGGGCTGTGACCTGCAGAAAGAAATCCTACCTCTCTGAGCCTTGCTTCTCTCCTCCAGGAAATGGGACGCTCTGGGCTGAGGAAAAGATGTGCTCTGCTCCAGGCATCGTCCTCACACCTGGAGGACACTTTCCAGTCCCTTCTGTGCCTGGTCCAGGCAGTGGAGCTCTCCAGAACCCAGGCCAGCCTCCCAGTCCTGCTGGCAGCCTCCAGTGCTTCCGAGAACCATCTGGAGGNACTATTTCTAAGAGGATAATTCAGAGGTATTAAGCATATTCATCACACGCAACCATCCATCTCCATAGATCTCTGCATCTCATAAAATGGAAACCCCGTACCAGTTAAACCCACATATACCATTAAACATCAACTCCCCATTCCCCCACCAGTCACTGGTCCCCATCTTTCTGCTTCCTGTCTCTGTGAATTTGACTCTTCTAGGGACCTTATACAGTGAAATCACACAGTCTTTGTGCTTTTCTGACTGGTTTATTTCACCAAACATAATGTCCTCAAGGTCCATTCACATTGTAACAAGCATCAGGATTTCTTCCCTTTTGAAGGCTGAATAATATTCCATTATGTGGACGGGCCACATTTTCTTAACCCTTTATCTGTGATGACACTTCCATGACCTCTTTGCCTTTTTTAATTGTTTTTCCCCTGAACGACCTTTCTTCTCAAGTCATCATTTGTGCTTAAGTCAGAAGTTTCCAACTAAGGGCAGTTTTGGCCCCCCGGGGGGCATTTGGCACTTTTCAGTCATCACACCTGGGGGAGGAGAGGCTGCTGTCACCTAATAAACAGAGTCCAGGGAGGCTGCTCACCATTCCACAGTGCACTGGCCAGCCCTCTCCCATTTCCCAGGAAAGGATTATCCAGCCCAAAATAGCAAGGGCTGGCTTCCCTAGATAAATCAGCTAAAATTATGCTAAAATACTGTCAAATGTCAGTAGGTCTGAGAGAGCTAGTTTTCCTGCAGTGTCCTCTCTCTTTCTTTCTTGAACAGAATGTTTAGCTGGACACAATCAGAAGACAGAGATGACACGTCCCAGTCCTCCTTGCCACTGGATGCCGCCATGAGACTCTGGCCAATGAGACACAAATACAAGTGTCAGACTTCCCTCCAGGAACCCATTATGAAGGCAGCTGCCACTCACACTTTGCCTCTCCCTTCTGGTATCCTGGAATGCAAATGTGATGGCTGGAGCTGGGGTACCCTTTTTGTACCATGGAGTGGCTTTGGAAATGGAGGTTGTGTTTTGTGAATCCACCAAGACAGAAGGGAAGATACAAGGCCCCTGAGACCTGTGCAGTGCAGGCAGTCCTGGCAAATATGCCTCCAGGCTTTGTGGAAAAGGGAGAAATATACTTTTTTCTTATTTAGGCCGCTGCTATTTTGAGTCCTTGTGACTTACCACTAAACCTAATTGTTGCAAGCGGTGACACAGGAAATGTCTGTGAAGATTTCTTATGAAATTCCAGCATGAAGTTGGATGGATTAAATAGAATACGATGTGCAGACTGCTTAGCTGATCACTTGGTACATAGAAGGTAACAATTAACTAGCTGAGCTATCGTGGGCCACACTGTTTGGCAGGCAGCATGCCACACATCTTGTACCCAGTATCTCAACCCTCCTAGCAACCCACTAGGAAGGTGTATTACAGTTGCTATTACTGATGAGGGAGCAGAAATGCAGATGATTCACAATACACTGGGGTCACAGAGTCAGGGTAGAATAGGTTCCATCCCTGCATTGTGTCCACTCCACTTCGGTAAACACTGGAGACTCCAATCAGGAAATATTTAGGATCCAGCAACTATGCACAAAATCCCTTTGCTTGATGATCTTATTTCATTCCAATTCTGTGAGCTTTTTGTTGTAGCCCAATGAGGCTGCTTCAGCTCCAACCATCACGTGAATTCCAGGATACATTTCCAAACCTGTGGGGTATTTTTTATGGTGTCCAGGTTGCCATAAGACACTCTTGCACAGAGTGGCTGAGTGACCTGTACAGGATCACACAGTAAGTGGCAGAGTTGAGACTCAAATTCAAGTGGGTTTAATATCAGAGTCTGTGTGCTTAGCCACCAAGCTAAACTTAGTCCAGGAAGAAAACACCACTGGCAGAGACAAGAAGCGGAGAGAACACCAACTCTGGTCACAGCAGCACTAAGCGGCAGAATGAAATGCCTGACACACGCCGACTCACTCGTGACCCCACTCACAACAGTGCCGTCCCACAGATAAGGAAGTTGAGGCTCAGAGAGGCCAGCAGGTCTACCGAAGACCACTCAGCGAGGCATGAAGAGGCAGATCTGTGTGACCCTGTCTCCTCCTGAACTTTGCAGCCGCCGGAATCTGCGTCCTTGGTCTGGAATCCCCACTCTTATCAACAAGTGTCGGGCTGCCGGACCTCACATAGTGTCTTCCCCTCATCTGCAGGGCTCTTCCCTGGCTGGGTTTTCTGCCTTCATCCCTGAAGCACGCACGGAGGTCAAGTGCTGTGAGACGAACTATTCACCAATCCTCCCTGGAGTCCCCATGCCACTGCAGCAGACTCCGTGTGGTGGCCCCAGTCGTTACTGTGAAACACAAGAAAGTGAACACATTTCTCACTGATGTGGAGACAGCTGGCACACCCGGTATTGGGAAAGAGGAGAGAACACTATGAATTAGGGTAGGCAGGGAAGGCTTCCTGGAGGAGGTGAGCTTCGGCTTTCCAACCTCCAGAGAGGGAGGCAGGTTCCAGGCAGGAGCCCCAGAGGGTCTAAGTCCTGACTCCAGGATCCTGGCTTCCATGGAGGTGATCCAGCTTCCTGGCCTCAGGGAATGGAGGGAAGAAGCCCGGGGAAGGTGGGTTCCATCACTCCGGAGTATGCTGCCAGCTCATTTGGGTAGTTAGGCGCTAAAAAGGGTGTAAAAGTGACTTACGAGCTGAAATCAGGTGTTCAGGCATAAACACGCCAAAGCCCATGATTGATTTGACTGGGTAAATAGCTTTTATAATTGGTACGTTTTTTATTAAATTTTAAAAGCTGGATATTTATGTGAGTGGGAAGTGTGAGCATACTGAACGGATGTGCCTGTACCTGGACAGGCCTCGCCTGGCCTCTCTGCTGGCAGAGGCCCCAGACCAGAAAAGGTGTTTCCAGTGGTCCAGCTGTCAGGATCCTGAGGGGTCTCCGGGGGAGGACAAGGAGCAACCCCATTATCCCGGGTACGAGAGTGGCTCACCCACCTGTCCTAGCACTTGAAGTCCATGGGGTTTAGAGAGAGAAGCCGGCGAAGGTGAGGTTGAAGGGAACGGTCTGGTTTCTGCTTCCCACTGGGCCCAGGTCAGTCCCTGGAGCACTGAGCAGGGCCTGGCTCCATCTGCTGTGCAGTGTGGGCCCAGGGTAGGGGCATCAGTGAACCGAGTGCCGGGGCCCCAGACACGGCAGGGCCCCCCTGGCTCTGGGGGCATCACAAGGCCCAGCACAGCCAGTGGGCACTCGCACCTGTCCTGAGCCCAGACACGCGCTGCCTGGCGAGGAGCAGCCAGAGGTGCAGAGACCACGGGAAGGCCGCGCCTTGGGCCTCGATGTCCTCATCTGTGAAATGAGTTGGTAACTGTCTACACGGGTGTGTCGGGTGGAGTTTCTAAGACAGACATCACCAATTCTCCATCCTGAGAGGTCCTCACAATGCTGTCTTCTCCTTTAATATCTGCTGCTGCAACTCAGAAAAGACCCCCCCGACCCCAGGTGTGGGAGGACACCTTTCCCCACATAGAGAAAGGTGTGTTCTGACCTGAGCCCCTGCAGAGCAGGGCGGGTGCAGACGCCTCATGCCCTGCAAAGCCTCCGAGTGCCATGCTGGGGAAGTCATGGCAGATCAGGGTTCAAGATCAAGGCTGAGTCTCAGAGTGTGACAAGGGTCAGGGTTCAGAGTGTGACCAGGGTCAGGGCTCAGAGTATGACCAGGTCCAGGATTCAGAGTGTGACCAGGGTCAGGACTCAGAGTAGGACCTGGGTCAGGGCTCAGAGCGGGACCAGGGTCAGAGCTCAGAGCGGGACCAGGGTCAGGGCTCAGCTAGAGTCAGTTCAGGGCCCACCTCCATACCCCTAAGGCTCTGTGGAACCTTTAAAGGACAGGGTGGCTGGAGGCAGGGCCGCCCTGTGCAGCTGAGCCTGCGCCAGCCCCCTGCTCCCAGGCTGTTGCTGTGTGGATGGTCATCTGTTCCGGAGCCCAGCTCCCTCTAAGCCTCAGCAAACTCCCTAAGCCTGGCCTGAGCCTCTGGGGCTCACGGGAGCTTTTGCCGGCCAGGAAGGAGCCTCCAGGCGCAGCACAGATCAGCCCCCTGTGCCTAACTGTCCCTGGCTGGTATGGGGCAGCCAGAGGGACTTGTCTGCTGAGGGCGGCTCCCAGCCCAGAAGGGATGAAGGCATTCCCGCTCAGCCAGACAAGCCTCCTCGCACCGACGATATAGACTCGTTCTCCCTCCCACATCCGTGCAGGCAGGGCCTGCACTCGGAGGGAAGCCCCAGGCACCGGGCCCAGGGAGGAGGCCCCAAGGCTGAAAGCAGGGAGTGAAGAGAGGATGGTGCTGTGACCTGCGCAGCCAGCAGATGGTCAGGGACACCAGGGCAGGGGTACCCGCCTTCTTTATCCTCAGAGCCCCCAACAGGCCCCCGTGTGGGAGGGGGAAATGGACCCCTGACAGTGCCCCACACGTCGTCCACATCTTCCTTCCTGGCTGTTTTCTGTTCTGGTGGTCAGAGCAGAAATCTGGCAGGAGGGGACTGTGGCACTCTCCACAGGCCCTGAGGTCCCCCAAGGAGGGCACAGGCCTGGGGATATGGTCAGGCCAGGTCACGGCTGCCAGTCCAACCCTGGAGTGGCTCCAGCTGACATCCCTGCTTAGGGTCCCCCATGCTGGCATAGTCTGCCCACCATTCACACTAGGAGCCATCTTTTTCCCAGAACCGTCACCTGTTCTCAAGGCCCTGAGTCTGGTGAAAGCACCCAGCACGTGCCCAGGGCGGCAGGGCATGCAGAGACCAGGGGTAACAGGAAGCCCTTCTACCAGAGCACCAGAAAGACGTCCTGTAGGAGGTGGGCTTCCTATTAGGCCTTAGGGACGCAGCAGGGAGGAATGTGGTGGGCAGTCTAGAGAGGGGCAGGTAAGGTCTAAGGGTCAGGACGCCTGGTCTGCACTTGCCCCTGAGGCTGCTGAGAGGGTTCAGGGTAGCAGTGGCACAGTCAGAAATGGTGCTCCAGAGTGCAGGAGAGAAGACCCCAGGTCCAGAGTCAGGTGAGAGCAGGTGTGGCGTCTGGGGGAGAGGGGCAGGGAGATTTCCACACCACCTGGAGAGGCAGGGCCCGTGTGCCCAGAGACCCAGCGACTGAGAGGGGCAAACATCACAGTTTGCCAGCCCCTGCAGTGTAGCATCAGACGTCAGTCATCTGGCAGCCAGTCTGGAGATTCCTGAGGTTCAGGTAGGAGCTGGTGCCACCCACTTGGGCTCATTTTCCATCAATTGCCAGAGAAGTTGAGGCTTTGGCCGACAGGGCAGGGAGTCTGCTGTCCTGTCCAGACTGACTTCTCCCCAGGGTGTGGGGTCCCCAGGGTCGCCTCCCTGGAAGAACACCTTGTTCCAGTACATCCTGGGCCTGGGCCAGCTCGGGGGGAAGCAGGGTGGGAGGTGTTGGGGGAGAGGCATGCCAGGAACTTCTGTGCCAGCCAGGCTGGGGCCGAGTGTCCACCTCCAGGAGGACATTGCAAGGCCAGCTGGGGCTCTGCCAAGAGCCTTGGAGCAGGTGGCAGCCCCTCCACTGCGTCCCGGTGGATGTCAGTGATGGGCAGCTTTTGGAACTGCCAGGAGCTAATAGCTGAGTCTCCTGTGCTAATGCCAGCTCAGGATCGATGGACATGAGAGCTATCTCCGGCGAGATAGGATCACAGCTGGGGATTAGCGTCACAGATGAGCAGACCTTCTTATGGGATTCCTGGGCCTCCCAGCCTGGGGAGGTGGCAGGGCCCCTCCTGCGGTGTCACTGACCTGCAGCCGAAGGAAATTGCTGGGAGGTGGGATGGGAGAAGGGGCAGCGATTGCTCCCTGGCTCCCCACCCCCTCCCACCCCGCTCCCCATGTAATCGCAGCCCTGTCATTGCCTCCACAAGCCCAGCGGCCCCTCTTCCATCATCGGCTGCCCGTTCGCTGGCACTGGAGTGACTGTACTGCCTATCTGTCCCCGGGGCCATCAGCTACAAGGTGATGCACAGTTCCCTGCCCTTCCCTCATCACCCACATCCGCGCCCACCCAGACTTCAGGCCATCTGATGCCCGGCGGCTCACCGACAAGCTCACCTCCCTGCTTCCAGCCTTGGCGAGGCCATCCCTCCATCTCAGCACCCCTGGGCCCTCCTGGAGCTCCTGAACTCAGACAGCACCCAAGGCCAGACGTTCTCAGGGTGTGTCTCTTGCCCAGCGCTGCCCCGGGCCCCAGCCTCTCATCTACCCTTGGGTTTCCAGCGATGACAACACCAAACAGACGTTTCCTGAGGGTGGGCTCTGGGCCAGGGTGACAATGATAAGTGGCCTGTCCCTAGGGAGCCAAGTCTGGTCGGGAAGACAAAGAGGAGACGCCGGGAGCAGAGTGGTAGGGTTGAGCAGGGGAAACCCCAGACCTAGATCGGAGTCAGGGACAACCTTTGGAGCTGGGGACTCCCAGACTGAAAGGGCAAGAGGGGCCTCAGGGGGAGGTTGCAAGAGCCAAGGTCAGTGATAGATGAGCGCCCTCCCCAGGTCTGAGCCCTGCAGTCCCAGGCACCCTCCTCGGGGCCCATGACATTGGATTGAATGGGAACAGAGCTGGGCTTGGGCAAGGAGCCCCCCTGGGTGTGGCAGGCAGCCTCTGACCAGCAGGGAGCCGGGAATTTTCCCTCGGCCAGGAACCGTGCCTCACCTGACTGCCAGCGTTTGGATACATAAAATCAACTGATGCTTTTCCTCTATCCCTCTCAAAAGAAAAAATCAGGAGTCCACCTATTCCAGCCACACTGAGGACAAAGTGTCGTCAGGACCGAGAAAAGACCTGGTCGGGCTCAGCAGGGTCACCTGGCAGGCGGCGAGGGGGACGGCCCCTGGGTCAGGCAGGAAATGGAGAAAGGGGGGTTCCTCTGAGCCCGCATGGGGGAGGGGAGACCCCAGAGCCAGGGCTGAGCAGGCAAACAGGAGCCTGCGGCAGTATCGGGCTGAACCCCTGGAGGAGAGACCTGTGGGGCTGGGGTGGAGAGGAGCAGCCTNGGCTCAGCAGGGTCACCTGGCAGGCGGCGAGGGGGACGGCCCCTGGGTCAGGCAGGAAATGGAGAAAGGGGCGTTCCTCTGAGCCCGCATGGGGGAGGGGAGACCCCAGAGCCAGGGCTGAGCAGGCAAACGGGAGCCTGCGGCAGTATCGGGCTGAACCCCTGGAGGAGAGACCTGTGGGGCTGGGGTGGAGAGGAGCAGACGCCGCTGCTGTGAGCCTGGGGGTCAGCACCGGCAGCAGAGGCCTGGGGCCTTTTGTTGGACACGAATGAGTGACTTTCACTTTCACGGGGCCCAGAACAGGGCTGCCCTGGAATGGGCATGTGGTGCTCCCCATGTGGGAGGAGAGGGTGGATTCCGAGCCTGCACCACCACCCTCCAGCCTTGCAGCCCAGGGCAGGGTCCTTTCTGTGAGTGGCATTGTGTCCTCCTGAGAGATACATTGAAACCCATGTATGTGTGTTTGTGCGTGCGTGTGTGCGTGTGTGCACATTTGTGGTTACTTCTGCGGACCATGTCACACACACGCCCCTGAAAAGCCTCCACAGTCGAGGGGCAGAGCTGCTGGGTCCCCAGGAAGCTCTCCATTGCCCCCACGCCACCCCGTGCCCCCGCCCTGAGCTGCTTCTCCATCCTCACCTCATGGCCCTTAGAGAAAGTTATATAAAGGGACTCACACAGGTTGTGACCTTTGAGATCGGCTCTCCCTTTCCCTCAGCCTAATGCCCTTGAGATCCATTCAAGGTCCTCTGCGAACCCAGAGTTTTTTCCCTTTTATTCTGAGGAGTATTCTGTGGTCGGACTCTAGCATGGAGTTTTCTTAATCTCACTTTTTAAAATAATCCCGCGGACGTGGCCTTGAAGGCAAACCAGAAGTCCAGGGTTCTGGAGGGAAGGCTGTGGACACCAGGAAAGGCCACCTGGATGGTGTGGGTGGAGGGGGCCTGGGTGGCCCACGCACAGTCTGGCCCCAGGGCTCGACCACAGTGGGGATGGGCAGTGTGACCTCACAAGCTCTGACTTAAGGATGCCGGAGGGGTGGGGGGTGGAAGGCATGGGGGAATAGGTGGTAGGTCCACGGACCTGACCTCACCTATTTCCAGAGAACCGAGGGCCTTCTCTGACACAGTTCACACTCCCTCCCTGGACTCTGACAGTTAATAGGAGGCTCCCGCGAGCCAGGAGAAGGTCCTGCCACCAGGTACCTTGGGGATCGAAGGATAGCTAGGGAGGTGGGGACAGAGACTTAGAGGCAGGGGTCACGGGTGAACCACAGAGGGCAGGGCGAGTCTGGGCTCCACTGGGCCAAGGGGCGCTGGCCCAGAAAATAAGCACCCTCAGCGGGGTGGGGGCGGGGCTGGAGAAGAGCAGCTGAGGGTCCTGGGTTCGCGGGCAGGTCTCTGGGTGGTGGGGATGGCACGGCTCGTCTTCTGTCGTGTTTCTGTTTGAGAACTGACATTACACAGCAGCTGGCAGAGGGAGCAAATAATGTGAATTGATTGCAGACAGGGCAGGGCAGGGGGAAGGGGCTCACAGACAGAGCCAGCGCCCCTGTCCCCTCCCCTGCCCTGCGGGCCCCACACCAGTCTTACTGACCCTGTGCAGGAAGGGAGGGAGCCTTTGCCCTTGGGTCCCCTGCTCCAGCAACAGCACCCCACCCCAACCCCGCCCACCCAGCCAGGCTCCTGAGTCTCAGTTTCCCCAACAGTAGAATGGAGGCAACAGCATCAGAAGGGTCTCTCAAAGATGCCAGGGAAGACCGATGGGCTGAGCCCACCACCCCAACCACCCCTACCAGCCCCAGAGACACTCAGCGCTGCAGCCAGCATGTGACCTGGAGGTTCCAGGAAGGAGGAAGCAGGTTCCTGGGGTGTCCAGGCCACCGGGCCTCCCGGGAGCCCAGCCCGTGTGTGCAGCCCCACTGTCCCCGGCTCCGCAGACAGCCTGGCTAGGGCTATAGAGGCCCCGGCAGCCCAGAGTCCCGGGGACCGAGCTCCAGACACACGCTGGCATCCGGGTCTGTTTGCTCAGCAGAGAGTCTGTCAGACACACGTTCTCCGGTTCCAGCCCTTTTCGAACCAGATTTATCTGATTTCTCATCTTTATTTTGGCAGAGGTAAAAATGTAATTTCTAATTTAAAATTTAAAAAACCATCACCCTCATCAAAATGCACTCAGCTCAGATGGTGTTTGGGAAATTAACTCTGTCACTCTCACACACACCGGCACATGGCCCAGCAACGGGGACAGCTCTCCCCCCTCGGACGCTCCAATGCCCCCCCCCAGCTTTCCACGTGAGGTGCCACTGAACCTCCCTGCAGCGGGGGGCCTGCAGACTGGGGGCTTGCAGGCAGGGGCCTGCAGACTGGGGCCTGTAGACTGGGGGTCTGTGAGCTGGGGACCTGTGGGCTGAGGACCTGTAGACTGGGGGCCTGTGAGCGGGGGACCTGTGGGCTGGGGGCCTGCAGGCTGGGGGCCTATAGACTGGGGCCTCTGGGCTAGGGACTGAAGACTGGGGGCCTGTGGACTGGGGCCTGTAGACTGGGGGCCTGCAGACTGGGGGCCTGCAGACTAGGGCCTCTGGGCTATGGACTGAAGACTGGGGGCCTGTGGACTGGGGCCTGTGGGCTAGGGGCCTGCAGACTGGGGCCTCTGGGCTAGGGGCTGAAGACTGGGGGCCTGTGGGTGGGGGCCTCTGGGCTAGGGGCTGAAGACTAGGAGCCTAAGAGCAGGGGGCCTGCAGACTGGGGCCTGTGGGCTGGAGGCCTGTAGACTGGGGCCTACGGGCTGGAGCCTCTGGGCTAGGGGCTGAAGACTGGGAGCCTGTGGGCTGGGGGCCTGCAGACTGGGGCCTGTGGGCTAGGGGCTGAAGACTAGGAGCCCTTGGGCCGGGGGCCAGTAGACTGGGGCCTGCAGACTGGGGCCTGTGGGCTAGGGGCTAAAGACTGGGGTCCTACAGACTTGGGCTTGTGGGCTGAGGGCTGTGGACTGGGACAGGGTCTAGACGCCAGAGAGCAAGGTTGGGCTGGCAATGGGAGCAGGACTGGAGGCAGCACCTCACCGCCCCCTACCCAACCTGCTGTGTGACAACTAGCTGGTAGACTCTCCTCTCTAGTCTGGATCTGGCTCTCGCTGAGACCCAGATGGCCTCATGGGGGAATTACTGTGACATCTGAGATTCATGAGAGGAGTAGGAGAGGCCAGAGAAGGGCCCAAACACAAGCTAAAGAATTAGAACAACTAACATTTATCCCAGATAAACCACACACATGCTATGCACCGTGGGGACCACCAGAGGACTTCCCTGACCTTCAGCTTCCTCTTCTGGGGAGGGCTTGGCCTCAGTCTTTTTCCAGGCATGGGAGGGTGTGTGCCCATCGCAGCTTACAGTGGGGCTGGTTTTCAGAGGGACTCATTTGATGCACCCACTGTGTAATTTGAGCAGGATGAGTTCAGTTTACATAACTAGAGAAACTCCACTGAGGGGGTCAGAGGTCAACCTCATTGCATCCTGCATTTACCAGAGAGGCAAGAGCTAAGAGAGGTTCACAGGTCTCCGAATGGGCCATGCCTGGTGTGCTTTGCGGGATCCCAGACCCATGCCTGCTGCCCCCCACATCCCACAAGAGAGTTTAACCCGGGTGACGCTCCCCACGGCACTGTCAGCGGCTGGCACGCGTCACTCTCTCTGCTAGGTGCCATTCCTCTTCTCCCTGTTTTGCAGATAGAAAACCTGTCCCAAGAGGTGGGACAGAGCCTCAGTGGGAGGGCCCAGAGGCTGCAGGCACAGCAAACTGGTACCTGTGAGCAAAGGCCAGGCCACAAAACTGGTATCCTCACTGAAGGGCCGGCAGACATGCCAGCCCAGGAGAGGGGAGCCTTTGAGTGTGTTCCCAGCTGACCTCTCTTAGGAACAACCTGTTGTGAAATGACTGCGATCTGAACTTCCCTAGAGGAAAAACCATCTTCCCTCGGGGTCTGGAGACCAGCTCTCTGGGGACAGGCCTCCCGGAAAGAACTCGTCTCATGCAGTTTTCTGGTGAGTCACGCATCATGCAGGCTGTGGCAATTACAGCCCGATGTGCCATCAGGCCACCCAGTACCGTGAGAACCCAGCACACGGGGCAGCCACATCGGGAAGGAGGAAAATGCAGTGAACAAGATAGAATGCCCCCATCACAGGGGGTGTGATGGAATTTTGAGTCTAGTATGATATCCCCAGATATCCCCAGGACCATCACCCCAAAGCAGCCTTGGGGTGAGGCCATCCTGAAAAGTTCCAGGCAGACCCTTGTTTCTCTCCTCCTGTGGTTCTGTCTTAGCCTCTCATGAGGTGTGTGTGGCGGGGGGGACGTTTACTGTCAAAAGGGCCAATCCAGTCAGGGATGGGCAGGCAGCCATGGAACAAGGTGATGACAGGGACAAGTTGCCATCCAGTGTCCCCAGTATTATGCACGTGGCTGGGATCTTACCTTCCATTCTCCATCGCTTGAGTCAAGCTTTGCCCTTGCAGAACCCACCATTAGCTGTCTCACCCCCTCACTCCCAGAAAAGACCTGGGAGGTGTCAAAACATAGCTGCTTCTCCTCCCCACACCAAGGTGAGCCTCAGTGTGGTGCTTGCTAAAAACAATCTCCCCCACCAGCTTGCCAAGATGTCTGCTCCTCAGCCATCTGGCTCAGGCATTAGGAATCCCTTGGAAAGTTGATGCATGCGACTTAGGGGGAAGAAGCAAACAGCTGCTGAAGCCCTGCTCTCCATCAAACACCTGACAAATACCACCCTGTTAACTCCTCATAGTCACTCAGCATGACAGGTGGGGAAATGGGAGTCAAAGTCATGACAAGGCAAAGACGAGGACTTGAAGCCAGTTCTGTCTGTCTCTGAAGAATCACACTCTTCCTGGGGGGACAGGTTGTTGGTCCTTCTGCAGCGCCTTTGGTCAAATTCACCGTCTGATAAATGGTCAAGCGGAGGATGAAGTAAGGGCAGGCGATGTGGATAGAGAAGGTAGAAAAGACAGCGGAGTGGTGGGACGGCTGGGGGCTGAAAAGAGGCGAGGCGCTGAAAAGCCCATTCCTCCACGTTGCTGGGAGAGGGTCAGAGAAGATGCCAGTTCAGTCAGTTCAGTCACTCAGTCATGTCTGACTCTTTGAGGCCTCATGGACTGCAGCATGCCAGCCTCCCTACCCATCACCAGCTCCCAGAGCTTGCTCAAACCCATGTCCATTGCATCGGTGATGCCAACCAACCATCTCATCCTGTCATGCCCTTCTCCTCCTGCCTTCAATCTTTCCCAGCATCAGGGTCTTTTCCAATGAGTCAGTTCTTCACATCGGGTGGCCAAAGTATTGGAGGTTCAGCTTCAGCATCAGTCCTTCCAATGACTACTCAGGACTGATTTACTTTAGGAGGGACTGGTTGGATCTCCTTGCAGTCCAAGGGACTCTCGAGAGTCTTCTCCAACACCACAGTTCAAAAGCATCAATTCTTCAGTGCTCAGCTTTCTTTATGGTCCAGATCTCTTGACCTTTGTTGGCCAAATAATGTCTCTGCTTTTTAATATGCTGTCTAGGTTTGTCATAGCTTTTCTTCCAAGGAGCAAGCGTCTTTTAATTTCGTGGGGGAGAATATTGTGGTGGTCCCTGAAAATCTCGTAATTCTACCCTGAATGTATGCCTCCCACAGGAAAAGTCTATGTCCCCCAACTCGCTCCAACTCCTTCAACCCCCTTCTTCCTATTGCACTCATTGCATATCTATTTAGACCTTCTCGACCTCCATCCATTATATCCACCTCTGAGAGTACCCTCTGTGCACATATGCCTCACTACAAAAGTCTTACAGCTTTCAGAGGAGCAAAGGTCACCCAGGAAGGCAAAACCGTGAGAAACTACCAGAGCGGGTACCCAGGGCAGCTGAAGTCAGGGAATCTGGAAGGACTGAAGAGTCAGTCTATGGTGGCTGAATCAGTGGTAGCCAGGCTCATGTTCAGTTCAGTTCAGTTCAGTCGCTCAGTCGTGTCCAACTCTTTGCAACCCCATGGGCTGCAGCATACCATGCTTCCCTTTCCATCACCAACTCCCGGAGCGCACTCAAACTCATGTCCATTGAGTCAGTGATGCCATCCAACCATCTCATCCTCTGTCATCCCCTTCTCCCTCCTTCAATCATTTCCAGCATCAGAAGAAAAGCTGAGATGCAGGTACAACAAGAAGCAGGAGAAGAAACTGGTGTCAACTGAAGCAAGGAAGTTACTCGGCACAAAGTCTGTGACTAAACGGTGATGGCTCTGGCCACTCTGTTGACCTGTGAGCAGGAGGGTGGTGCTCTAGGCTCAAGCAAGAACTGGACCAGGTGAGGGTCATCCCCTGAAAGCCAAGGAAGGCCATGACTCAGTGATTCCCTCATTCAGCTGTATCTATCCAGTGCTTACTATGTGCAGGCATGATACCACAAACCCCTGGAATCTTCTCCTGACCTTCCCCACTCCCACCAAAGCTGGGGACACCCATGTGTTGCTCACGTGAACTTCCATCTCCCCCCACACTGGACCACAGGTGCACAGGCAGGGACGTGGCTGCCGCCCTCACTTCCGAATCCCCATTGCCTAAAACACAATCAGCTCCTGGGAATCACTCAACTTTGTTGAACAAGTTCATTGACTGAATTGCTGTTATTTTCCCATGGAAAAGTCAGGCTAGAGAGCTTTGCTGTCAAGTAGCCCAGGTTCAAGATCTGAGCACTTATGCTGTAAGGTCGTGGACTTCAACCATGTGTCTCTGCTTCTCCAGCCCTCTAACAGGGACTATGACCGTGAACCACTGACGCCTTCTCTTGGGGGCATCACAGGGAGAACAGGAAGCGACAGACTGGAGACAGCTTCACCCAAAGCAAGCAGTTGTGCACATTTTATCTCATTCCAGTTTACTCTCCAGAAAGGAGTCTCTTTGTCATCCCACATCAGAAGGACAGCGCCCTGCAGGGCTCAGGTGCTCGAAAGACACGTGGAGGATGATCGCAATGGTTCACACGCGGGAGGACCCCTAGGGACCAGCTGGGGCCCTGAAGAGAGTTGAGTCATCTTGGATCTGATTGGAAAATTGTTTGTAGTTGAATTATTGGCCAGGATTGGGTTAAAGTTCCCAAACTAGTCTGAGGCCAACTGAAATGAATTGAAGGAATTGAATTTTGCCAAATCGAAGAAAGGAAATCGAATTCTAGAGAAAGAATTCAATAGAATGTAATTGAAAAGAAACTGACCCAATTTGATTTGGATTGAGTCAAGGTGAAAACTGAAGACAGTTGGATCTGAGGTCTGGGGTTGAACTGAGAGGAGGGATGGGGAAGACTTGGGGGCAGATGACATCATGTGAATTGAGTTGAAGTGACATTTTCAGAACATGTGACTACAGCTTACATTCATTTTATCTAGAGTCAGGGGAGACTACCCCAGAGTTGCCCCAGCTGCACTTAGTCTCTGGATTTGGTTGTTTGGAGAGCATTTATGGAACACCTACTGCACACACATGCTGGGCTGAGGCCTCAGACATGAGGGGATCCTGACGTGGCCCAGCAACAGAGGAGCTCAGGCTCAGTAGCCCGTTGTGTGCCGAGGACCAGTGGTCTGCCCGAGAGAGCCACAAACAGGATGGCCAGGAGGAGCTGTAAGGAGGCCAGTCTCATGAGGGTGCCCTCCTTTGGCACCTGACCTGGATGGTGCAGTGCACCACGGCAGGGAGCCATGTCTCAGGCCACAGGGACAAGCACCAGGAAGGCTGTGGGGCTGTGGTGCTGACCTTCAGTTTTCTCTTCTGTAAAACATGGACAGTCGCTTCCTTGGAGGAGAGTTCCAGAAGATGGGGAAGTCAGAGTTTCTCTTCTCCACTAACAGCCACCTCACTAGCCCCAGATGACAGCTGAATTTCTCCGTTTAGTTCTCCAAAGACGCTGCGTCTCTGAAGCCTGTGACCACCTGCCCATCTCCTAGAGGCCACCGGTCCAGGCAGAGTGACACTTCCAGCCCTCAGGGTTCACTTACCTCCTGTGGCTTCCCCACAGAGATCCCTAGTGCCACCAAAAGCCACTTGCCAAGTCTCCTCAGCCCTCCCCGCGTCCCACCTTTCAGGATCTGCAGCCTTCCTTGTTGGCTCAGTAACATAAACACCTCCTCCAGGAAAGCCTCCAGTGCGCCCAGGGCTCACACCACCCCAGGGCCAAGCTGTCTTCACCTCGGAGCCTGGAGCTGTGCGCAGGGTGGGTGACACGACACATCTGGGTGGGGCTTTACCCCCCCAGTTTGTTCCCATGTTGACGGCTTCAAGGACCGTCTTGGATGATGAGTCTCAGGGCTCATTCCCCTTCTAAGCACAAGCATAACAGGAATCACCAGTGCACGTGCTGACCCAGAAAGAGGAGCTGAGCAGCTTCTGAGCTTTTTTGCATCATTTCTCTGTTATTTTTCCCCAAGTTGTGTCAAGTTCAAGGATTCTTAGTCAATTAGTCTAAGAATACGTCGGCCTTGTTGTCAGGTTTCTAATAAGCATTTTGTGCACGTGTGGAACTGCAAATGCACGCCTCCTGCCAGGGCCTCCTGAGCCTCTCAACTCCTGGCGTTGCCTGGATTGGTTCCTATTTTACTGGGAAGGGAGTGAGACAGGCAAGGCTGGAACACACTGCCCTTCCTGGAGGACGGGGGCTCCTTCAGCCCAGCTGCACACAAGGTGGGTTTGACCTTAGCACTGCCCTGGGGGCTGGTGGGGCCACAGAAGAGCCTCTCCACTCCCATCCCAGCCACCAGTTAGCCACCCCGGGGCCACCTGGGGTCCAAGCCCCATGTTCAGATCCACTTAGCCATCCTACCCCTGCCAGAGGCCTTAACCTCTCTGAGCCTCACTTTTCACATCGTTAAAGTGGGGATAACAACTGCTTCCCGGGGGTGCTGTGTGAATTAAATGAGATGATAAATGGCACACACACACACAGCAATGCACGCATCTCACGCTAGCAGCTGCTTAACAAACAGTGAGTACTGCTGCTACTTCCAATAATAATGATGAGGTTGATGGGGATACTGGGAGTTTGGGGTGAACAGATGCAAACTCATATATATAGGATAAATGAACGAGGTCCTACTATATAGCACAGAGTATTCAATATCTCGTAATAAGCCATAATGGAAAAGAACATATACGTATTAATATATATAAATGAGTCACTTTGCTGTATAGCAGAGATTCACACAACCCTGCAGGTCAACTATACACCGGTAAAATTTTTTAAAATAAATATTGTTAATAGTAACAACACAGCAAATATATTCATGAATCCATCACACTTTTTGCGGGGTAAAGCATACTCTTTAAAATCTTCTTGAAAATTCTAGGAAAATAGAAAGAAAAAATAGACAAAAAAAAAGCATCCCAGTCCCTAAAATTCACTCTCAACATCATGGTGCTTGCACAGTTTTCCCTCCACATGTAAGATTTTCGTTTGTTTCTCCCTATTATTTAAATACCTCCTTCTCTTTAAAAAAAAAAAAAAAAAAAGTCTGAACTTTACATCATATGCATTCCTATGTTTTTGCAAGATATTCTTATAAGCTCTTTATTTAATAAAGAAATTAAGCCTCTGCCTGTCATATTTGCTGCAAATATATTTCCCAGGCCATATTCTTTTGCCTTTTTATTTGGTGGTTTAATTTTGACATGCAGAAGATTTTCATTTTTATGCCGTCAAATCTGTCCATATTTTCTCTCCTGATTCCTTGTATTAGTTCTAAACTTAGGAAATCTTCCCTCTCCCAAGGCGTGATGAATATTAAATTCTACTTAATTCTCACTTTTCTGGGCCCTGATTTTTTTTTTTTTTTAAGTATACTTAACGCTAATCCAAAGGGAATTCATCTCCTGAGCAGGTCTAGATGGGCTGAGCCTGCCTGCTACCAGCCTTCACAGAGGAGGGGTCTCCTTTTGGCTCCCATGGACCCCCCAGCACCCTCCCAGGGTCCCCTGCCTTGCCAGCCCCCTGGAGCCTGGCCTCTGCCAATGCTGCACCCTCCCGGTCCACATCCCCCTGACCAATGGCTGGAAAGAGCCCATGGCTGGAAATTTACTTCCAGAGGACAAATGAGCTTGAAATGCTCAAAAGTGAGTCCAAGAGAAAAATGACCTCAAAAGTGGGACAAATTGCTGCTAGTGTGACACGTTTGGTGAACAACATCTTCCAGCAACTGCGTCCTGCACTCCCACCTCTGGGCCGGCTCCTAGCCACCCAAGCCGCTCCCCTCCCCAAAGGACTCCCAATCCCCTTCCCCAGGGCTGCTCCCCCAGGGCCTTCAAACTGACCTCCCTTTTAGGCTCACAACCCTCCCGGGAGAGGAGGCAACATTGCCCACACTGCAGATGACAAACCGAGGCCCCAGGTGCCGCAGGCTCCGTGGCCACCCAGGGAGGGAGTGGAGGACGGGACCATGGGCCAGATGGTGGGGTCTGGAGCTCTGCCAACCTGTGATGCCCCCACCACCGTCCTGCCCTCCATGGGCCTGAGGAGTGAGGGAGGAGGAGGCGGCCATGCCGGGCGTGCCCTGGGCCAGGGGTGCAGCATCACAGCCATCACCATCTTGGGGCACAGGGAACCCAGAGCCTGAGTGGGCCCCAGACTGCCCTATCTGCTGCCCCTTCCTGCGAGCCCAGGACCAGTGGCTGACCCTCCACGGCCCCCCGCCCAGCCCTGCAGGGCTTCTGCTCAGAGCACCGTGGCTCACGGCTCTGCCGCCTGAGACATGCCCTCACACTGCTCAGCTCTGTTCCTCCCGGAGAAGCCCACGTATGACTCACGGCCAAAGGGAAGAGAAACTGCTCTTCAACAGGAGCAAGAAAGACCTGCCCAGGCTGCAGTGACAGCTTGACTGAAAGAGAGATTCAGGTCAGTCCAGAGGGTCCCCCACCCCAAGTGTGAGGCGACTGAGCCCGGGACAAAGCCAGTGCCATACTGCCAGCTCACTCCTGGAAGGGGGAGCAGGAAAGGAGGAGGGGTAAAGAGCCACTGATGCCTGGAGCCCCCCACGGGGGACACGCAGGACCAAAAGATGTGGCAGAAGCCTCCTGATCCACCCCCCCAACACACACAGGAGAAGGAAGAGACCTCAGACTCAGTTCACCAGGTCAGCGACTCCTTCAGCGGGCAGGGCAGAGGGAGGAAGCGGCAGCACCCATCAGGGCATCATCCAGTCTGACCTTGAGGACAGACTCACACTGGGCACCGCCACTGTGCAAATGCCAAAGCAGGGGCAGAGGAGGCAACAGCCTCAGAGCTGGGGGTGGGGAGCTGAGCCTGATGGTCTCCAGAGCCAGGTGGGCAGTAAGTGGGCGCTGAGACCCAGTTCTGGTTTCTGGAATGAGGCCCTGGCACGGAGACACTCTGGAAAGGACCATAAATCGCCAGGTGCTGACGGATGCAGGCAGGGTTGGAGGACGCCTCGCAGCAGCATTCGGATGCCGGCATGTTTATGGGCTTCCGAGATGCTCACCAGGTGGAGAGGGAATGCTCAGCTTATTAATTTCCTAGTTAATCATGCAGGACGTTTAGTAATTAGAGCACTCTCGTCCCTGATCATGCTGGCCAGCCCCAGACTGGGCCGTAAGTCACTCCAGGTGGTGGGAACAGGTGCCAGGAGCCACAGCCCCCGGACCTGACTACAGGAGGCACTGCTGAGTGGCCATCTCCGGCCCCCAGCCTCTAGAGCCTCAGGCATATTGTGCGGGATCCCTGGCTCATCTGAACCTGGAATCAAAACCATGAGTCTCCACCCCCATGAGTGAACATGTGCGCCTTTTGTCTTAGCATGTGGGTCGTCTTGCACAGCCAGCAGCCCTGGACCATTCCCGTCAGCATCAAGGTTGCTGTGTTTCCAGTCACCATTCAGGGTCCCAGGGGGTCAGCAGCAGGGGACGTGGGCAGGAGGCCACTTCTGGGACTGCGTCTAGTGCTGAGGTCAGGAGAGCAGGAGGCTGGCTTGCAAGGGGAACTCAAGCGCTTGAGCTGTGACCAAGGGAAGGCAGCAGTGTGTACAGGAACCAGGGGCAGGGGCCAGCACATGCAAAGTACCGGGGGCAGAGAGGAGCTTGGGGAGGACTTTCTGATCGGGTCTGGGTGGCATGAGGTCCTACAGGGGACACCACCACTAGGACATCACCCGAAATGGTCAGTTCTCTCTGCTGGCTGCTGCAGCCTCGTCTCGTCCCCCTGGTCCTCATCCCCCTGGGCTCTCCAGCACTTCTTACAGGACAGCCAGGAGTCCGTCAGATCGTGACTCCCCCCAGGGATTCCCCCCAAGGGCTCTCGTGTGTTTCGTGGGCAGCCCACACTCTCCAGGCTTGTGGCCACAGCCAGTCTCCACAGATTCCTCCACAGCCTCCACTGAGCCATGCTGGTGGCCCAAAGATGCGTCCTGCTGCCCCGGGACCAGGGCCTCTGTGAGGCGGCATCCTCACCCCTCCTCTCTGTCAGTCACAGTCATGCTTCAGACCGTCACCAAGGACCCTCCCCAGGGCAGCACCCCCAACCCTGTGAACCAGGCCAGAGCACTCAGCACCACGCACCGGTTCTTCCCATGACACGTCCCAGGCACAGTCTTCCATCTGGTCCTGTGACTGATTGAAGCACATCCGTCTCCACACCCCTGAGGCTGGGGGCCTCTCAAGGGAAGAGTCGTCTCTGCTCGTGATGTCCATGGACTTTCTAGAGGCTGGCATAGCACTGACTGTATGGTAAGCACACTCCTGTTCACAAACTTGGGAAAGCACAGTCTCTGTGAGTGAATGATATTATTAAGCAAGCTAGGAAAGACTGGTTCAGGGTACACTTTGGGGTAGAAAAGGATGGATGGATGAACAACCAAACATGCATAGAAGCTCTCCTGGAGGGAGATGCTGGGGTCTTTCCAATCTCTTCCTGTGCTTTCCTGTATTTCTGACATCTGAAAAGAAAATATCTATGATCAGAAACCCACAGCAAAGAGTGAGAGGAGAAAGGAGCTGCCTGAAGTAACATGGGGACAAGGGGCGTGTGTGAGACTAAAGGCAAAGGGGCCTGAGCTCTGTGCTCCGGGGAGTAAACTGTCCCCACGGGGCATAGGCCTGGAGTTCGGATCCCACTGCACGTGCAGACCCGGCTGGACAATCGTGTGAGTGGGTGGTGGGCAGTGGGAGCAGGGTTCTCCCTGTTGGAGAAGGGGAGGGGGCTGGGGTGTTCCCCGTGGGGATGGATTAGCACTGGACACACCAGGATGAGCGCCCATCTAGCTTAATAGAGATACAGGTGGGCACACATAGAAACGTCCGCACATGCATGTGCACCGGGTTGGTGACACACACTCGTGTCCTTGTTCTGTCGGCTGAGAGCCTGGAGCAGTGACACCCAGTGCAGCAGGCACCCCCCAGCACCAGATGTTGGCTTCTAACCCTGTTCTCCAGGTGGGATTCCTTGGAGGAACAGCTGACTCTAGGACAGAGCAGAACACACACACTATGAGTCTGGGGCACCTGCTGGATCAGGAAGGGAGTATCTGTTCAACCAACAGCATCACCAGGGAGCATATCAAGGTCAACAGGAAGAGCTCCCAGTGGCTGCGGCTGGAACAACTCCAGCAACAGAAATACTGTGGCCATGGATTATACCCAAAGAATAAACTAGTTACCCTTGAGCTCATACTGACATAAATACATGATTGGATAAATAAATAAACAAATATGGACAAATCTCCCACGCCAAAAAATCCTAAATAATGTTTGCAGATACTCTGCCCTCATGGGGCGGAGCAGGACCTCCCCTCCCTCTCTCCAGACACGGGCCCTGCACAGTGGCTCCCTTCCAAGGCAAACAGGATGGAGAGGGGGTGGCAGTGACTTTCACTGGAGAACCTGACAAACACTGCCTTCGCCTGTGACCAAGGTCAACATCCACAGTCAAAAACAGTGTTGACAGCCTGTGCTTGTGATATAATGTAGCGAGAATGGCATTTTTCTGTGTTCTTCCTTCTCAAAACACATCACCCCTGTCTAATCATGAGAAAAACATCAGAGAAATTCTACAAAATATCTGACTCCCTCAAAACTGTCAAGGTCATCAAAAACAAAGAAAGTCGGAGAACGTGCCACAGCCAAGAGGGGCCTCAGCATGGAGCAGGAAATTGAGATTTGAACAAAGACAGAGTTCATTTAATAATAACCTATCAATACTGTTTCCTTAGTTGTAGCAAATGCACCACAGTCATGTAAGATGTTATTAATAGCAGGAAACGGGTGTGGGTATATGGGAACTCTCTGTACCATCTCTGAATTTTTTCTATAAATCTAAAACTATCCCACAATGTAAAGTTTATTTTTAAAATCACAGTGAGTTGTATCAACAAAAACAAGAAAAGAACTGGCATCGTTCTAAGAGAAAGAAGAGCAAGATTTGGGGACAGACAGAGACACACAGAGGAGAGGCCACATGATGATGGAGGTAGACAGTGAGGCAGCTGCAAACATTGCAGGGCCCCAGAAGCCAGAGGATGCAGGAAGGACCCTTCCCCGGAGGCCTTAGAGGCAGTGCGGCCCTGCCCACAACTTTTGGACTTTTAGCCTCCAGGACTGTAAGAGCATCCATGCCTGTTGCTTTAAGCCACCTGTCTGTGGTGATTTGTTGCAGCAGCCCTTCAAGACTCATGCCATGTTCTACCATTTCATTCCTCATTTCACACTCGGAGGAATCAGAAAAGGGGGCACAACTATATTCTTCATTCATGGCTGAAGTGCCTGCAGCTCAGAGAGGTTAAGACAGGTGCCCAAGAGTGCTCAGCTCACTTCCTCATCCCACTGGCCCGGGGGAGGAGTGACTGGTCTAAATTCACTATCAGGGAGGTCACAGTACTGTGGCCAGACAAGGCAGGGCTAAGACCCAGCCTGCGGGGTGCAAACCCAGCTCAGCCAATGGCTCAATCAGTCTGGGCCGCTGTAACAAAATAGTGTACACTGGGGGCTCAGGCATCAAGGACTTATTCCACACGGTTGTGCAGGTTGGGGGCTGAGAGGGAGATGCCAGCAGGGTCAGGTCTGGTGAGGACTCGCTCACTGGCTTTCAGACTTCTTGCCGTAGCCTCAGATCATGTGTCTCTTCCTCTTTTCGTAAGGACGCTGATTCCATACTGGGGGCCCCACCCTCGTGACCCCGTCTAACCTTAAATGTTTCCCAAAGGAAATGCCTGCCTCCAAACACGATCACACTGGGCAGGAGGGCTGCTTGACTGGGGGACACAAACATTCAACTTCCTATGGGCTGTAAGGCTTCGGGCCAGTCTCTCTGCCTCTCTGGACCTCGAGTCTCCCCATCTGTGAATCAGTTCCAGCAGCATTGCCTGCTTCGTGGAGATGTTAGAGGTTAAACGGTCAATACACACTAACTACTTGGCAGAGCACCCGTGAAGATCTGTGTTCACCCTCCACTGGTCACCCTGACCACAGCCCCAGGCTCAGTGCCTGGGGGCGGGACACCCCCAGCCCTTCTCACAGCCTCTCCCTGCAGGGTCCCCCTCACTCCTTTCTGAAGCCCAGGCGTAGGGTCTGCAGGGCTGTTGACACACCTTCCTGCTGGAGAAACTGCCCTCCAGAACATGGGTGACTCGTCTTCAGGGCCCGGTTCACTCCAGCATCCCACTCTGCTGGGGCCAGGTCTCCACCTCCATCCCCCCCGGCCCAGGCCTGGCACCCACTTCTTCCTGCTGACACCCCTCACAGCCAGCCAGGACTCATCCTTGGCCACGTCCATTCAGCCAATCGAGAAGCTCTCCCTTAGTGGTGACTCATGGGCTAGACCATTTCACACCCCAGGAAAGGCAACACTCCTTCTCCATGCGCCTCCTCCCCATGTGGCTAGAGCCCCAGCTGTGTGACCTTGGCAGACCACTTACCCCTCTGATCCTCCGTCTTTACTGTGGAATGTGAGTGATAACCATGACGTCACAGAGCAGCGGCCTGGGGTCCACGAGAATATCCATGTGAACGCCTCCAACTCAGCACCCTGCCTAAGTGGTGCTTGAGAAGTGTCCTAAATGGATCTTTCCCTCCTTTATGGTGAGTCAAGGGGACATTCTGGAGGCAGGCCCCTGCCTTCGTCATGGGGCACAGAAGAATCACTTAAAAACATAAAAATCACATTTTTACTGTTATTAAAGTAATAAGCATTGACTGCAAAAGTCATAAAATTTTTTTAAGAAAAGCTAAGACAATACCTAAAGGAATGATGAAGTGAAAGAAAATTACTGGCAATCTCCTCTTGTGGAACCATTAAAATGTTGGTAAATAGGTTTTTAAGCTTCATGTTCTACATTATTCTTAAAGCTGGAGAGCAGGAGTGACGGGGAGAGAGAGAGAGGATTGTGTGAAGTGGCCCCATTTGGGGCACGCTGCCTGTGCTCTGTGATCATGTGCAGTACCTCCCGCCATGGACAGCTTTCCATATCAATAAACTCAAGTCCGCATCATCTCCGAGCCGCCTGGGAGCCCACGCCACGGACGGGCCATTGTGTCTCTCACCTCCCTCCGCCGCTGTCCCTTTGGTTCATCTCCAGTCCTGCCCTGCATGCTGGCTGGTCATTCACAAAGCCCACTGCAAGAGCATCATCGCACTCATACCCACAGGCTCACACTCAGAGATTTTGTTATAATCCTCGCCCCCCCCCCCACCCCGGGAGGGAATCATTGGGTCAAAGGGTGTGAGCACTTTAAATCTTCCACGACACAGCTCCAAAAGGCCTTCCAGTAGCCACATGTCAGATGACACCCCACCCTCAGAATGTGGGGTGCCTGGTCCCCATACCTCTCCAGCCCCGGCACCAGCTTCAAGTAGGAGAGGGCAGGGGTGCCATCTGACATGAGGTTCCTGGACCTCAAGGAGCCGCTCACCATCTCCAAATACTCAGGTGCCTATCTGTGGGTGCACTTGTTCCTGTATGCACGTGTGTATGCACTTGTATCCCATGGGACCATGTATGAGCGTGTGCACACACGTGAGTGTGCAACGTCTGCTTTCCCCCTGAGAGTGTAAACTGCAGGGCAGTTACAATTCAGCATTGCTTTTCTTGGCTTCCACCCCTTTATTCCCTCAGAAATGAGCTCCAAGTATCTATTAAATAAATAAACTCCAAAAGAAAAATGGACAAAGATGTGATTCGGTCAATTCCCCAAGAAGAAACTAAAAACAGCCAAAAGACACTCAGACTCTGCTCCAATTCTACGTTTAATCAGCCACAGGATGTCTTTAAGGCTTCCTCTTTCCATGTTAGCGAAAGGATTGGGAGCAAGGGGAAGGCAGGTGCCTGACCCACCAGGCACAGTGGGGGCCAGACCCCGGCTCCCCACCTGTAGACACCAGCCACCATGGCCGCTGAGTGTCTGTCTCATGGGAGGGAGGCTCAGCCGGGCTAATGGCTGAGAAAGGATTCTATGAGGTGACATGTGGGACAAGTATCAGCTGCTTTGTTTTCTCTTTCTGCCACCACGGATGCTTAACTGTGAAGGCCTCCTTAGGATGTCTGCTGTTGACACTTGGGAGAGTGAGGACACGTCACCAAGATGAAGGATCCAGTGCAAAGCTGCCTGTGGAGCCGCTCTCCTCGGGAATCTCAGGATGAAACATTCATGGGCCTCTCCGCTGGCCTCTCCCGAGCATTCTGCTCCAGGAGCTGCGGGGTGTGGCAGGCTGTATAACAGTGGCCCTGCCTGCAGGCACTAGAGTCTGACGCTACAAACAAGGACCAGGGGTACTTGCACCTGCCCTT
Organism: Neotragus moschatus; assembly: GCA_006410615.1. NCBI lineage: Eukaryota > Metazoa > Chordata > Mammalia > Artiodactyla > Bovidae > Neotragus > Neotragus moschatus. The sequence continues at coordinate 53,281 of SJYA01001966.1, read as the reverse complement.
TGCAAGAGGCCCCAAGATGGGCAGCCTCGTGCAGCCCAGGCATCGGCGAAGGTGCAGCAAGACCCAGAGAGGGGTGGCTGCGAGTGGCAGTGCCCGCTGCGGGCCAGGTGCTGCTCCGAGTGCGTCACATGTGCTGGTCACCTGGCCTTCATGATGGCCCCCAACGTGGTCACTACTATTCTTACTTTGGAAGGGGAGAAAGTGAGGCCCAGGTGTGAAGTCCATCATCCTGTTATCACAAACCATTGGCTGGGACTTGAGTTCGTGTCCATCTGTGCTGTGGGAGCACACGTTCTTTCTCCATCTGGTCCAGTGGGGCTGCTGGTCATGCGACCCCTTCCCTCATTACAAGGACCCAGGAAGGACTGCTAGCAGCCCCAACCCTGGAACAGCGGGCAAGTCACATGGCCCAACCAGAGGCGATGAGACGTCTTCACTGAGACGTCTCTTGTGGACATGTAGGAGAGGGGTTCCCTTCCTTCCAGCATGGACGTGGGCTGAGGACCCGTCTCCTCACCAGGCAGCTCCAGTGCTCCTCAGACAGCGTGTCTGTGCCATGGAAGTGTTAGTCACTCAGTCATGTCCGCCTCTTTGTGACCCCATGGAATGAGGCCCACAAGGATCCTCTGTCCATGGGATTCTCTGACAACAACGCTGGAGAGGGTTGCCATTTCCTTCTCCACGGGATCTTCCCAACTCAGGGATCAAACCCAGGTCTCCTGCATTGCCGGTAGATTCTCTACCATCTGAGTCACCTGGCCAATCCCTTTCCACGTATGGGGAGAGGGAATTCTGATATTCATGACACCCTGAAAATGTGGAGTGTTTAACGTGGTGAAATAAATGGAAGAAAAGGAGCTGCAGGAAGGAGACCAGCTCCCAGTGCACGTGGCTGCACAGCGTCCAGGGAAGTAAAGGAGCGAT